>QRDG01000268.1:0-328786 GCA_012064385.1 Puccinellia tenuiflora
CTCTCATTCCTTTCCCCAGCTTATGTAGTCTGATTCTGATCCCACCATCCTGCAAACAACGGATGTGAAGGTCAACGATGTACAAATGATTGCAAGATAAAGCGTGAAACCAAAGGCTCTGATACAACAGAAGTTGCAAATCCTGAAGGAGAGGGGCAATGGCATCATGGCATGGTATAAACCGTACTAGAAATATTCTTCATCTCTTAGCAATTATGGAAGTATGAGAGGGTAGATGACATGTTCTCCTGGTTACACTAAACCTCGGTCCAATATGCGATCGTACTAAACAATGGAAGGTCCCATATAAGCTCTCAATAACATATGCATTGGGAAACCTAAATGGAATCACTGTAAGTTCTTGAACAAGGAACCTCCGGAAACTGAATCACAGCTAACTCTAAAGACCAACATACAACATAGTATGAAAATGAATTCTCAAAAACCAAGAATCAAGTACCCAAATAACAGTTAAACTCAAAACGTAATAAAAACTGATCATCCTAGCTTCCTAGGTAACATGGTAAATACAGCTGTGATGTGGCTAAGTTCCAAAGTTTTAATTTTGTTGATAGACAAACTGAAAGCTGCCGACCAACAGTTGTTCTAGTTCTGAAGGATCTGCAAAGCAAGAAAACTATTAAAAGAGGCTACACTACACGAACATACAAACAGGAAGCTATGCCACGACTATCAGTAGAATTCCTTCAATTAACAAACAACCAAGCAAGAAAGTAAAACCTAACGAATCGCTGATGGAAGCTCCCAGGGCTCACCCACCAACCTACCACTTATAATCAGATTTCCAACTTTACAATCTCATTCGACTTAACTTTCTCCACAAAATGACCCTACTATAATGGAGGAATTGGAAATAAATATCTGTATGCGAGTACAAAATCCTTCATCCAATTTTACCGCTCCTTCCTACCGATTAGAATCAGTCACATAGATAATATCAATCAAACGTAGTATTCTACCACCACAATTAGAAGAAAAGCCACACTACATGCTGCATAGGTTCGTTCCTAATCACAATCAACACACTACCACCAGCTAGTGCCAGTACCATCATACTTCACACTGGACGAAATTAAACACACAGCAAATGGCCTTAAAAAGCTAAAATCTCACAACAATATTACTTGATCCAAATCATACACGGGAGTATGAAATTAGAGGCCTATAGAAGTACACCGAGTACATTAGACACAGCAAAACGATCTCTCAAACATCAAAGCATATTCTAATCTCAGCCTAAGATCACAAAACTTCACCGGGAACCACGGGTTCAGTCCAACCGCGCCAGAAAGCCTTACCTCAGGCGACGGCGACGGGCTGCGGGGCCGGCTTCTGCGGCGGCTCCTTGGCGTCGGCGAAGTCCTCCTCGTTGTAGACGACGGTGAGGAAGAGCGAGCAGGAGGGGCACCGCGCGATCTCCTCCCCGAGCCTGAGGTCGGCGAGCGTGATCGGAAGAGGTCCCCGCAGGGGCACGGGTACGTGTACGCCCCCAGCTCCGCGCTCCATCTCCATGTCCTCGACTCGCCTCGTCGTACGCCGACATCCCCAAACCCTAGCTCGCTCCCGCAAAGAAAATTCCTCCGACCGTTTCGCGCCGCCGCCACAAAGAAAGAAGAAGCCGCGGTGTGCAAGGAGGAAGAAAAGTGGAGAACGTTTCTCCGCTCACCCCCTTGCTTCTTATTTTTACGAATAGTCCCTGAGGGGAAACTCGGCAATATGGGAGCCAAACTGGTGGCGACGTCCCGCGGTTTTGTGCTATTCCTGGGGGCAAAAACCGTCTTCAAAAACAAATTAAAACCAATTCCAGCCCGACACGGACCGTGGACGGTACACCGTGCTATTTGCGGAGAGGCCCCCAGGCCGACAGCTATATTTACCACCGGCTCCCCACCCGTCTCCCCTCCCAGACCTTCGCGACACCACCAGGCAACGCACGCGGCTTCCACCAGGTTACAGCGGCGAGTATGGCCCGAGTGCTCTCCTCCAGGATGGCGGCGACCCTGGCGCGGCGGCTGGGGGGTCAGCCGGGCGGGGGCCTGGGCCGGCGGGGCTACCACACGCGGCGGCCGGGGGCCGGGGCGATGTGCTGGAGGTGGACGCGGCGGGGGCGTCGACGTCGGCCGAGGGAGCGAGCGCGCTGAAGGAGCGGCTGGCGGAGGCCATCGACGGCGCCATGGCCCGGATGTCGGAGCCCGAGTGGGCGCCCTTCCGGCCCGGGACCTCCTACTTCGCGCCGCCACGCCCCCGGCGCCGCCATGGGCATCCTCGAGCTCGTCACCCGCGGCGGGATCGCGGTGCTCCCGCCCCAGCTCTCCGACGACGAGGCCCGCGCCATCGCCTCCTCCTCCCGCGGCTACCCCTGCTCGTCCTACTACGTCGACGGTGAGGAATCAAATCCCAGATCCCCATCTCCATTTCCCCTCTCTCCAAGTAATACAATTCTGAAACGCCTCAAGAAAGACTCGTATTTGCACTGCGACATCCTCCGCGATTCAGAACAATTTTGACCTAGCTTTTGCTCTGCGATCCAAGCAGATGTAGCTTCCCTGTTTACTATCTATATACTCTGAACAACAAACAATGATTAATTTTTTATCACACTGTGTTCTTGCACTTACTTTGCTTTGCATCCTTGCCTGAAACGATGGCTCACCTGTGGATTAATGGTTATACGCAGGCCGATTTCCGGATGAAGCGGAGGAATCATTAGAGGAAGCAGACCAGCTGAAGAGGGTGAACTGGAGGGGAGTAGTTCATTGCACTGGGTGAAGTGGGAGATCAAGAAAGACTAGTCCGTTTTATGTTTTCCTACTTTTGTTTCTGCTACTATATTGTACATATGTAGAACGAATTCATAACCTATTATGGGAAATAAGAACTTGATGAATTCATGTGATGTTTCTGATCAGTGTAAGACTAGCCGATATGAGATCAATAACACCTTTCTCGAATCGCAATCGTGTGATGCTGTCTGACTTGTGAGCTGAATAGTTTTCAACTACCTGTGGTTTTTCTACCTGTACATTGTGCTGCTAAACATGTATTGGCTGAGATGTGCTCAATACGGAGTAGTTAAAATTATGGAATTTCAAATGTGAGTTATACAATGCGACATCGAGATACAGTACCAAAAGTTTCAAGCTATACAGGTTGCTGCTCAAATTAGAAGACAGGTATAGGATCAAAACTAGAGGCTAATGTGGATTGCTTTGCTTTGGTGGATTCGCCATAGCAACGAGACCACTGAATGGATCGCCAAACGGGTTCGATAATCCGGCATTCACAGAGTACTGAGCCTGCTGCTGCTGGTATGTTTGTGGTGGCATCACCACCATTTGCTGTTGTTGCGCAGATTGAAGTACTCCTGCTGTTGTGCCTGGTAATACTGCTGCTGCTGTGCCATCATAGCTAACTGCACATTGGATGGTGGCGCGAAGCTGTTGGACATGGCGAATGGGTCGTTGGGATCAAACGGGTTCGCCGCCACGCTGCCAGTGTAGGTTAAACTGGCTATTTGTTGTCTCCTTTCGAGTCTTCATATAGGCTGTCTAGCAACAGCTTGTCGAACCCTCCAGCCTGTTGAGCAAATGCATATGAATTATTCACCTATCGACTACTTTTAAGTTTACTTGCATTTGGTATAGGCTGCATTCGGCATTGTGGTGAATTTTCAAAAGCACTTTTATTTTGTTATTGGGTACTGGAGAATCTCTACTATTTAGATTGTAATGGAAAATGTCACTAGAATAAGTAGAGTGCCCATAACTAACTAAGGGCTCCTTTGAGTAAGGAATAGGAAATTTGTAGGAATGGGATGGCATGTCCATTTGAATCCTATGGGAAGAGCCACTTCTTTGATTGTGTAAAGGAATATTTCCATGAGGTTAGACCTCATGTTTTTTTCCTATAGGATTTGCACTAGTTCTATAGGAAAATTTCCTATGGGATTAATTCCCGGGATATGATCATATGAATCAAACAACCTCTATTGGAAAATTTCCTATAGGATTCAATCCTTCAAAATCCTATACTATTCCTTTGAATCAAAGGAGCCTAAGTAGATTCTGCAGTTCAGCATAGCACAACTCAACAACCGCAAACCGAGTCAAGATTGAATCTAAAAGATACCAAGATATACATACCAATGGTGTGCCAGCTGGTTGACTTGTGTGGTTACTTGGTGCCGTGACCAGTGCCAATTCCCACCCAGATTTGTCAAGGGCAAACAAGTCTTGAGAAATTGAGGCATTGTACCCACTCCCTGCATTACGCACGAAGTCACGATGCAGTATTTAGCACCAAATATACAACATTTAAAGATTAGAAACATTCTCGACATGGAAAAAAAACTGATGCAGAATAAAATTATTGGACCATAAGGTGTTATCCTTGTCAACAGAACAGCTATTGCATTGTTTGTTTAATCAGTTGACTAACTGAAGACTACAGCCAATACATACCTGATCCCACAATAGCTAGAGCAAGTGCGTTGCTTGCTCAAGATCTGCAATCATGGGATGCAATTCCTCATCCAAGTTCTGCCAGTAGCATAGGAGTAAGCGTGAAAGGTTCAAGGAAACATGCACTGTTTTGGAGTGAAGAAAGATCAGAATGGATTGAAATTACCAATAGATCAGCAGTTGTTGGCAACGGCTGGGGTTATCTTCTTCGGAGGGCTCAGCAGTAGACTGCGGCTCTTCTTCAGGCTCCGCGGGGTCTTCTGTTTCCTCTTCCACCGGTTTCTCGGTTTCCTGCGGAGCTTCCTCCTCCTCGTTATCACTAGGTAAACTCCGCTCCTCCGTTTCCTGGTTTGTCAACGGCAAGAATTAATAGAATAATAGTAGACTCAGCCTCTTGACTTTCTTTTTCTTTGCAGTTTCACTGACAGTGAACACACTCACCACACTCTTACTCGTGATGCTGGCACGGGTGCTTCTCTGATATACTCTTCCATAGTTACAAGGAAGAAGGTGGCTGCATATTAGTAAAACAATAACGTATAACTAATCCTTATAACCCAGAGATTCAGTGGGCAAGAACTGATTAGCATGTATAATTAGGAGTAGGCAAGAAATAATACTAGGTTTTTTTTACTAAAAGAAATAATACTAGTTGTGAAGACAACTGTAGGTTGTTGCCAATTCATCAGGCGAAATGACTGGATGTTTACACAAACACTAGTTATGGCATAATCAGTGTCATGTGGTTTGTCCTTCTCGGCACATTGAAGTCAAGATCAGGAAGTGTTCTTTGATTAAGGTATGGATGAACCAGTGAGTGAGCATACCTGCCTCAGAATAGGAAACTGGAAATTCCTGGCCAGCTCAAGACGTTTGCAGTAGTCATAAAAGACAGAAAGCCTTTCTGCCTGCAGAATAGGCAAGATCATATCATGCAGTCCCAACTACGTAGATAAATAAATATCTAGCTCTGTACCTGCTGGCCAGCTCTTTTATAAATTTCAAGTGCCTTGATAGCATCGATTTTTGCCATCTCAAAATACTATTGACACGAGAGAAATAAGAAACTGAACTTATGTTCATGAATGATTATGGACATAGGCATAACACATAGGATGATATCCAGAAGAATTGTTACCATATCAACAAGATTGATGATGCCATCATTGATCGAACAGTATATTTTGAAGCTCTCCTTCAAAACCTGAGGTCCATAAGGTCACTGAGAAATACACACTATGTCTGAACTAAAAGGGGGAATATTTTTTAACACATCACACAAGTTTTTAACTTACAAGGGCTAATGCATATTGCACGAGGTAATTTGTGCAGGCTAAAACCTTCGGGCTGCAATCATTAAGAAGATGAAACAACAAGAATAGCAGTAGCAGAGAAGTGTATGTTGTCGTACTAAAATCAAACCTGGCAGGAATAAGCCTGAGTAGTAGTTTTTGCAAGGCAGGCAACTGATCTAAAAGATCTGCGCATGGAAGGGTTCTCGTTCTACTGTGTGCCTGCCATAATTTGTCGACATTGCTAAATCAGTAAACCAATATTGTGCCATTGTGTCAAGGTTATATGCTGACATTACCTTGCCAGAAGCCTGGGGTAATTTCATCAGACGATCGGCTTCGACATCGTATTTTAGAATCCTAAAGCACTCGACCCGTTCATCTAGGTATTGCGCATACAGGCGAACCCAAGCAGAGCAATCCCAAGCTGACAAAAGGAGGAAGGAGAGCATTGCTTCAGATATCAAAATAGAACAGCCAGAGCGTCCTTGTTGCTGCAGTTCAGAACAACGCACAATGCACAAACCTAATGGGCTGGAGTCATCCTTGAAATGTGGAATCTGTAGAATATTTCCTCTATACGAATAGCTCAAAAGATCGTCTTTGAATGTCCCGTCACCTTCTCTCAGTAATCTATGTATCACTATCAATGTTTCAATGCAACCTGCAGCAACTTATTAGTTAGTACTCGACCTTTTATGCAACAACTGAATAATTCTCACTAGCTATTCATTCAGCTCACAATGAAAAAGGAGGGGGGATTCAGGAGAACCAAGAAATGGGATACGAATATATGATTTGAATCAAGGATCATCATTAACAAAACCAAGTTCTAAAAAAACCATTGACATAAACAAGTAAGGAACTAGACCCACTATCCAGTTCTTTGTCTTGGACAACCTCCTCGCCAATGTGCATATGGAGTAGGCGACATCCGCTCGCGGGCGATTCACCGTGGTCGAGAAGAGTATCTCTGCATCATCCAGCAGAATTATAAGCCTTGGAATGTTTCGCTGAAACAGGATTGGACACGGATGGATGGTTCACATCCCAACCAAATTAATCAGAGGCTGCACTGCAGCGCCAAGAAACAGGAAGCACTCACTCCTGAGGTGCCGCTCCTTGGGCGGCACTCCACGTGGTTCGTCGCCTTCACGATGGCGATATCCAAATCCTGCAAATTAAGGCCAGAAATCGCACGGAAAATCACAACAAAGTGGGGGCATTTAATGGCCTCAAATCAATCGACATTTCAATCTGCAGGGTGATCGATCGAACAAGCAAAATCGCGTGCGGTTGCAGTGCAGCAATGTGTTCGATGGGAGGATGGGCGGGCGGGGGTGATCATCACCTTGTTACTCGCTGTTGAAATTGGCGAGGCCAACCTTGGTGGAGTCCTTGAGGGCGCCGTAGGCCTTGCGCCAGGTGCCGGAACCCATCCCCGCCGCCGCCGCCCTTGGCCCCGCTCCCGCCCCGCCGCGCCCGCACCGCGGTCCAGCCGTGCACGCACGCACGGACGGACGGACGATGGTGGTTTAACCCAGTGCGCCAATTTTAGCAGGGGGGAGGAATGGGAGGGAGAGAGGAGGGGATGGGAGGCGCGCGTTGGCCAGAAAAGAGGCGCGCGTAGTTGCGAGCCGGATACTTCGGCGGTGCGTGTGTGCGAGCGCGCTGGTGGCGCTCGGGGGAGGCATTGGGCCGGAGGTGTGGGTGCTTGCGGATGGAGTAATGAAGGTGTGGGTGCGCCGCCGATTCGCTCCCGGAGAGGTTGACGGCCGTCGCGTTTCGTCAGGGGGACTACGGTTACTCATCACATGTTTGGCTCCCAGTTTAGCGCTCGATTATTGTGGGTGTGAATGAACTATGAAATTATAGGGACCATTTACTGAAAAAATCACATAGGGACCTGGGAGATTCTCCTGCCACTTGAAAAAAAACATTTTAGAATCTAAAAATTGAATAAAAATTGGCATGTACATCTCAACATTTATGTAGCCACGATAAGTTTTGTAAAAATCGACATTTTTTAATCTATATAAAAAGATAAAAAAATCTCTCGAAAAAAGTCTTTTTAGCACCAAATTTTTCATTTTTACACAACACAATTTTTTTCTCCTTTAACGACTTTATGAGCACATAGAATGTCAGCACCTACGCGCAATATTTTTTATCCGAACCTTTTGACATTACAAAATCCCTTTAAAAAACATTTTAAAAACCTGGAGGATATGCTCCGGTTGAAATTAACATCGTACCCTTCCCCTGATAGAATAGCAAAATGTGTTTATAAAACATTTTAAAAATTAGAAGCATATGCAGCGGTGATAAAATATGGTATTAGATAAGACTGCACAATTCTAATCCGTGATAGCAAATTGCGGGATGAGAAATTTGATAAATATGATGACGATGAGCACTATAGCCTGAAGCCGACAACGAACGACACAACCACAAGGTGATGACGATCCAGAGGAGTAGAATGAGGTTACCATGGATGTCATCCGTGATAGATAGCCAATGTTTCTTTAGTTATGTCCATGGAACATCATGTTGTGAACCATGTCTTTTGTGTAATATATATGTCGTTTGTGATAATCTTATGACATCAAGCTATATAGACATACAAAGTGGAAGAGATTAGACTTCTATCATTCTCCCTTTTTCTTGCAATGTGATAAGCTGAGAAAAGAAATATAGACTTACAAGGTGGAATATAATATATATGTAGATCTAATTAAGGAGCAAGGGGAATTGGACATAGACCGACTTAAAGAATAATTTCGCACTCAGTAAATATTTATTTAAGTTACTACATGAGGAGGACGTGTGGCAGGAATTATTGTTCAATGAAAATTTACGAGATAATTAAAACCGTGCCTCAAAAAGAAAGTTTTTTAACCGTGGGTGATCTTTTATCATTGAGAATGGTCAAGAAACACTGTTTTGAAAAGATTCTTGGCTTGGTGAAACCTATTTATCGTTGCAGTACCCTATCCTGTATAATATCGTGAGAAATAAAACATTAATGTCTCTCATGTCTTATCTCAGGATCCGCTAAATATTGGTTCTAGACGACCGCTAAATATTGGTTCTAGACGACCGCTAATGAGTATTTCTCGCAAGTACAATAGTGGCGTCTTCAAATGGAAGTTAACTACCACGTGAGAGTACACAGTTAAATCTATGTACGACGACCTAATGAATGGACATACTAAATACTTGCAAAACTATTTATAGAAATTGAAAGTCTCTCTTAAGACTAGTTTTTATGTGGCTAAGCGACAATGGGCTGGTTGTACAAAGTGTATCCTTTGTGGGATGGAGCAATCAGTGGAGCCTTGTTCATTTCTTGTTCTTTCGCTAAGTCAATTTGGAGAGTGGTCCATTTTATTTTAAACATCTCTTCCCATTAATGTTACTAATATGTTTGTTAGAAAGTTGAATGTGATTGATAGGAACACGAAAACTGGTATTGGAAGGGTGTATGTGCTTTCTATAGGAAATTTGGAATTGGCGAAGTGATATTGTTTATAACAAAATGAAGATGCTCTTAGTTGAAGATTATTCACATGGCTACATAATGGATCCAAATGTTGTCATCCTTATACCGACGGTGTTAGATTGATCTCTTCCCGTTGGACCCAACGGTCCATTGGACCCCATGATCGGCCCAACCGAACCATGGTTGGTGGGCCCCTGTCGCACTGCGCATATATAAAGAGGTGGGGGGCCGGCGGTACACGATACGAAGTTGATCGGGTCGCCACACTCCCCACTGACATCCCCTACCGATCTAGGGTTTTAGCGCAGCAGCGAGGGCGAAGCACCGCCACCGCTGCCACCACACACTCACCGCCGCCGCCGGCCACTCTCCACCATGGCCGGCACGTCGAGCTCAGGAGAAGGTTCTCCCTCCCCCCTCTCTCTCTCTCTCTCTGTTCTCTCCCACATGTCAATCACAGATTCGACACATAAAGGATTCTACCGATTAGACCTAGCCTAGATGATCTTGTGGAATAACATTGGTATCAGAGCACTCTAGGTTTAGATTTTTCGGTAGAAATAAAGAAAAGCAAATCGAGATCTAGGATCAAAAGAAACCGAAAAGAAGAAAAAGAAATCCAAGCCTCCCGTGGAACCCTAAACAAAAAGGGCAAAGAAAAGTAACCAAGGATGCCCTCGGGCTCGCCGGAAAAGAGCACCGCCGCCTGGCCGCGTCGTTCCTCTCGATCCGATGCGCACCAGAAGGGGCATCTGGACGAAGAACAACACCCCAGCAGGGGAAAGGGCACCACAGCCAAATCGTTCAACGTCGGCGCGCTCACCGCAAGGCGAACACGCGACCGGCGAAGGAGCTGGCCACGACGCCACCTCCATCTTCCGTCGATTTTGCGTCGGTGGGGAGTGGAATGGAGAGAAGAAAGTGAGAGGGGCGTGCGGCCATCGCCGATGTTGCCGCCGGGGAGGGTCGTTTCGCCGTCGTCGGCTTGCTGGCGGCGCAGCGGAACCCTAACCCTAACAAAGAGAGGCGCGGGGGGGGGGGGGGGGGGGATGAGCTAGGGTTTCGGCCGGGAGCTGCTGCCCTGGTTTTGACCCAGCGAAATGCACTGAGGCCGTCGGATCTCATCCGACGGCTACGAGCAAGCGGCACTCGTCTAGCGGGCCGTGGGTCGAAAGTGGAGAGGGAGGCGGAGCGCGCTGGACCGGGCCGTGGGCCGAGGCCGCTGCGCTGCCAGTTTTTTCCTTTTTTTTTTATTTCATTTATGAAATGGGCCGGGCCTGGGCCGCCCAAAGTACAAACAATGTTTTTTCCCTGTTTTATTTTTTCCAGAAGCATGTTTATTTGTTTTTTATCTAATTTTTTGCGCAAATTTCATCTACTTTTTTCTATTAAAAAATTATCCAGCAAAAATTTTGTTTAGAGAATAGAAAAGTAAAAGAAATGCTTCTGTAGAGTATAAAGTTCATGAATTTTATTTCATGTTTTTCCGCTGCAAAATAAAAGTGCTCTTTTAAAGGTAAAAATAATTAAAAGTAAGAATTAAACTTTAAAGAACATGTTAAAGTGATTATTGCAATAATTATGATTCTGTTATTTTATGACCAACGTTGTTAATAACATAATCATGATTTATTATTGTTTTATATGTGCATTTATTTCTATTTTCTGCCCAACGGTGATATAGATTTAATTGCATAAACAGTTGTATGTTTTAATTTTGACCAACGTTGGATTATTGCATGCAATTGTTGTTATGATCTCACTTCATTGTGGTTTTCAGGAGGGTACTACTTGATGAGCTGCATCAAGGATGTTCCAACCCTCAGAGGTGACAACTACTCTGAATGGAGAAAGAAGGTCGACTTGGCTTTTGTTTGTGCTGAGGTGGACTGGGTTGTGGACACTCCACAGCCAGTCAAGCCAAAAGAGCCAGTCAGAGATGACAAAGATGATGATGATGCATGGGAGAAAAAGAAGAGGGACCATGCTCCATTGGAGATGTCATATACCCTCAACAATCAAAAGTGGCTCACCGCCAATAAAAAGTGCATGGCTTTCATAAAGAACACAATTGAGAACGCTATTGTGGGCTCAATTGCAGAGTGTACTTCCGTAGGGGAGTTTCTTGAAAAGGTAAAGAGCCAATTCACTGGTTCTTCAAAGATATATGCTACCCAGTTGCTAAAGCAGCTGGTGACAGAAAAGTACACAGGAGGTGGACATGGCATAAGAGAGCATATCCTCCTGATGAGCCACATGGCAGCTAAGCTTAAGCCCATGGATGCTGATTTGGAGCTCAAGCCTGCACTCCTTGTTCACCTGGTTATGGCTTCACTGCCGAAAGAGTTTGACACTTTTGTTGTCAACTACAACATGTCGCCTGAAAAATGGGACATTGAAAAGACAATAGCCATATGTGTGCAAGAAGAGGAAAGACTTAAAGCCTCACATGGTGGTTCTTTGAACTATGTGAAGGATAATAAGAAAAGGAACTACAACCAAAGCAACAATGGTTCCCCTTCAAAGCCACATGGAAAAGCTCCCACGCATTATCAGAATCAGCAAAAGTCTCTTCCAGTGGACAAAGATACATGTCTCCACTGCAAGAAGACTGGGCATTACAAGAAAGATTGCCCTGTTTGGTTAAAGTCAATAATGGAAAAGAGAGGTAACAACATTGTTTCCTTTGTAAATGAATCCTTGTATACATAGTTTTCAAAATCTACTTGGTGGATTGACTCAGGTGCAACTGTTCATGTTGCAAATTCTTTACAGGGATTCCATTCGACGCGGACTACGCAAAGAAGCGAAAGATGCATTGAAGTTGCAAATGGAGTCCAAGCAGACGTTGAAGCTGTCGGCGACATCTCCCTGGAGTTAGCTGATGGATTCACGATTCTGCTTAGAGATGTTTTATATGTTCCTTTATTACACAGAACTTGATTAGTGTTTCACGTTTGGACAAAGACAATTATGAATGTTATTTTGGACATGGCAAGTGTGCCATATGGTGTAATAATACTCATGTGGGTGTTGCTTTCCTTCACAATGAGCTTTATTTATTATCCCTGCGTGAAAATTTTTTATTCTGTGTGTAATGTGAATGAGCATGTTTCTGCGTCGGATAAAGAACAAAAGAAAAGAAAGAGAACTCATGATTCATCGAAATTATGGCACTGTCGCTTTGGCCATATTTCGAGGGGGAGAATAGAAAGACTAGTTAAAAATGAAATTCTTCCTCCATTAGAGTTCTCAGACATAGAGCAATGCATAGATTGCATTAAAGGAAAGTATGTAAAAGTAATCAAAAAGGGTGGAAACCGAAGCACAGGAACACTAGAAATTATTCACACTGATATTTGTGGACCATTTCCTGTGAAAGTGTGGATGGCTATGACTCATTCATAACATTCACAGATGATTACTCCCGATATGGTTATATTTATCCAATCAAACAAAATCTGAAGCATTGGATAAATTTAAGATATTCAAAGCTGAAGTTGAAAATCAGCATGATAAAAGAATAAAGATAGTGAGATCTGACCGGGGGGGGGGGGGGGGGGAGTACTACGGCCGACACACTCCATTTGGGCAAGTCCCTAGACCTTTTGCGAGGTTCTTACAGGAGACTGGAATAGTGGCCCAGTATACAATGCCGGGCGAGCCTCAGCAAAATGGAGTAGCTGAAAGGCGTAACCGGACACTTATGGATATGGTGCGCAGCATGATGAGTTACTCCACCTTGCCATTGGGATTATGGATGGAGGCGCTTAAAACCGCCGTTCATATTCTTAACAGAGTACCAAGCAAGTCGGTGCCCAAAACACCGTACGAATTGTGGACAGGAAGGGTGCCCTCCCTACAACACTTCAGGGTGTGGGGGTGCCCAGCTGAGGCCAAAGTGTTTAATCCAAATATTGCAAAGTTAGATCCCAAAACAGTCAGTTGCCACTTCATTGGCTACCCTGATAAATCAAAAGGTTTTCGTTTCTACTGTCCAGACAGATACACAAAGTTTGTAGAAACAAGACATGCAATCTTTTTAGAGGACGAACTGATGAGGGGGAGCATGGTAGCTCGAAAAATTGATCTTGAGGAGAAGAGGGTGCATGCACCTAATCCGATCACTCAGGAGCCATTTTTCTCGCTACCTGTTGTGCCTGCACCAACAATCCCTGAGGTTGCGGTGCAAGCACCTGATGTAACTCTACACGTGACAGCTATGGGTGAAGATTCGGAACCTGTCCGTTAGGAGCCGACCGAACCCGTTGTTGAGCATGAGAGGGAGGTACATCAGCCACATCCGGAAGTTGAGGCACGGAATGAACGAGAGAATGAGACACTTAGAAGGTCTAAGAGAGCTAAAAGATCAGCTATTTCCAGTGATTATGTTTGTAATACAGAAATAGCTCATATGGAAGGTGATACCACTTCATATGAAGAAGCCATGAGAAGTCCTCACTCATCGAAGTGGCATGAGGCAATGGAAGATGAGATGAAATCGATGAGTTCCAACGATGTTTGGGACTTAGAAAATATTACTAAAGGAGACAAAACAGTAGGTTGTAAATGGGTCTACAAAACTAAGTATGATTCTAATGAGAATGTAGAAAAGTATAAAGCACGACTTGTAGCAAAATGATTTACACAAAGAGAAGGGATAGATTACAATGAGACATTTTCTCCAGTCTCATATAAGGATTCCTTCAGAATCATAATGGCATTAGTTGTACATTTTGATTTAGAGCTACATCAGATGGATGTAAAGACGGCATTTCTAAATGGGGATTTAGAAGAAAATGTTTACATGAAACAACCCAAGGGTTTTATCATGGAAGGCAAGGAAGATATGGGATGCCGCCTGAAGAAGTCCATTTATGGACTAAAGCAAGCCTGTAGACAGTTATATCTAAAGTTTAATGAGACAATTAAAAGATTTGGATTTAAAGAGAATGTTGAGGACAACTGCATTTATGCAAAGTTTAAAAGTGGGAAATATATTTTCCTAATCTTGTATGTGGATGATATCTTGCTTGCTAGCAGTGATGTCAGTCTGCTAATAGAAACAAAGAAGTTCTTGTCCTCAAATTTTGACATGAAAGATCTTGGTGAAGCCTCATATGTTTTGGGCATAGAAATTCACCGAGATAGGAAAAATTGAGTGCTAGGACTATCGCAGAAGGCATATTTAGAAAAGGTTCTAAAGAAGTATAATATGCATGCGAGTAATGCCACACCTGCTCCTATAGTCAAGGGCGATAGTTTTGGGAAATTTCAATGTCCCAAGAACCAATATGAAATCGATCAAATGAAAGCAGTACCATATGCTTTGACTGTTGGAAGCTTACAGTATGCACAAGTGTGCACTCGCCCTGACTTAGCTTTTATCACCGGGGTACTCGGTAGATATCAAGAAAATCCAGACATAGAGCACTGGAAAATGGTAAAGAAGGCATTGCGTTATGCGCTAGGTACAAAGGACCTCATGCTAACATACAAAAGATCTGATTCCCTAGAGATAAGAGGGTATTCAAACGCATATTTTGCGGGCGACAAAGATGATAGAAAATCCACGTCAGGATACGTGTTCACTCTTGCAGGAGGGGCTATTTTGTAGAGAAGCTCCAAACAGTCAATAGTTGCATCGTCCACGATGTATGCAGAATTTATAGCATCTTATGAGGCCACGGGGCAGGCGATATGGCTAAAGAAATTTATACCCGACTTGAAAGTGGTAGATTGTATTGACAAACCACTAAAGATGTACTGTGACAACCAGCCCGCAGTATTCTATGCTCACAACAACAAGTCGAGTAATGCTACCAAACCAATAGAGATAAAGTATTATGTTGTGAAAGATAAAATCTAGGATCACACTATAAGTCTCGAGCATATAAGGACAAAGGATATGCTTGCGGATCTGCTTACGAAAGGCTTACCACCCAATGTGTTCAAGGAACACTTAGCCGGCATGGGTTTAAGGGAAAGCCTATGATTCCTGGATCATGATTTGTTTCAAAATAGAGAGGTATATAGTAGCTGTCTGATTCTATCGGCAATTGAGCTGTGACGATGAAACATGCTCTATGTACTGATCTGTGATGAAATGAGTAAAAGCGAAAAGAGCATAGTTAAAAGTAAAAGTTGAGATCAATGGGAAGAATGTTAGATTGATCTCTTCCCGTAGTCCCTGCCTGCTACGAACCGGGACTAAAGGCTCTTGATGGTAGATATTGATAAGTTGGGTGGTGCCCCAAGCGAAGGCGGAATTGCAGCTAGTAGCAGTTTTCCCTCAATTAAGAACCGAGGTTTATCGAACCAGTAGGACTTTGAAATCAACAACGAGGTGAATGATGAAGATCTCTGGCGCTTAGGGATACCTTCAACAGACATGGACCTGCACACACTCAACCAAATACTTTGTCCCCAACAGCGGAGAGGTTGTCAATCTCTCCGGTCTCGCAGAACACAAAGTGGTTAATTGTATGATGAAATAGATAAAATATGAAAAGTGACCAGAGGAATAATGATAATTAAAAGCAAGTAAATGAGGTTGTAAACAATGTAAAAAGATGGACCGGGGGCCATGGGTTCACTAGTGGAGTCTCTCAAGTAAATAAAATATGCATGTGATGGGTAAACGAATTATAGCTAGGCAATTGACAAGATCATGACACAAACCCAATTTAGCTATGAAAAAAAAGGAAATGATAATATTTATGGAGGCATCACGACAAGGAACAAAGACCGTTGAGTCCAACTGCGTCTTTGTCTAAAAATTCCACCGTGGGATCGCTATCCAGCCTGTCACCCAACGGTAAGTTGCAAGCAACAGACAATTGCATTAAGTAAAGTGCATGAAGTAAGCAATACTAATATCAAAATAGACATTAACACCGCTGTTTTACCCTTAGTAGCAACAACACACCCTCGCCCTTAGACGTTTCTATCACTCGTGCCTAGGAACAAAAGGGGGCATGAACCCACTATCTAGCATAAATACCCTCTCTTGGAGATACACACAATCACTTGGCCAAAGTAACTACGCACATCGGAGAGCATGCAAGAACATAAATTACTCATATAAGAATCATGCACAATCTGAACATAACTTCATAATCCATCGGATCCCAGCAAACACATCACATAGCATTACAATAATCGATCTTGATCATGTTAGGCAGCTCACAAGATCATAAGACATGAAGCACAAGAGAGAGACTACCAACTAGCTACTGCCATGGACCCGTAGTCCAAGGTGAGACTACTCACAAATCATCCCGGAGGAAGGCATGGCGATGAAGAGCCCTCTGGGATCGATCTCCCCTCTGGCAGAGTGCCGGGATCAGCTTCAGATTGGACCCCGAACTAGGGTTTTCGGTGACGGCGCGTCGGGGTCGAGTTTCTGGAAAATAATGGCCGCCTCGACGTTTTTAGGTCAGATGTGAATTTATAGGCGTCGGAGGGCGTCGAGGAGAGGTCCCAGGGGCAGGGGCGGGCCCCACCCGCGGGTCACCCCTAGGCCACGGCAGGGGGCCGCCTCTGCCCTGTGGGCCTCCCCTCCGGCTCTCCTTCGGACTGGTACTTTGTCGTGGCTAATAAAAAATCCTCAAAAATTTCCAACGCGTTCCGAGAACATTTCCAGAAGTAAATTTCTGAAACAAAAAGACAGCAAAAACAGGGAACTGGCACTAGGCATCTTGTCAATAAGTTAGTTCGACAAAATGCATAAAAATGATATAAATGACAGTAAAAAACATGTGACAATATCACAAAAGTAGCATGGATAACTCAAAAATTGTAGATACATTTGAGACGTATCAGCATCCCCAAGCTTAACTCCTACTCGTACTCGAGTAGGTAAGTGATAACAAATAATTTTTGATGAGACGTGCAACCAACATAATCTTGATCAAGATAGTAATGCAAAGCACATGAAGTGAATAAGGTGATCTAGAACAATTGTCTATAGTTGACATTAAGCAAACAATGATTAACAAACGCTAGCTAACAAATGCTAGAAACTGTTCATGAATAAGTGCGTTGGAGACATGGAACCGTACATAAGGTTTAGAAAGAAGAATTGCGAATTATGTCTCCAATGTAAAGTGTCAATCATTCTTCAAAGCATCTAATTAGTCATTCATGAGAATAGCCAAGCTCAAGTCAGGTGCCCTAATCCATCTACTTCACAAATCAACGGTTTCGAAGTCTACTCAACTAGTGCAAGTAAGAAGTGGCTTTGGCACCATGATGTTATCGCAAAGAGAACAATGATGGAGGTTTGGAAGGTCAAAAAGAAAGGCTCAAACAGTGGAGAAAGTAACCACAAGACAGAAGGAAGTCCCGTAGTTGACACTGTATGAGGAGTAGTGATTGCCATGCAACGGATGCACATAGAGCTATAAGTGTATGAAAGCTCTCCAATGGAACTAGTGGGGGTGCATCCAACTTGCTTGCTCATGAAGACCTAGAGCTCACTTGAGGAGGCTCATCCTTGGAATATACAAGCCAAGTTCTATAACGTTAATTCCCCCACATAGTTATACAAATGAAACATGAAAACTCTCTATAATGAAGTGTAGGTGCTAACTAGCACAAGTGTGGAATAAAGGATAGTAGTGCTGCCCCTCTCTCTTTTATATTTCTCTTTTTTTTTATTGTGGCCTCCGTGGCTCTTTTAAATTTTCTCTCATTGGTCTCTTTTGGACTCTTTTATGTGGCCACTTTGGACTCTTTTCAATATGCTCACAGGTAGGGGCAACACTCTATTTTTACAAGATGATCATCACACTTTTGGTACTCATAACCCATAAGACTAATACATGATGTATAAAAGAAGATATGCATGATCGAGCGTAGTGTGAAAAAAAAAGTAAAACATGTGGCAAGCCACGCTGCACACTAACTCAATGATCAAGCAAACTATATGATAATGAAGAACGACATCAAGTCATGTAATGTAATGATGGATGTTGCATGGCAATGTATCTCGGAATGGCTATGGAAATGCCGTGATAGGTAGGTATGGTGGCTGTTTTGAGGAAGATAGTTGGCTTATGTGTAGGAGAACAGGATGAAGTTCTCCCACGGAGTTGGATGTGCTCGCGAAGTATGCACCAATCTCAATGTGAGAGAGGGCATTGCGCAGCACCAAAGAGGCTAGCAAAATATGGAAGTGGAAGTGCCAAAAACCAAAACTCAACAATGCATTTCGTATATTGCAAACAACTAGCAGTTTCAATGTTCCACAAATGGTTAGAGACACCCCGAGAGGGATCGTGGCGGCGACACAAGGGCCCCGTTGGCTTCCCCGACCGTTGCAGTAACTACCCACTAGGAACTTATTTTCAACTTAGTAGAATTCATGATACATTGGCATTGTTGACTTAGGTTGTTTAGTTCAGAATAGTACGGCTCCACGCTTTAATAACACCTCTCCACTAATCAGCTCTAACACCATTAACCAACACATTTTAACCATTAGTTATTTTAGTGCCTCAAAACAATTGAAGGGTATCAAATTATCCACATAGTGATCTAAAAGACTATGTGATGCCCACAAGTATAGTAGATCGCTGAAGTCTTCGTTGGGAAGTATTACCCAAATTTATAGTTCGACATGATGGGAACACAAGAATATTAATAAGACCTTAGCAATTGAGGGGTCACTCTCAACCACACCTGTATATCAATAACTTGCAGCAGTAGTAGTGATAACGGTAAAGGATTCAAGCGAGCAGAAATAAAACAGCAATAGTAACAAGGATTTCCCAGTTTTCACCGGAAAAGTGAAAGTGTAACTCAGAGATTTAAAACGTAGGTATGAGGTGACAGCGGGGCGTTGCATGAATGAGATTGATCATATAATAAATTAAAGCTAGCAATGGGGTTTTTCTCTAACTCCGATGTATGTAGTAATGTGTTCCTTAAATAGTTGTGCGTACTAACCAAGAGAATTTGCACAACATCTATTGCCCTACCTGCCCATTTCACCGGGGCCAACTTGGAACTACAGGTAATTAAGGTCTACCCTTTCCTGTAGACCAGGACAATGCATTAACACTCCATGAACACATACGATCCTCAAACTAGAACATCTCCCCCTTGTTTTCCCTATATGTCACTTTTAGGGTTCGCAGGTTCAACACAATAGCAGGTGATACACTTTGCAGGTAAATACCAAACTCAATTATATGATGAAGCAAATAAGTTTAGTACTGAAATCATGCCACTCGGGCCCTAGTAGCAAGCATTAAACATAGCATAAGTGCACCAACACAATACAAAAGTATCCTCAAGATAAACCCTAAGATTATCGAACAACGGGTAGCATTACATGGTCAATCTCATACAATCCCCATCCACCTCACATGCCTACAGCAAACTACTCACACATGGTGATGGAGAAAGAGCTCATGGTCGACGGAGATGAAGGCGGTGAAGCTGGCGGTGAAGACGGCCTCCGTATCCCTCCACTGGAGGAGAAATCTTGGATCAATCTGTCCCCGAAACGAAGAACGTGGTGGCGGCGGCGGTGTGTTTCGCGAAAGCTCCTCCCCTCCTAGGGCAAGCGTTTTTTCTCGTATATAAAGGGGTACGTCCAAGACCAGAGGCGAGGCGGTGCCGAGGCCCATTTGGGGTGGGCCCATGCGGCCAGGTACAGGGGCCGCGTGGATCCACCTCTTTTGCCCCTCCGGCACCCCCTCGTGTCCACCCTTTTGTCCAACGTGCTTCTTTTCCAGAAAAAGTGATGTGGTATTTTCCCCGATTTTATTTCCTACAAAAATAGTCAGAGGAGAGACTTTGCTAAAAACAGCGTCAGAATCAGCAGTTTTATTCAAATATGGAAGGATCCCGGAGCAAATTATGAGGCAAAGTGCTTGAAAAAGTGGACGCATTTTGGATGCATCACTATGCAGGTTTTTCCACTTCATACCACTGCCACATGCATAGCATTTTTCCGATCTAACACATTAACCAAGCAACCAAAACAACTTTCCAAAAAATATAAGTGAAGAACAAGAGAGTTTAACTTAACAACTAGCATATATAAACAAGATAAAAGCTAAAAGCGAGAGCTTACTAAAAAACAGACAATAGCTAAGAATACTCAAAAAGATATAAGCAAAGCAAAGGAGTATTCAAACGAAAAAGCGGTGCGTGCCTCTCTCCCACACAAATAAAGCTAGGATCCAACAAGGATATGACTAACAATCAAACTAACAAAACTAAAAGTAAAAAGACGCTCCAAGCATAGCACATAATATGTAAAGTGATAAAAACGAAGTTCAACGAAGACGACCTTATGATAGTCGATGAAGATGAGGGGATGCCTTGGGCATCCCCAAGCTTTGACTCTTGATAGTTCTTGATATTCAGAGGGGGTGCCATGGGGGCATCCCAAAGCTTGAGATTTGATCCATCCTCGATTTCTTCATATTCCTCTCCTTTGGAACTTAAAAACTCGCTTCACACAAAACTTCTCATAATTTGATTAGAGGGTTAGTGCTCATAAATTAAAATGCACATGTGTTCAACTCATGAAAAATTGCAAACCAACTTCATTAGACATTAGATACTGTTTACTAAGCCTCAATGTGGCACTCTACCCCTAGAGTATCACATATGACGATGGTAAAGAGACAAATGCAAAATAAAAGCAGAATCTGTCAAAATCTGAACAGTCTGTAAAGATCGAATTTTTCGAGGCACTTCTGCAGATCAAATAAAAAAACTTAAAGTAACAAAAGATAGATAAAAGCATCAGGCTTGCTATAAAAAATTATCAGAAAAATATAAAATTCTGGCGATTTTAGGATTTTCGTCCAACAGGCGCACATAATCTGTTTTTGGACAGCAACACAATACCTCGCACTTTCAATGCATTAGAGGCTAAACTTGGCACAACAAACCAAAAATAAAAAGATACAATGAAGTTGATACAGAGGTAATAACTTCATGACTCAAGAAAATCAAAAATCAAACTGAAAATAAAAGGTGGGTTGCCTCCCAAAAAGCGCTTTTCTTTAACGCCTTTTAGCTAGGCGCAATGCCAAATATCAAGTTTTTTCGGAGGCCTTTGCAACATCAAAAACATAGCTTGACCTTATGATTTATTCAAAAGGAAGCTTTTTTCTCTTTCTAGGGAAGTGTTCCAACCCTTTTTTAAGGGGGAACTGAAACCTTTTATTTCCCTCTTTCATATCAATAATAGCACCAACAGTTCTAAAAAACGGTCTTCCCAAATAATAGGACAAGAAGCATTGCACTCAATATCCATAACAATAAAATCAACGGGAACATAATTATCATTAACAACAATAAGTACATCATCAACTCTACCCAAAGGTTTCTTTTTAGAAGAATCAGCAAGATGAACATTTAAATAGTACTCTTCCAAAGGATTTAAATCAAGCATATCATAGAAACTTTTAGGCATAATGGAAACACTTGCACCAAGATCACATAAAGCATTGCAATCAAAGTCATTTATTTTCATCTTAATAGTGGGTTCCCAACCATCTTCTAACTTCCTAGGGATAGAGGTTTCAAGCTTTAGTTTTTCTTCCCTAGCCTTGATAAGAGCATCGGTAATGTGTTTGGTAAAGGCAAGATTTATTTTACAAGCATCCGGTGTCTTAGCAAGTTTTTGTAGGAACTTAATGACTTCAGTAAGATTGCAATTATCAAAATCAATTTCATCATCTTTAAATAAACTAGGAGGATTCTCTTTAGTGGTTTGGATAGTATAAACTTTAACAGTTTTCCTATTCATTTCAGCAATTCTAGCTTCTTCAGCCTCTCTAGCCCACCTAGCTTTCAAGAGAGCCATCATCCTTTCATTTTCATTAATTTGAATAGAGATAGCATTTAAAGATTCAGTATGTTTGTCTTGATTTGGAGTGATTCTAATTTTCAAAATTTCAACATCACGAGCAAGAACGTCTACTTAGAGACTAGACTATCCAGTTTTTCCAACTTCTCTTCAACAGTTTTGTTAAAAGCTTTTTGCGAAGTGATAAATTCCTTTAAAACATTTTCAAGATCAGAGGACACATTCTTATTAGGATTATAAGAATTACCATAGGAATTTCCATAAAATTTGCCATTATTGGGAGGATAAGGCGTATAGTTGTTACCACCAAAATTATTTCGATAAGCATTATTGTTGAAGTTGTTTCTATTAAGAAAATTAACATCAACTTGATCCTTTTCTTGGGAAATTAATGAAGCAAGTGGAACACTATTAGAATCAATATTGGACTGATTGGTAGCAAGCATAGACATAATCATATCAACCTTATCACTCAAAGAGGAGATTTTCTCAACATAATTTACCTTCTTACCACTTGGAGCTCGTTCGGTGTGCCATTGTGAATAATTTGTCATCATCTCATCCAAGAGTTTAGTTGCTGCACCTAATGTTGTGGACATAAAGGATCCTCCCGCGTCCGAGTCCAAAAGTTTCCTTGAAGAAAAATTCAAACCTGCATAAAAAGTTTGGATAACCATCCACATAGTTAATCCATGCGTGGGACAATTCTTAACCATAGATTTCATTCTCTCCCAAGCTTGAGCAACATGTTCATTATCTAATTGTCTAAAGTTCATAATGTTACTCCTTAGTTGTATGATTTTAGCAGGTGGATAATATTTTCCAATAAAAACATTGTCGATGGATTAGATCAACGGTGAAGATACGGGACTATGTACGCGCGGGCATCGTCGATGTGGGTTAGTAGACGAACAACACGGGAGACAAGATTTATACAGCTTCGGGACCCGGGAAACATCATCCGGTAATATCCCTACGTGCTGTTTGTGACTAGGTCTTATTCCTCTCTTGGTGGAAGTCGCCGATGAGGCGGCTCCTCTTGTCTAGATCTGTCTGATCCTATCCTCTTGGTGCGCCTTGCCCCTCCTTATAAAGGTGGAGGAGGCCGGCTTACATGTCGAGTCCTTTTAGGACACTGCTAATCTAATACAAGTCGAGTCCTTGTAGGACACTGCTAATCTATTACAAGTTGGCAAGGTGAGTCCTTGTCCTAATCTGACTGTGGAGTCGGCCTGCTGGGCCACCTCGGATGAGCCACGTTAATCCTCCTTGCGGGTACCCGTGTCCCATATCCCCGACAGTAGCCCCCGAGCTTTCGGGTGACTCGTAGAGTCATGCGGAAGGTCTTGATTTGTTGAAGAAATGGGACACAAAGTCCGTGCCGGGTTCTTTGCCGGCTTGTAGATGTAGCCCTTTGCCGAGTTGTAGATGTCGATGATGTCGCGGCACCCGGCTTCAGCATTTGACGAGTTGTCGATGTAGACTTTGCCGGGTTGTCGTTGTAGATTTTGTCGGGTTGTCGTTGTAGATTTTCCCGAATTGTCGATGTAGGCTTTGCCGAGTCGTTAATGCCAGCTTCTCCTGCTGACTTGTCAATGCCGACTTCTTCTGTCGACTTGTCAATGCCGACTTCTCCTGCCGACTTGTAAATGCCGACTTCTTCTGTCGACTTGTTAATGCCGACTTCTTCTGTCGACTTGTTAATGCCGGCTTCTCCTGCCGACTTGTTAATGCCGACTTCTTCTGTTGACTTGTTAATGCCGTCTTCTCTGGCCGACTTGTTTTGAAGTCAGTCGGAAATTTTCTCCGAGTCCTTTTGATGAGTTGTATGACTTTGCTCGAGCTTGTTTACACTGGTATATGTATAGCCCCCAAGCGCCGAGTTGTTAACTTGTGACGGCTTGGAGCTTGTATTGATGACTCATAACTTCACATGATGTAGCCCCCGAGTGTCGGGTTGTTTGCCTGCGACGACTCGGGACTCCTTGATGTATAACTCATGACTTTCAGATGATGTAGCCTCCGAGTGCCGGGTTGTTAACCTGTAACAACTTGAAGATAAAAACTTTTGGAACTTGATTACTGCTTAACTTGTAGAAAAACCTGATCCGTGAGTAGCCCCCAAGCGCCGGGTTGTTGGCCTGCGACAACTTGGAGCTTCCAACTCTGTATTCCCTTTGACTTAAACTGAAAACCTGATAACATGTAGCCCCCAAGTGCTGGGTTGTTTGCCTGCAGCAACTCGGAGCTTAAAACTTTTTGAACTTGATTGATGCTTGAGCTGATTTGGTTCTTATAACCCTTCTTAGTTTTATACTGATGAATAAGTAGGCCCTGCCCGGTCTTTGCTAATTAGCAGCCAGTTTGTTGTACAGGTTGCATCTGACTTACCAGATAAAACTAAGGATAAGTTGGCATCTGAGCCAGGTCAATGAGTCTAAAACTTGGCTTTTTCCTGAAAGACAAGCCCCCAAGGACCTAATGATCAAAGTTAATAAAGTCGCACTTACTGGGTGTCTCGGCAAAACTCTTACTGTAGAGAAGCCGGCTTTATCCCTTTGATCACAATAACCATGTTATAATGTTGCAGAGCTCTCTGGGCTCGTTGGTGTTGCGGAGCTCTCTGGGCTCGTTGGTATTGCGGAGCTCTCTGGGCTCGTTGGTATTGCGGAGCTCTCTGGGCTCGTTAGTATTGCGGAGCTCTCTGGGCTCGTTGGTGATATATAAGCTGGAGTATAGAGACATTGATACTTTTTAGAAATCCCTTTGTGGGTGTAACTAAATCTTTCCAATAAATCTGATGCAAGTTATAAAGAACTTGACTTTTAAAGAAATCCATTGCGAGCAATATATAACTCGACTTTGAAAAAATCCGGTGCAAGCAGTAGATAGCTCGACTTTGAAAAATCCGGTGCAAGCAATAGCTCGACTTTAAATAAATTTGGTGCGAGCTATTTGAGAGCTTGACTTTTTAGAAATCCATGGCGGGTTTAAAAAACCCAACTTTGAGATTTGGCTATATTAAGCCTCCAAGAATCGATTTGATATGCCACCTAGAATTTTCTGAGATAATAACGGTACTCAACTTATATTAGCCCCCTTGCATTATTTAAAACTTACTTTGTAATCTTCGAGATTATCTCTGCAATTTCTTCATAAACCAGATATATAGCTCCCGGAATTAACACGGAATTAACTTAAAGGGGGCTGACTTTATATAATTTAACTGAATGAATAAAATATGAAATTTAAATAAAAAGGCGACTTAGCTGGTTATTTTCTGTAGCCGATGATGACGATGTGTGTCCGTAGACCGTCGAGATTGACTCGTCGCAGCTGAGGTCGTCCAAGTCCTTTGACCCGGTTGCCGACTTTCCAATTCGCTCCGCGTGCTCGCTCGCGTACGTGATGGCTTGTTTGATCCCGACTCCTGGTAGGACTCGGCTTGGCCTCTTGTTTTTCTTTCTTGTATTTCTTGATTTGCATGCACGTGAGGTCTCCATAGCTAGCAACTCCAAATCACGCTTTTCCTTCTTTTATTACTTTCCTTGACTTGCCTTGATCCGTATTTGACTTGAACTGCTCTTTCCTTTTCTCTATCCTTCACATTGACACGTACCACGTGACCTTCTTGCTCCTTTTTCTTTTTTCTTCTGGCCGGTTTCCTTCCTGGATTTGGCTTGCACGTAACGTATCTGGCAATTAATTCATGGCTTTCTCTTGGGACTTGTACCACGTCCGGCTGCTCTAATTTTGTTGCTTTTTTTAAGCGAGTTCCGCGTCCTTGTCCGTGTCAAACTGGAGACACGTAACAAGCAGATTCGAATCCGAGTCCTGGTCTCATCGACATCTACGCGTACAAGAGTCGCCCGAGACGCGGACGCTTGAGTCGGCCAGGACGCTGGAGGCCGGCGCGGACGCACGCGAGGGACAAAGTTGATGTCGAGCCCCCGCGGCCGCGGTGTGGATGAAGATCTTGATGCGTTCGAGTCGCTTGACCGATGCGGTGATGAACTCGCCGTCGTCGTTGATAAAGATTTGGACCCATCGAGTTGTGAATCCACGCGCACTTAGCCCCACGGTGGGCGCCAATGTCGATGGATTAGATCAACGGTGAAGATACGGGACTATGTACGCGCGGGCATTGTCGATGTGGGTTAGTAGACGAACGACACGGGAGACAAGATTTATACAGCTTCGGGACCCGGAAAACATCATTTGGTAATATCCCTACGTGCTGTTTGTGGCTAGGTCTTCTTCCTCTCTTGGTGGAAGTCGCCGATGAGGCGGCTCCTCTTGTCTAGATCTGTCTGATCCCCCCTCTTGGTACGTCTTGCCCCTCCTTATAAAGGTGGAGGAGGCCGGCTTAAATGTCGAGTCCTTTTAGGACACTGCTAATATAATACAAGCCGAGTCCTTGTAGGACACTGCTAATCTATTACAAGTTGGCAAGGTGAGTCCTTGTCCTAATCTGACTGTGGAGTCGGCCTGCTGGGCCACCCCGGATGAGCCACGTTAATCCTTCTTGCGGGTACCCGTATCCCATATCCCCGACAAACATCTTTGCATTTAATCCAAAAATCAATGCTATTTTAGGCAAAGACAATAACCATTCTTTTGTTCTCCCTCTCAAAGAGAAAGGGAAAAGTTTCAGTTTTATGATGTCATTTTCTACCTCTTTATACTTTTGCATATCACATAACTCAACAAAGTTATTTCAATGAGAGTCGGCATCATCAGTACTAGCACCAGAAAATTGCTCTTTCATAACAAGATTTAGCAAGGCAGGTTTAATTTCATAAGATTCCGCTTTAGTAGCGGGTGGAGCAATTGGAGAGCATACGAAATCATTGTTATTAGTGCTAGTAAAGTCACACAACTTGCTGTTTTCAGTAGAAGACATAACGATAAGATAAAATAACAAGACAGGAATAAAGACTAAACTAATTTTTTTGGGTTTTAAATTTTGAAACAGGAAAATAAACTAAACGAGATATAAAGAAAGTAAGACAAAAACAAAGTAAAGAGATTGAGAGTATGAGACTCCCCTTGCTGTAGCTCCAAAGTCCCCGGCAACGGCACCAGAAAACTGCTTGATGGTAGATATTGATAAGTTGGGGTGGAGCCCCAAGCGAAGGCGGAATTGCAGCTAGTAGCGGTTTTCCCTCAATTAAGAACCGAGGTTTATCGAACCAGTAGGACTTTGAAATCAACAACGAGGTGAATGATGAAGATCTCTGGCGCTTAGGGATACCTTCAATAGACGTGGACCTGCACAAACTCAACCAAATACTTTGTCCCCAACGGCGGAGAGGTTGTCAATCTCTGCGGTCCCGCAGAACACAAAGCGGTTAATTGTATGATGAATAGATAAAATATGAAAAGTGACTAGAGGAATAATGATAATTAAAAGCAAGTAAATGAATTTGTAAACAATGTAAAAAGATGGACCGAGGGCCATGGGTTCACTAGTGGAGTCTCTCAAGTAAATAAAATATGCATGTGATGGGTGAACGAATTACAGCTAGGCAATTGACAAGATCATGACACAAACCCAATTTAGCTATGACAAAAAGGACATGATAATATTTATGGAGACATCACGACAAGGAACAAAGACCGTTGAGTCCAACTGCGTCTTTGTCTAAAAAGTCCACCGTGGGATCGTTATCCAGCCTGTCACCCAACGGTATTAAGTTGCAAGCAACAAACAATTGCATTAAGTAAAGTGCATGAAGTAAACAATACTAATATCAAAATAGACATTAACACCGCTGTTTTACCCTTAGTAGCAATAGCACACCCTCGCCCTTAGACGTTTCTGTCACTCGTGCCCAGGAACAAAAGGGGGCATGAACCCACTATCTAGCATAGGAGATACACACAATCACTTGGCCAAAGTAACTACGCACATCGGAGAGCATGCAAGAACATAAATTACTCATGTAAGAATCATGCACAATCTGAACATAACTTCATAATCCATCGGATCCCGGCAAACACATCACATAGCATTACAATAATCGATCTTGATCATGTTAGGCAGCTCACAAGATCATAAGACATGAAGCACAAGAGAGAGAGACTACCAACTACCTACTGCCATGGGCCCGTAGTCTAAGGTGAGACTACTCACAAATCATCCCGGAGGAAGGCATGGCGATGAAGAGCCCTCCGTGATCGATCTCCCCTCCGGCAGAGTGCCGGGATCAGCTTCAGATTCGACCCCGAATTAGGGTTTTCAGTGACGGCGCGTCGGGGTCGAGTTTCTGGAAAATAATGGCCGCCTCGATGTTTTTAGGGCAGATCTGAATTTATAGGCATCGGAGGGCGTCGAGGAGAGGTCCCAGGGGCAGGGGCGGGCCCCACCCGCGGGTCACCCCTAAGCCGCGGCAGGGGGCCGCCTCTGCCCTGTGGGCCTCCCCTCCGACTCTACTTCGGACTGGTACTTCGTCGTGGCAAATAAAAAATCCTCAAAATTTCCAGCGCGTTCCGAGAATATTTCCAGAAGTAAATTTTTGAACAAAAAGACAGCAAAAACAGGGAACTGGCACTGGGCATTTTGTCAATAGGTTAGTCCGACAAAATGCATAAAAATGATATAAATGACAGTAAAAACATGTGACAATATCACAAAACTAGCATGGATAAATCAAAAATTATAGACACGTTTGAGGCGTATCAGCTCTCCACATGGCCGTGCCCAGCGCTGCGGGCTGGAGGACCTTTAGTCCCGGGTTGTAACACCTAAGGGTCAAAGCAAGCCCTTTAATTCAATTCTTTATTCTTACATTAAAGAATGAATCAAATCTCCCCAAGTAGGATTCGAACCTACG
Organism: Puccinellia tenuiflora; assembly: GCA_012064385.1. Lineage (NCBI taxonomy): Eukaryota > Viridiplantae > Streptophyta > Magnoliopsida > Poales > Poaceae > Puccinellia > Puccinellia tenuiflora. Next base: position 28,950 of record QRDG01000268.1, read on the forward strand.
ACCAGTCCCCGGGACTAAAGGTCCTATTTTTTCGATTTTTTTTTTTGAATTTTTTCGATATTTCGAATCTTTGAATTATTTGTCAGTTTAATCTCGAATCACCCCTAATCTCATACCCTTAATCTCGAATCACCCCTAATCTCATTGTTCCACCCATCCTCATGGTTGTAGGCAAGCTTCCCGATCGGTCACCCATCATCACACTACTCCACCCCCAGCACGCTTAACTTTGATTTCCTTCCCAACTAGCTTCCAAGATTGCATTGAGTACATCTTAATAATACTATGCTATCAATCTTATTATCCTCTACACTTCGATGGCACATGATATAATTTTTTGAATTCCAAATCTATATTAACATAAACAACAATGATTAAGTAATACTAATATTTATGCAGGAATCAATTATTAATTTCAAAAAAAAATTTGAATTTTCGGCAAAAACTTAAATCTTCCTGCATGATGGCACATGATATTATTTTTGAATTCCAAACCTATATTAACATAAACAACAATGATTAATTAATACTAATATTTTTTTGAAAATAATTATTAATTCCAAAAAAATGAAAATAATAAAATAATTTGAATTTCCGGCAAAAATCTTCCTGCTTTCATAGTTCCCTTTGCAATTTTGAAAATCTAAAAAAACCTAAACGGGTAAACCCAAGGCCAGTAGACCACAAACAATATTATCCCCTCGATCCGTTGCACTTTCCACGGTGGAGCAAAGCTGGTACGAACACATATGACAAAATCAGCAAAAACGAAGAAAACAATTCAGAGAATAGGCTGTACGTCGATCTCGAGTTGGCTGTATTAATTCCTCCAAGTTGCTTATTCATTCCTTCAATCATTTTGCTTCATTCCGTTGCTTGCAGTGTTGTGCCAGCCCACAACTTCCGATTTTCGCGCTGAACGTTTTGATATATTAAACAATTTTTTCCGAGTACGTACGCAAAATTTATTGCCATTTTACTGAAAATTTGCAAAAACAAAATTCAAAGTTTTCAATTTTCTCTAAAAGTAGGTTGCAGGAGGTACAGGCATGTCAAAGGATTTTAAAATTTGAAGTTTTTATCATTGCCGTTTATTCGTTTTGGACGTTTTTTTGCGCGGGGGGGGGGGGGGGGGGGGGGGGTATACATGAGAGGCAAAACTCTTGAAGTTTTCAAAAAAATCCTTTAGTCCCGGTTGGTATCTTCAACCGGGACTAAAGGCGCCACCGCTTTGTCGACGTCGACGTGAATTCTGAAATTTTTCCAAAGTAAAAAAAAACTTTAGTCCCGGTTTGTATCTCTAACTGGGACTAAAAGTTCTCGCGCTTTCCCCACCTCTGTGCAACCCTTTAGTCCCGGTTCGTATCACGAACCGGGACTAAAGTTCTCATTCGAATGAGACGCACGCATGATGCGATGATGATGTATATATGAGGCTAGTTGGTTTGAAAGACGTAGCTAGGTCCTTCAAACCAACTAGCCATGGAAGAACTATGGAAATATTTTACTTCAATCATTGCTTATTCATTCCTTCAATCGTTGCTTAGGGAATGAAGCAAAACGCCATGGAAGAATTATGGAAACTGAGCACTTGGTTTAAGATATCACTTACAGTACAGTAGCTATACGTTGTATTGCTATCGTCAAGACCAATTAAGACGAGATCAACAAAGTTCCGGCGTCAAACTCGAGTTGTGAGAGCAACGTGCGATTCCGTTCCTTGTAACTTGGCTACGTTGACGTACGGCGCTCGAGTCGTCTCTTCTTCCTACAGTGACGAAGTGACGACAGTGACCTAAGTACAAACTAATTTAAATGTATATGTCCATAATATTTTATTTCACACTTGGTAAAGTTCATCCAGCCATCGATCAACCGTAGTTAGAATTGACACGTTTCCAGGAAACAGCCGAGTGTCATGGTGAAAAAAGCACCAGGTAAATTATGGGTATATGTGGATTTTATTCTTTGTATGTCAAGTGTTTCACCTTGATACTCGGGGCGTACGTACTATTTAATTTTCGAGCGCCCAATAAAACACACTCGGCAAACCTAGGCACCTAGCACCTCGCACCTAACAGGTTGTCCCACACATCAATCCCTTCCTGTTTGGAGATTTTCGATTGAAATATATACCCATTGGTATGTGTTCTTTATAGAAATACTATCCCTCCGATTTATAGAAAATGTCGTTTATTTTTATACTAAATTAGTATAAACTTTGTACTATTGAACGATACTTTTTATGAATCGGAGTGAATAGTATCTTTACTAATTTTTAAGATCCGGAGCACTTCACGTCAATCTCAGCCGTGTCATGGGGATTGCGTATTCGCGTAACGGAGAGGGCGCTGACGAAGGGAGGCAATCAGGTGCAGACGTCACATTCGCCGCCGGCCGGCCGGACTAGACGTTCGTCATCCTTTAATTAGCATATTAGCACGAATATTTCAGTGCGACGAAAACCTAATCTAATACCCAAATCGGATTTGTAACATTCTTATCGATCACGCGACCATATACCCAAGGCCAGTAGACCACAAACAATATTATCTCCTCGATCCGTTGCACTTTCCACGATGGAGCAAAGCTGGTACGTACACATATGACCAATATGAAGAAAACAATTCAGAGAATAGGCCGCACGTCGATCTCGAGTTGGCTGTATTAATTCCTCCAAGTTGCTTATTCATTTCTTCAATCATTTTGCTTCATTCCGTTGCTTGCAGTGTTGTGCCAGCCCGCAACTTCCGATTTGGTACTTAGCTATAAAAATGGAGCTCACACGATATGCCACTTTGCTCTAAGTTCCAGCAAATATGTCAACGGTCACACCCGCAAGTTCAAGCTCCTCCTCTGCTGCTCCTTCCTCCTCTCCTACCATGTTGTAGCACGAGCCGCTACCTCATCCTTGTCCTTCAGCTTCGATTTCTCCGAAAGATCCACCTATCGACCCGAAGACCTCCGATTCGAGGGCGATGCGGTGCCGCTCGGCGAGCCGGTCGACCTCACATGTAGCTCGAGGGCCAAGCCCCGCTTCAATTGCAAGGGGCGGATGTCGTACATCCACCCGGTGCCGTTCTACGACACCACCACTGGCGAGGTGGCCAGCTTTTCCACGCGGTTCAACTTCGCGATCAGCTTACCCGGGAAATATGCTGGCGACGGCATGGCTTTCTTCCTCTCCAGTTACCCATCCATGTTGCCGCCGAACTCTGCCGGGGGCAACCTCGGCCTCCATGACGGGGACGGGATGAATGCTCAGGGCACAGACCGGTTTGTCGCCGTTGAGTTTGACACATACAAAAACGGATTTGAAAACTCATCCGATCACATTGGCATCGACATCAACACTGTGTGGGCCTCCGTTAGCACAACAAGCGTCAACGGCACCCTTAACGGCTCCATGACGGCGACTGTCACTTTCAACAGCAGCACGCGCATGCTGGTGGCATATCTGCTCTTTAATGACGAACCTTCTCGTGGATCGTATCAGGTTAGTACGCAGTTAACCGATCCCGTCACGGACTTGCTCCCGTCGGAGGTGGCGGTCGGATTTTCTGCGGCCACCGGCTTAAACGTCGAGCTCCATCAGATTATGTCCTGGTCATTCACCTCAACACTTACTCGCAAAGGTACTAACGATCTATAAGCCATCTTACATTTCTAGAATTTTCTCATATTGACCTGAGAGCTTAAAACTAGCGTAGGTGTCAAGTTCGAGCTTACCGCATGGGTCCACCTGTGCTCCGTAGGCGTCAAGTTCTTGAATTATAGTATTTTGAATAATTTTATATGGTAGTTTGAATCTCAAACTATTTTTTCACTCGCTTCAAAACATTTTCGATAATTTTTTGTTGTTCATGGAAATCCTAATTTTTGTATCGGTTCCAATTTAGTCATTGATCCGAAAGTGGAAAAATAATAAATTATTTCCTGAAAAGCAATAACTACCATATAAAACATCTCACGTGAACAAAAAATAGAGACCGTAGATTAGATGACAAAGCATATGCAGCCGATAGATAGATTATTAGTTGTGAACGAGAATGTGTAATGACAAACACAAACATAAATTTGTATGAACATAATTTGTGTCATAACAACAATTTTCTTAACTGCTATAAATCAAAACTAAAATTATTGAAAAGCATCACTAAATGAACAAGAACCGTCATTACCATACACAAAATAATGATTTGCAATAACTAAATATAATTCAATTTACCGATCAAGAAGTGGTAGAACACAAAATTATGTCCTAAAACAATAAACTACCACATAAAACATATATCACATCAACAAAAAATTGAGACCATATATTAGATGACTATACATTGCAACAGAGAAATAAAATATAAATTTTCAAAAAATCTTGTAATCATAAACAAGAAAATTAATTAGTGTCATAATTTTTTCTTAAGTACCGTAAGTAAAAGATAAATATTCTAAAAAGCATCACTAACTTGAACAAGAACTGTCACTACCATACAAAAAAATTATGTGAGATAAATGAAAAACTTAAAACAAACATTATTTTAAAATGTTTTGACGAGGAAGAAATATAGTAACTATGAAGAAAAGTATAAATTACGATGTACAAAAGTGTACCAAAAGAGAAAACATAGGAAAAAAGTTACGAAGATTTATTGTGAAAATTGGTAAGTACGAAAAAAGTTCTAAGGATATTAAAAAAAACATAGGAAAGAGGACAAAATAAATTCGTAAGAAAGAGAAAACTTAAATGTTACATCAAATTAGTACCCAATGCCCAATGGAATGCTATTTACAACACCTCCTTGGGTCCACCAGATAGAGCGGAAGTTACGCTAGGGCGATCGGGAGGCGATCGCGTTGAAGCTAGGGTTTTCCGCTTGAGGGTGGGGTTTTCCGGCGGCGGGGCTGAATCTCGACGGCGATAATTCGGTTCTGCCGGTCGTCGGTGGGTTTCGCACTCCTGCGGGTGCGTGGTGGTTTCTGGAGTTCATTGCTTCTCCTACTCGCACGCCAGCGAGGCGTGGGGACCGTTCTAGGACGGTGTCCAGATCGCCGGCGAAGACGGGTGCGGATGATCTGGCGGTAGGGCTGTCGGCCAAGATGGGGCATCTGTTGCTGACGGACAAGGAGGCCTCGGGGCTAGTGATCGGAAACATCGGATCTGTGGCGGCTCCTCGTCCTAAGTGGGCAATGGTGGGGAAGGTGTGCTCTCCAAGGAAGCTGATCGTGGGAGCGTTGGAACGTGCAATGGAGAGAGCGTGGGGGCTCCATTACCCGTCGCAATTCAAGGATATTGGAGAGAACCGCTTCGTGGTGAGATTTTCGTCGGAGGGAGATTTGACGCATGTCAAGCAGAATGGGCCGTGGCAATTCGATCTCCATGCTGTGCTGCTGAAGGATTTTGACGGAGTTGTTCCTCCGTCTGATATGGTCTTCGACACGATGGATGTCTAGGTCAGGATGTTGGATCTGCCTTTGGACATGATGAATAGAATCTATGGGGAGCTTATTGGTGGCTGGATAGGCAAGTTCATAGTGGTGGAGGTAGATGATGAGGGGATGGCATGGGGAGAGGATCTCAGTATCCGTGTGGCTGTGCGTGTGGATCAACCTCTTCTTTGAGGTGTAAGCATAAAGGAGTCGGCTGGGGACGGTGAGGGTAGATGGTTCGACCTGAAATATGAGAAGGTACCCCACTTCTGTTTTGATTGTGGCTGTCTTGTTCATCCGGAGGAGAAATGCCTGGCGGTGGAAGGGGAGGCTAAGCAATGGGGGAAATGGCTGCGGGCTTCACCGAGGAAGAGTAAGAAGCAGGCCCCATCTGCACGGCCAACAGTGTCAACGAGTAGCTTTAGCGGAAGAACCTCAGCTTCAGAGGGGTGGTACAAATGGGGTGTTTCTATCCGAGATCTACCACCAAAGAGAAATTTGTCCCGTGATTTTTCTGCCTCGGGTTCATCCCGCACTGGTGGGTTTGAACCAAGGCACGGGGAGAGAGAAGTCACAAGCCCTGACAAACGCCACTGAGCGAGGGCGTAGGAGAGAGAGATATAGTGAAGAAGCCAGTAGACACTGGTGCGAAGAAATCTAACAAGGCTGGCACTTATGTTAAGAAACCAAGGATGAGGGAAGATATGCACTCTGCTGATCGGCTAAATGTACCACCGGGTACCAATAATAAGAAGAGGGGGAGCAAGCAGGTTTGGATGCCAGTGCAGGTTCAGGTTGTGGGAGAGGGAGCCTCTGAATCAGCAGGAAAAAGGCAACGAACTTCGGGTGCACAACGATTAGGATACATGGTGTTCAAGTAAAGCCATGGCCCACGGAAGAAGACCAAAGAGAAGGCCCATGCCGAAGGAAACAGCCCAAGAAAGCTAAAGTTTATGTCGGTTTACGAATTGTAACCCTAGTCGGTAGAGGATTCCCGAGACCCAGCCCTACTATTTATGGGCTGGGAGGGCTACCGACCGGGGACACGCTCATACTTGCCACCAAAAACTCTAGCGAGATCGCATCTATCGATCTCGCCATTGTAGCTCCCTTGTAGCTCCATCAATCAATACCAGACAAGCAGGACGTAGGGCTTTTACCTTCGGGGGCCTGAACCTGGGTAAATCTTGCTTGTCAGCCGACGAGTTCACCAACACCACCATCTTCTCCTCTTCTCGAAATCCAAGGATGACCTCCGAGGGATTTGGCGTGGTAACCCCACGTCAATTGGCGCCGTCTGTGGGAAAGACTGGTGTTGGACCAACGGATTCGGCGGCTTCATCATCGACAATCGGCAACTCGCCGGATCTGCAATCGCCGATCTTCTTCGACTCTCTGGGATTCATCCCGCACTCGCCGGTTACACTTCCGGCTTTCGTGGATCTGCACGCGGGCATGGACATGAGCTTCGGCAAACTATGCTTCTTCATCAAAAAGTGGGGCACGCTTCGCCTCACGGACGCACCGCTCTTCGCGGCAACAGCACCCGCTACTTCATCGACTGTTGTGGCGGAAACCGCCCCATCATCGGTTGCATCGGCATCCGCCATGTCCTCTGACGATGAATTCTCAAGCGAATCACTCGATGAGATCGCGTCGTTTTCGACTGCGACACCGCGATGCTCATCGCCAACCACCAATCTCGCGCGCACAACTGAGCTAGCAGTCGTGCCCTATGCTTCGTCGACTCCGCCATTGAGCCCTGCATACTTCGTCGGCGGAACCCAAGCAACCTTTGAGTCTGTCTTTGGAGACGACTCGGATCCAGAAGAAGTTCCGCACATCCTTCCCATGCAGGTGTACATGACAGCACCCGCGGGACCAGCCGCGGGAACGGCCATCATAATGGCAGCATCGCAAGCGCTCCACCACCTGAGCAACGCGTATACCCATTCACGGTTACTCTGCACAACGGACGAACTCAGCTTCATATCACCCAGGCCATGGGTGAAAAGGCGATAAAGGCTGTAGCGGACGGTGCTCTGGCGGAGGACGCCACGGCTGAAGACCTACAGTGCTACCAGTACCTGCTATGGCAGGAAAGCATCAAACTAAAGGAGCAGGAGAGAGTCCTCGCAGAAATGAGGAAGCAAGCCCGTTTGTCAAGCGCGCGACGGGCGGACTTATCTGTCCAGTCATCGGGACGATCCCAAACCTCTCATGATCGACCTCGCTACCTGCATATGCCTGAGGATGCAAGGACTACCGTCACACGCAACTTGGAGAACTCCTTCATGTCTCTAGACAAGGGAGGAATACCACTTCCCAAAACAGCTACCAGCGCTCTCATGTCGGTGGCTACGTACCTGCAAGAGACACAACCTCCGGAGAACGATCCTCGGGCGGCTTTGCACCGCCAGCAAATCAAGTTCGTCAGCATGGCAGGTGAGGAGCTGGTACTAGAAGAACCACCACAACCAGCCGCAGGTGCAGCGGCTGTCAACAATGCGCCTTCACGGCGCCAACAAAGCCCATGGCATGAACCGCGGACCCGCCAACTTGGCGACCACGTTGCTCGCGATCAGAAGGATCGCATCACATGTGTAAACAACAAGCGTGCCGCTCGTGACCAAGAAAACCGCGTCACCCGCGATCGAAGGCACCGCGCAACTCGCGAACGAGAAGATCGATATCACCTCGTGGAAGGTGAAGACGCACGCAACGTCATCACGCAAAGCAAGGTTAATAGGAACCGCTCAAGACGGACTGCACGTGACACAAGCAGCGACAATCCAGACTCTGAAGAAGTGACTGAACCCTGTGGTGCATTATGCTTCAGTCGCTGCATCCGAGAAGCAAGAATGCCACAGGGATTCAGACTAATCTCTGAGACCCCAAAGTACGATGGTCTACAAGAACCCTCCGCCTGGATGGAGGACTACCTCACGGCAGTAACTTGCCAGAGAGGTTCTACGTCCACGGCCATGCAATATACAGCTCGTGCTCTCAGGGTCGGCTCGAGCCTGGCTCAAAAGCTTGCCGTGAGGAGCATATACTTGCTGGGAAGATTTCAGCAAGGACTTCGTCCATAACTTCGTCGGCACATGCAAACGGCCCGCTTCGTTCGAAGAACTCCGAGCTTGCAAGCAGCGATCAGACAAGACGATGCGCGAATACATCTAGCGGTGGACCCTCCTTCGTATCTCAGCAGAAAGGATCTCAGAAGACAACGCGATATACGCGTTCACCCGAGGCGTCTATCGACTCGAGTTGAAAGAAGCACTCGGAAAAGTAAAACCAAAGACCATCGCCCACCTCATGCAGATTGCTAATGAGTGGGCAGACGGAGAAGATTCCATATGCAACGAGTGCAGCGGTACACCTGTGGAGGCCGGTGATCAAGGACACTGGAGTGGCCGCAGCAGCGATCGCCACCGCAAGAGGAAGTCGCGAGCATACGACGACAATGAAGGTGTAGAACTCGTGGCAGCGGGTTTTCCCGACAGCCACGAGAAAAGAAACCGTGACGGCAGTCGCTATGAAAGCGGCAACCAAACAACCGGTTACAAAGACAACAAGAACATCAAGCAAGAATGGCGACCACGCCAGTCGCGCAATGGGCGAGTGCCACGTCCTCTCCCTACTCTGCAAGGAGCCTGCAGATTTCACATGTTTAGGGACAAGCACAACAACCTTACATCCTCTCACTTCCTGAAGGATTGTGAGAGCTTTCAAGATCTGCAGGCACAGTATGCACGCCTCCTTCAGCACCAGGCGCAAGTCGTCCCAGGTGCGCCAGCCACTGGAGCACCACCTCCTCCAGCCTTGCCCCCACCAGGACATATGGCGGGAGCTATCCAGCTCCAGCCACGCATCGAGGAACCCCAAGCAGGCGAAGAATCTTACCCGAAACCCGTCGGGCGCATGTTCATGATATAGAAGGGACGCCCCTCCAACCGGAACTAGAAGCTCATAACGAGGCAGGTGCACCTCGCCGTCAAGTCACCACAGGCGCTGCCGGAATATCTTAGGTGGTCCCACGCGAGCATCGTCTATTCTCGCGATGACCATCCACCCAAGGTGCCACGGCCAGGGCACGCAGCTCTCGTCCTCGACGCCCAGATCGGCGGCTTCACGATGAGCCGCGTCTTCATGAACGGCGGCAGCGGCATCAACATCATGTTCGCCGACACGTTGCGCGGGATGAACATATTAAAAACCAACCTCGCGCCGTCGGTTAACACCTTCCACGGAATCGTACCTGGGCGGCCAGTTCACCCCCTGGGCACGATCACGCTCGACGTCATCTTCGGCGAGCCAAAGAACTTCAGGAAGGAGAAGATAGAGTTCGAGGTGGTGGACTGGAAGTCACAGTACCATGTCATCCTCGGACGACCAGCATATGCCAAATTTATGGCAGTCCCGCATTATGCCTACCTCAAGCTCAAGATGCCAGGACCTTATGGGACCATCACCGTCAACGGAGACTTCGAGCGGTCCGACGAGTGCGACCGCAAGTTCAACAAGATCTCTGAATCGTTTGACGCCCAGGAGCAGCTCCAAAAGCTGGCGCTCACCAACGATCGTACCCTCTTCCCTGAGGGCAAAAAATCACCACCCGAATCGTCTTTCAACACGAAAAATGACACAAGGGCGCATCAGATACATCCAACTGATCCCAAGAAGACGGCACTCGTCTCGACGAGCTTGCCTCTTGCATAGGAAAGTGCGCTCGTCGAGTTCCTGCGTGAGAACTGGGACGTATTTGGCTGGTGTCCAGCCGACATGCCAGGTATACTGAGGGAATTCGCTGAGCACGAACTACAGATCTTGCCTAACGCAAGACCCGTCAAGAAAACTATGCGCCGCTTCGCCGAGCCGAAGCGCCTTGCCATCGGGCAAGAAATCGATAGGCTCCTGGCAGCCAAGTTCATCCGAGAGATCAAGAAATCAGACTGGTTGGCTAACCCTATCCTGGTGCCAAAGAAAAATACAGACATACTTCGCATGTGTGTCGACTTCACTTCGTTAACCAAGTGTTGTCCAAAGGATCACTTCCCCCTGCCACGCATCGACCAAACTGTCGACTCAACGGCAGGCTGCGAGCACCTCTCCTTTCTGGATGCCTCTTCAGGCTACAACCAGATCCAGATGAAGGAAGAAGACGAAGACAAAACAGCATTCATCATGCCTTTCGGCGTCTACTGTTACACAACAATGCCCTTCGGGCTCAAGAACGTGGGTGCCACCTACCAGTGCATGATGCAAAACTGCCTCAAGAAGCAAATTGGGCGGAACATCCAAGTCTATGTTGACGATATAGTCATCAAAACCAAGAAAGAAGCAACGCTCCTTGGCGACCTACGCGAGACCTTCGCCGCGCTCAATAAGTGCAACATCAAGCTCAACCCAACGAAGTGCATGTTTGGCGTTCCAGCGGGGCAGCTGTTAGGGTACCTCGTATCTGCACGTGGTATTGAAGCAAATCCGGAGAAGATACAGGCGCTCCTGAAGATGCCGGAGCCCTCAAAGCTTCGGGAGGTCCAGCAGCTCTCCGGACGAATAGCTGCACTCAGTATATTCATCAGCAAGCTGGGTGAAAAGGCGCCTCCATTCTATCAGCTAATGAAGAAGACAGATCGGTTCGAGTGGACGCCAGAAGCTCAAGAAGAATTCGTCAACCTCAAGCGCACATTGTCGACCCCACCAATCCTGGTAGCTCCCGGGAGAAGGAGCCGTTGTACCTCTACATAGCCGCCATGAACCGAGTGGTCAGTACAGTGCTGGTGGTCGAGCACGCAGAGGAAGGAAGAGCCAATGGAGTGCAGAGGCCTGTATATTACCTCAGCGAGGTCTTGTCTCTCTCCAAGCAAAGATACCCCCACTACCAGAAGCTCGCTACGGCGTATTCATGACTTCGCGCAAGGTGGCACATTACTTCCAAGAGCACCCGATCACGGTGGTGAGTGGGGCACCACTTGCAGACATCCTGAACAACTCCAAGGCAACCGGCAGGGTAGCCAAATGGAGCATCGAATTAGGTCCTCTGGACCTAACATACAAACACCCAACATCGATCAAGGCACAGGTCTTACCTGACTTCACCACCGAGTGGATGGAAATGCACCTGCCTTCGGTACCTGATACATCGAACTCTTGGACCATGTACTTCGATGGCTCGAAGAGGAATGAAGGAACAGGCGCAGGTGTTATCCTCATATCACCGAAAGGTGACAAGCTGCGCTATGTCTTGCAGATGGACTTTGAGAAATCATCCAACAACGAAGCCGAATATGAAGCTCTAATACACGGGATGAAGATGGCAAAGGAGTGCGGCGCTAACTGCCTAATGATCTACGACGACTCCAACTTGGTCGTGCAGCAGACCATGAAGGAGTGCGACGCCGCAACAGACAACATGATCGCCTACAGGAACCTGTATAACATCATGGAGGGCAACTTTGACAGTTGCAAACTCCGTCACGTCGGGCGCAACAGCAATGAAGAGGCGGGCACCTTAGCAAACATCGGGTCCATGAAAACTAAGGTGCCCACCGGAGTCTTCTTGGAAAAGATAAACAAAAGGTCGATCAAGGTTGCACGACCTGTGGCTCCCTCTACACCAGCACTCGGGACACCCGAGGTTGACGTCTCGAGCTCCGAGGCACCCGACTCAGCAAACCGTCCAGTCGAAGTGTTCCTCGTCGAGCCTATATGGACGAAACCATTCCTGGCGTACATGCTACGTCAAGAGCTTCCAGAAGACACATTCGAAGCACGGCGTATCACTCGCCGTGCCAAAGCATTCACAATAATCAATGGAGAACTTTACAAGCGAAGCATATCAGGCATCCTCCAGAGGTGCATCGCACCCGAAGATGGCAAGGCTATTCTCCTTGAGATCCACGCCGGCACATGTGGGCACCACGCCAGCAGCCGGGCCTTAGTCGCCAAGGCCCTGCGTGCTGGGTTCTACTGGCCCACAGCACTCCACGACGCTGAGGATATCGTCAGGCGATGCATCGGTTGCCAGAAGTTCGCCACCAAGCCTCACGCACCTGCTTCAGAGTTAAAAACAATTCCTCTCGCCTGGCCGTTCGCCCAGTGGGGACTTGATATGGTGGGACCACTAAGGAAATCTGCTCGTGGTGGACACACTCACCTCTTGGTAGCAGTCGACAAATTTACAAAGTGGATAGAGGCTGGCCAATCACAAACGCAGCGGCCACGACTGCCATCAACTTCACCAGATCCATCATCTTCCGTTTCGGTGTGCCACATAGCATCATCACCGATAACGGAACAAATTTCACCGCTGAAGAGTTCCAAGACTTCTGCAAATAACAAGGCATCAAGCTCAATTACGCCTCGGTCGCCCATCCACAGTCCAATGGACAGGTGGAAAAAGCGAATGGCCTCGTCTGCAGCGGTGTCAAAAAGTGCCTGTTCGTGTCGCTCAAGCGCACGGCGGGCGCCTGGGTAGAGGAGCTACCCTCTGTCCTGTGGAGTTTGCGCACCACGCCGAACAGATCAACCCGTACACCCCATTCTTCATGGTGTATGGAGCAGAAGCAGTCCTACCTCACGATCTGCATTTCGACGCACCTCGTGTTGTAGCATATGATGAAGACGACGCCAACGAAGCGCTCGAAGACGACGTCGACTTGCTGGATGAGGCGCGAGACATCGCACTCGCCCGCACGGCAACATACCAGCAAAGCCTGCGCAACTACCATAGCCGTCGACTGCGCACCAGGTCATTTGTGGAAGGTGACCTAGTGCTTCGGCTCAAGCAAAAGAAGGTGCACAAACTCGCCTCCCCATGGGAGGGTCCTTTCATCATCGCTGAAGTCATTAGTGGAGGAGCATACCGCCTGAAGAATCCAAGAAACGGAGAGCTCTCGCACAATCCGTGGAACGCTGCACATCTGCGACGCTTCTATGCGTAGCACAACTGACAACAAGGCTATTCAGCCACCGATGTAATCTTTGAGACTATGTCTCCTTCAATAAAAGTGCAATGTTCCTCTATCTTCGGAGTTGATATACTGCACAGCAAAAATACTCGCCTCCGTGGCACCCGATACTCGGGGGCTGCATTGTATAGGCCAACTAAAATAAACTCTGAAATGGCACCCGATGCTCGGGGGCTACGCCGTTGAGGTAAACCAAACAAAGAAAATCGCCTCCGTGGCACCCGACACGCGGGGGCTGCGTTGTATAGGCCAACAAAAACAAAATTTAGATTGGCACCCGATACTCGGGGGCTGCGCCGTAAAGGCCAAAGCAAAATAAAACGCGGATGAGAACCTGATAACCGGGGGCTGCACCGCCAAATAACAACAGAGCAATTTAAAGAGCTAAAAGCTCGACATACACCGCATTTACAAGCAAACTATTTACATTCTATAAGGTACTCACACAAGGGTGGAGCTAGTCCTTCGGCTCTACTTTTGGAACCTGCAACGTCACATGATCAAGCTGCAACTCAGTATCATGCTCCAGTTTGTCAATCAAGCCAATAGCCACGCCCTCCACAGCTCGGTAATGGTGCTCCATCGGCGTAGGTGCGCCGTCAGGTTGTGGAAGAACTTCATCTATCCCTGTCAGACACATATATGGGTGTCGTCTGCGCACAAACGCCAAGGCATAGATGGCGCCACTGACCAGTTGGGCGCGAACAAACCCTCGCGCAGCCTCGCCGTTATGGAATCTCGCCAGGAGAGCACCAAGTCCTCACGGTTGCTCGTCCAGGGGAAACAAAGCTTTATGTACCAGCGACAAGGCAGATTTGCAGGACCCAATAAAGGAAACCACCTACTGCACGCGATCCTGCAGCAAGGCCAGAACGCGACCCCGAGTGCTATCAGACCAGAAGGAGGTGGTATCCCGCCCCACGATCTCAGCAACACGCCGGAGTCGACCGTTCACTCGGTCAGCTTCAGCCCGTGCATCCAGTTGAGCACCTGTCAAAAGAAAATAGCAACTGAACACACGAAGAAATCGACAACTCGACGGCTCGGGGGCTTTTGGTTAACTTACAGAGAAGGTCCGAATTCGCCTTCTCCAATTCCTCAAGCAAGAAAGCCTCTCGTTTGGCGGGACGAGGTTGTTTTGACCGTAAAATGGCGAGGACACCTTGAGTAGCTCGTAAGTCCTCCAACCTAGCACATCGAGTTTGTAGCACCGAATACCGGTACTCGTCAGAATTGCGGCCGCCAGGTGTAGTCGCAGCAGATTCAGAGCCAGGAACTTGGTTGGGTAAAGTCCCAGCGGATGGAGGAATACTAGCAAGGTTAGCCTGCCCACAAAGCAAAGCAATAAACATAAGGAAAAACGGTGGAATCAGCATCGGAAAAGGCACTTTCGCCCCAGCCCCACAACTCGGGGGCTGGATGGAAGAAACAAAGGTCCTCAAGAAAATACGCAAAGGAAATATCACTTGAGGCTCCTATGCCAATAGTCATTACAAGATAACAAAGGATAAAGGTAACAAGTTTTTATACAAGCTCCGCCAAATCACTACGGTAACTATCTACTACTGCGAGCTGGTAGACTTCTTGGCCTTCTCGGCACGCTTGGTGGCCTGCTTCTCCATGGTGTCCGCCAGCTTCTGCGCCAGCTCGCGGGACCTCTCGGAAAATTCACCAAGGGGCAGTGGCTTGCCATCAGGTCCGCGAGGACGACCCGACATAGCCTTGTCAAAGTCACCCTCGAAGCCGTGCCCCAGCAGCATAAGAAGGGTGGTCTGCGAACCACGTACCATATGCTCGCGGCGAAAGTCCGCAATGGTGGACTGCGTCCAGGCCAAAAAGCTCCGCCAGCTCGTCAAAGGAGGACGGAGGCTGCGCCTTGGGAAACACGCTGCCATGAAGGCAGGTTAGTGCATCCTTTGCCTTCGACAGGAGGCTCCCTGTTTGGCCACCGACACGCTCCAGGGCAACCAGAGCACCCTCCAGGTCCTCAGGAAGAGCCTGGCCGCTACAGCCCGCAGGAGCGCCCAAGTACCCTGGGTGAAAATGAGGATGAGAGACTTCACAAAAGAAAAGAACAACATCAGCATAAGAATACAAGGACGAGGCATTTTGACGAACCTGATTATGAGTTGGTGACAGCCCCAAGTCGATGGGCGGTTGTCTTCTCTCGCTTCTCAGCTTCCTCCCTTGCGGATCGCGCGGCATCATCCGCTCGCGCACGGGCGTCGGCTTTGGCGGAGTCGAGTTTCTCTTTCAACTCGGAGGACTGCAGCGCGGCGTCGTCCCTCTCGTGCTGAACCCGCGCTAGGGATTATGCAGAAAATACACAATAAGGAAGAAGTATAACAGAAGAATGTAAGCAGAAGAAACAGGGGAGGTTTACCTTGCAGCTCAGCGGACTGCTGGCTTAGCCAAGCAACCTCCGCTTCCATGGTGGCATAGCGACAGCCTATGTCTAGCAGCTCGCGCGTAACTGGCTGTGAAAGCACAAAGAGAAAGTTGGATGCCTGATTCTGAGTCCATACCCGACTGTGTCAAGTCGCACATGGACTCGGGGGCTACTCCCATCTGGAGCACTAGCGCGCACCCGACATCGGAAAGCAAAAACAAAGCAACTTACATGTTCGTCTGACACCAGTGGAGGAGCGCTGATGATGGTAACAAGGTCGTCACCAGGGGCAGTCATTGTAGGAGTGTCCGCCGCAACGCCGCGGTTGGGCAGTGGTGGAGGAGCCATAGTACCCTTTGAACCAGGGTATGTGCTCTCGCACTCCTCTTTGGCTTGCCCATGTCCGGTTGAGAATGTTTCTCACCGGAAGAGTCGCTGGAAAAGACACTCGGGTTACTCCAAAAATACTAACCCTCAAGGTTGCAGAAAGAGAAACAGTGAGAAGAAAGCATAGACTTACGAGCTCAGCTCAGTCAGGAGGACGTCGGGGTCGAAGAAGTCGGAAGAAATGCGGGCCCTTTTCGATGGAGGGGCCGCAGGATCTCGTGCCGGAGAAGTCTCGTTGCCGGTGGGAGCAGGAGGCGAAGAAGAGCCGAAGTCATCGGCGCCGGCACTCTGCTTCGATTTCTTCGGCAGCTTCGAGCCAGCGTGACGGATTCGCTTCCGGCGGGTCTCCAAGGGAGCATTGTCGCTGTCTGCGCCTTCTGCGTCATCGGGTGACACAACGGAGGAGACAGAGATGTCCTGCTCACCAGGATCCACCCGCAAGTCTGGGACAGCGGATGTTCCCTTACCTTTGGGCAGCGGTGGCAGACTAACAAAAGTGGAGAACCCCTTCAAACAGCAACAGTAGAAAGATTGAGAAGAAGCAAAAAGGAACAAAGACTCAAAACAAGCAGTAAAAATCACTTGAGTACCTCAGGCACAGGGTGCTCCATGCTGAAGGGGGTGACAGGCGGATCGAAGACGTGCGTCTCACCAACCTTCAGCATGGTCAGAGCGCACACGTGAGCCTCGACTACGCCTGCCGAAAGTTCCTCTGTGGCACCGACGTACTCATACAGCGGGTGCTCCCGAGCCTGAATAGGGTGCACGCGCCGTTTGATAAACGTGGCGATCAGGTGCACCCCGTTCACCTCCTTACCCGCGATCTTCAACAACGTGGACATACAAGACACCAACGGAGACGCTTCACTGGTCTCTCGGACGTCGGGTTGGTATGACCACGAGTTCTTCTTCTTCACGATGACGCCGCCTCAAAATGGCGGCACTCCGTACAACTGCCCCGGCTTATAGGTGTCGGAGACATAGAACCACTTCCTCCTCCAGTTCTGTGCGGACTCGAGCTGCTTCAGGTCGAAGTAGTCGATGTCCCCGCGCATCTGGATCGCTGAAGCTGCCGACAGGGTACACACCGCGGGCGCCGGTGTTGCGCTTCACGTTGAAGATGCGCTGCCATAATCCCTAGTGCGGGTGTATCCCCAGGAAACACTCGCACAGGATGATGAAGCAGGAGATGTGGAACATGGCGTTGGGGGTGAAGTCGTGAAGTTGTACGCCGTACGCGTACATCAAGCCACGAAAAAATTTGTGAACAGGGAAGGCGAATCCCCTGTTCACGAAGTCGACGAAGCAGACGCGCTTGTCATCTCGGGGACGGGGAGTTACCTCGTCGCCGGGAGCCTGCGTCTTCATCTTCTCCAGTGACGGAAGGTGACCGTCGCAGCGCAGCGCCTCCAGTTTGCGCTCGGTCACGGAGGACCGTTGCCAGCCCTCGTGGATCTTCTTCAGATCGCCCGCCGCGTCGGCGGTAGCGGCGGCGGCCCTAGATGCCTTCTTCTTCCCGCTCATCTTCTTCATCATGGTGAAGCGGGGAGGAACTGATCTCTCTTGTTCTCTGTGTTGGCTAGAAGGATGGCTACAGGGCGCAAGAAGCAGGATGAACTGGGGCAAGCGAATCTTAGCCCTGGATTTTCGCATCATGTGGCACGGTGAAGATCAAGCCCTACACGTGGCGAGCATGGAGGTCAACCATCGTGGGCCGCATCGCCCACTACGCACGGGAAAGGAGGATGCCATCATCATAGCGCCGCGTAAAATTCTCGATGTATGGTCAAAACTGACGCGGTGACCCGTCATGTCATTTCGTGGCAGGCCAAGCGGCAGAGTGCATCGGTTGCGATGAGCATGCCAATGACGTCGTCAATGACGCAATCAAAGGACCGCTTTCATTCAAATTCTTCACAACATGCCCAACCTAGTACAATATCGGGTCCTGAAGGCATTCGACTAGAATGTCATAAACTCCATGTTACTCCCATCGGGAGCAAAAAATTCGCAGAGCAGTCTACAAGGTTAGCGGGTTGAGATTATCCCCAATTATAAGTAATTCAGCATAATCTCGGGGGCTACTCCCATCGGGAGCGCTGTCGCGCACCCGATAACTGAAAGACTAAAAGGCACTCGAGAGGTTATCGACTCCGAGCAAACAAAGAAAATACCCGAGATGAATTAGATACAATTGACCCTCGGATGCTGCATTTACCGTGCAAAGGTAAGACCCACCGATTCATCGTGTAGGGCCGGGACCAACAGCAACAGCTGAGGTACCTGACAACTATGCCGCGCCAACAGGCGTGATGAAAATCCGGACGGACGCGTCAAGTACCCTTAAAAGCTCAGTTTGATTCTGTGAGACCTCAAATGTGGCCTGAGTCGAATGGTCTAGCTTCCGGATTCGAGCCCGGGGACTCGAGTCTGATGTAGGCTAGTAGAGTTTGTGCCCAAGAGCACTTAACTGGTCCCGATACTGTCGAGTGAACCAGGCCTGCCACGCCAAGCATCCCACTATAAAGCGCCCTACGAAACGGGTACGAAATATACTATCCAAAATTATAAGCTGCGTGCTTGAACACCTGACTAAGGGTAGGAGTCCCTGTCAGACTCCCTAAAGTCTACCAGGTCCTCGGGGGCTACTGATATGGGTGTACCCTTCGGGTGCGCCACGATTAGGATACATGGTGTTCAAGTAAAGCCATGGCCCACGGAACAAGATCAAAGAGAAGGCCCATACTGAATGAAACAGCCCAAGAAAGCTAAAGTTTATATCGGTTTACGAATTGTAACCCTAGTCAGTAGAGGATTTCCGAGACCCAGCCCTGCTATTTCAGGGCTGGGAGGGCTACCGACCGGGGACACGCTCATACTGGCCACCAGAAACCCTAGCGAGATCGCATCTACCGATCTCGCCATTGTAGCTCCCTTGTAACTCCATCAATCAATACCAGACAAGCAGGATGTAGGGCTTTTACCTTCGGGGGCCTGAACCTGGGTAAATCTTGCTGGTCAGCCGACAAGTTCACCAACACCACCATCTTCTCTTCTTCTCGAAACCCAAGGATGACCTCCGAGGGATTTGGCGTGGTAACCCCACGTAAATTGGATTGGCGAGTCATCCTCTGTGTTTGATAGACTTGAAGACCCAGCGACGGACCCTACGATGCAGGGCTGCTGAAGCCAATGATTATTTTGGCCTTAAACAACCGTGGTTTGGGGTTGGACCCTGTTGTTGGCGAACTTCACGACTTGATTAGGCCGTACAACCCAGCGGTGGTATTTCTCTACGAAACAAAGCAGAAGAAAAGGTATATGGAGCGGCTCCAATGGAGCTTGGGGTTCAGACATGGAGTCTGTGTGGAGAGTAAAGGAAAAGGGGGAGGATTGGCAATGTGGTGGAGGGATGAAGTGCAAGTGTCGGTCAGGCCATGGTGCCAGTATTATGTTGACGCTAAGATCACTGTTGATAACACCTCTTGGAGATTCACTGGAATCTACGGTGAGGCTCGGACCGAACGGAGGGGGAAGATGTGGGAAGTGCTGAGATAATTGCGGGCTCAGGATGAGCTGCCCTGGTTATGCGCAGGGGATTTTAACGAGGTCCTTAAGCAAGACGAACATCTCGGGATGAATGAACGCAATGAATCTCAGATGACAAATTTTAGAGATTGTCTGATGGACTGCAACCTCACCGATATGGGCTACCTGGAACAACAGGAGGGAAGGAGAGGCAAACATCCAAGCCAGACTGGACAGGGCAACGTGCACTGGTACGTTCCTTGACTTATTCCCAGCAATGCGGACCGAACACATTGCTACGGAGGAGACTGATCATTTGGCACTATTGAGTCGTGTTGCGTCGGAAGAGACTGGTTGTAGGCTGCCTAGCGCTCGAGGTTTTATGTATGAGCAGATGTGGGGTAGACATGATGACTATGAGCAGATGATCACGGAGGTTTGGGCTGAAACTGATTGCTACTCATCAGATATCAATGGGCTCTGGTCCCGGCTGCGTGATGTGTCTTCTCACATGAAGAAATGGAGCTACGAAGTGTTTGGCTCTGTTAGAGCTGAAATTAAGAGATTGAGAGCAGAACTAGATGAGGCCAGGGCACAGGCTCTGGTTTCAAATGCTACACAGGAGGTAAAAGAAATTGAAAAGAGGCTTCATGAACTTTATGAAAGGGAAGAGGTGATGTATAGGCAGCGCTCAAGACAGGAATGGTTGAAAGCTGGAGACAAAAACACAAAATTTTTTCAGAATCGTGCCTCGCACCGACGACGAAAGAACTACTATCAAATTCCTGACAAGAAGTGACGGAAGCCGTTGTGATACAGATGATGGCATGAGAGCTATGGCTCTGGCCTTTTATAGCTCGCTGTATACGTCTGAAGGATCGGATCACTTGGACCGAATCCTGGATCGGGTTAATTCGGTTGTGTCGGAGGATATGAATTTGAAACTAACAGCTGTTGTTTCGGAGAAAGAGATCGAGATCGCCCTTTTTCAAATGGGCCCAACAAAGTCGCCCGGCCCAGATGGGCTTCCTGCACTCTTCTATCAGCGCCACTGGGCCTTGATTAAAAATGACGTTTGCAAGGCCGTGATGGACTTTCTGGAGGGAAGGACAGCTCCGGCAGATTTTAATGACACAACTCTGGTTATTATTCCCAAGGTGAATTCTCCTGATAACCTAACTCACTTTCGGCCTATCAGTTTGTGTAACGTTTTGTAAAAGCTAGCTTCCAAAGTGATCGTGAATAGGCTGAAGAAAATTCTTCCAATTATTATCTCGGAGGAGCAGAGTGCTTTTGTTCCAGGCCACTTAATCACAGATAATGTGTTCATTGCATATGAGTGCACCCATGCGATCCGAACTCGGAGGAGGAAGAACCCTCTGTTAAGGAAGGATGGCATTGGATAAGAATTTAGCCCCACCCCTTGCAAGCTCGTAAAATAACTCTGAGATGACTGAGTTTCGGCATCCCTCTTTTCTATATATTTTGGAAAGCAATCAAGAAAAAGCTTAGCCTCCTTATAGAGTAAGATCTTTTTATGAAAAAAAGACATACATTCTTTTCTTTTAGGTCAATTTTTCTCAATCGATGATATTGTTTCTGGATAGTTGACCCAACCAATCAAAGCTCCCTTGACTAGCTTTCCAGCATGCACTACTACTGCCTACCTAGCAGTCACCTCTTCCTCCTCTATTCCATTTCTAGTGCAATATCTCACTTCAGGTCTCAAATCCCGCTACTCGAAAGCCCGGTCTGTAATCCCTTCTTTCGCCCGTCTTGGGATTCTGTCCCTAATGCATTAGATTCCACAGGTAAACCCGACTCAGGTGATTCCGCTAATAACTCTTCCATTCGAGGGCTATTGGGGGAAATTCCCAGGCTTTTCGTTTCTACACTGTGTATAGGGAAAGAAAGAGGGGAGGTAAAGGCTACTTTCAGACAAGACGGTGGGGAAAAGGACTTAGCCTACCTTACTGAGAAAGCCTATGACAGGGTGGAGTGGATTTTTCTAGAGAAAATGTTGTTAAAACTTGGCTTCTCGGCAAATTGGGTTCAGATGGTTATGAGGTGTGTTTCCTCTGTGAGATTTTCGATTAAGCTGAATGGGGGTCTGTCTGACGCTTTTAGCCCCTCGAGAGGACTGAGGCAAGGAGACCCAATTTCTCCTTATTTGTTTCTATTTTGTGTGGAGGGGTTCTCTGTTCTGTTGAAGCAAGCACAGGAGGAGAAACAGATTAATGGGGTCAGGTTTGGAGAGGGAGGGCCTCAGATCACACATCTTCTTTTTGCGGATGATAGTGTGGTTTTTTTGGAAGCAACAACTGCCAGTATGCAAGCTCTCAAGGGTATACTTCATGATTATGAAATCAGCTCGGGGCAAAAGGTAAACCTACAAAAATCATCCATATTCTTTGGCAATGGATGTCCGGTGGAGAAGAAAAATGAGCTAAAGAATGTGTTGGGTGTTTCGTGCGAGGCTCTTACTGAGCGCTACCTGGGACTGCCCACGGTAGTGGGGAAATCAAGAGACGGACACTTTAAGCACCTCAGAGAGAGATCATGGGGGAAAGTGTGTGGTTACAAGGGCCAGGGCCTGTCGAAGGAGGGGAAAAGCGTGTTAGTGAAATCAGTACTTCAAGCTGTGCCTGCTTATAACATGAGCTACTTCAAGTTTTCTAAAAAGCTATGCAAGCAGCTGATAATCCCCAAGAGCAAGGAATCACTGTAGCGCAATTCGATAAGTATTTGAGTGTCGAACCCACAAGGAGCTGAAGGTAAACTATCTATTCTCTAAAGCCCTATAACCCTCTTATATGGCCGTTTGTGCAAGGCAATAAGTTGAAATATGAAAGGAACTAACTAATGAAAGCAAGTGATGTGGAATGGGTTTATCTAGTAACAAGTTTCTCAATCAAGCTTCGAACGCAAGTTTCTTAGAGCAAGTTTCTCTCAGCAGTTTTCTCAAGCAAGTTTCTCAAAGTAGCAAGTAGCAAATATCTCAAGGGAGTAAATGTTCTAGCAATTGTTATTGCATTCGTGTGGTTGTCACAATTAGTGAAGCACATGTTTCAGTCTTAATTGTTTCTTCTAAGAAGGATCCATAAATAGGTGTAGCCAAGTGAATGAACTAAAACCCCTTATGATGGTTCTTATGGCCAAGTAAATGACTGCACAAGATTTATTAAGACATAAAAGTCCCACCATAGTCTTAAGTTCTAAGGTCCCCTATGTATATCCCCCAATAAAGTAACTTCATGACTCGGTCTCAGGTTTACATGTCCTCCCAAGTCTCCCTCACTCCATTACATTACCGGTGATCACCTTACATGCATTCCCCAACATATGCGTGCACTCATATATTGTACATAAAGACAATCATAAAAGATAACAAAACTTGTATGCAACCAAACAACAAACTATTTCACTATTGCCATGAACCAATCACTTCTCAAACATAGATGGGGAGACACAATAGATCAAGGGAATAGTATATTGCATCATACATCATGTTTGCCAAGAGTTTACAGTGGAGAGATGGAGATGATCTTGCTGTAGATGTTGATGATGAACACGCCGGAGGGGGGTGGAGCCCTCCGGAGGTGATTCCGGTGGTGTTTCCCCCCTCCGATCTTCTCCGGCGGCAGCCTTCTGACTCTCTGTTTCGTGGTTTTGTGTTTCTCCGCCGCCTCCTCCCGAAACTCCTCGGGGGACTATTTTTATAGTCGGTTTTAGGTCAAGACGAAGCCACAGAGACGAAAACGGACGGCATCGGAGCCACGAGGCCCAAGATGGGGGGTCCCATGCGGCCAAGGAATCTGGCCGCGTGGGCCCACCTATTTTGGCCCTCGGGTCTCCGTTTGTTCGCTTCCTTCGCTCCTATGCTTTCTTCCTTCCAAAAAAATGATCCTCGTAAATTTTCAGGTCAATTGGTCGTCGTTTGGGTCCCTGAAACATCAAAATATAGAAAATAGGGTTTTCTGCCAGTGCAGGGTTAATTCCAGAAAAATAGGAAAATTGTGAAATCTTCACAAAATCATTATAAAACAATGATATAACCCTTATATGATGCAAACATGATTGAAATATGAGTATTATAATGCAAAGTTCATGTATGCATTTTACATGCATCAGCAGCTCAGCTCCATTTCGGCAAGGTTTTGGTGGGGTGACAAGAATGGGGAGAGAGGAAGGTCCATTGTATTGGGTAGGATCGCATGTGCAGGAGTAAAGGACAGGGAGGTCTAGCGTTTCGGGACCATTTCAGCTTTAATCAAGCCTTACTGGCTAAGCAGGGGTGGAGGCTTATTTCGGACCCTGACTCTCTGTGTGCGCGCCTCCTCCGAGCTACGTACTATAAATCTGGTGATTTAATGTCAGCTATTTGTCCAAAGCGGGCTTCCTACACGTGGCGGAGCATCATCCATGGCAGGGATCTGCTTCAGCATGGACTTGTGTGGAGGGTGGGAGATGGAATGAAGATAAAGGTCTGGGAGCAAAGGTGGATTCACCGTCCCGGAGCTCAACATCCACTGGGATGTCAGACCGAAGAACGACCCTAGACAGTTGATGAACTTCTTGTTCCGGGGGGTGTTGCGTGGGATGAGGCGAAGATACGCTCACTGTTCTTTGAGCCAGATGTTTCGGACATTCTGAGTACTGCGGTTGGAAGGGCTGTCTCAGAGGATTTGATGCCGTGGAATTTCATGAAGAACGGGATTTTTCCCGTTAAATCAGCATATCATCTAGCTCTGCAACTCAAAAAACGTCTCACTGGAGACGAGGGGACTTCAGGGTCTTGTAACTCTCATAAGGGCTGGCTTGCTCTCTGGGAAGCCAATGTTCCGGGTAAAATGAAGGTCCGTGCGTGGAGGTTGATTGAGAACGGATTGGCGATGGGATCAGAACTCAAACGTAGAAGTATTAAAGATGGAGTACTCTGTCTAGTATGAGGCAAAGAAGAGAGTCTGATGCATCGCTTTTGGTCCTGCCCTTTCTCAGCTGAAGCGTGGTTCCTGTTGAATGAACTGACGAGCCTTGTTATGGATCTCCCGCCGAAGAGACTGGTTGATCAAGTTCAACTCCGGAGCTTAAGAGCTCTGATGACCAGGTGGCCCTCATGATGTACATGTTGTACTACCTATGGCAAGCACGGAATAATGCCAGGGAGACGGAGCGGATCGCTGATCCTGCGTCTATCCCAAGAAGAGCGCTGATGGAAGCCCAGGAGTGGCTCGAGCTACACAAAAACCCTAATCCAGCTGCTGTTATTGCTCCGCCGAAGGAATGTTGGCGTCCTCCGGAACTGACATGGTGGAAGGTCAATTCTGATGGTGCGTACCGTTCAGCTGATAACAACGGAGGAGGTGGCGTGGTCGTGCGCGATCACTATGGTGGCTGTCTTGCGGCAGCGTGCCATTTTTTCCCCAGGTTGCGGATGCTGAGCATGCGGAGTTTCTGGCATGTTGCCGAGCTTTGGAGGTGGCGAAGGACACGGGTTCGGAGCGGGTGATTCTGGAAGTGGACAGTACTGGGGTTGCTACGAAACTAATGAAGGAGGAATGTGATCGATCGGCACATGGTATGTTGGTCGAGGAGATTAAACTGCTCCTTAATGGCTTCGAGGAAATTCTGGTGCGTACTGTGCGACGTTCGGCTAATGGCGTAGCACATAGTTTGGCGAAGGATGGCTGCGAAAATAAAAGCTTGTATGGTGTGGACTGGGAACTTCCCAGATTGTATCGTTAACCTGTTGGAGCTGGACATGTCCAGGATTTAATATAAATCGCAGCATTTAATCTCAAAAAAAAAAATCTTTAGCTTTTCTATGCATCAAAAGAGGTCTTGATATACTTGAGTAAACTATATTTTGAGCCACTAATTTGTTACACCGCGATAAGTTGAATTAGCTAATTCCAATTGTGACACACTGAACCATTATATACTTGTAAGTGGAACATTGAACAACTTTACATGTTTTTAGCGTGAAGCTGAGTTGTCTTTCTAGTCATCTTCTCTAATGTGCCAAGTTTAACACCATCTAAACGAAATTTGTTTTATCCACTTCATTTCTAATCAAAGTGTATTCTGATACATCACTGAATTTGCCAACCAGACAACACGACTAACTCACACCAACAATGATGTTTGCAGACAAAAAGTCATTTGTTAAAGTTGCAGCCCTTGGGTCTGTCGCAGTCCTCGTAATTGGATCGGTCCTGGTTTGGATCATTCTGGCATGTTTCAAGTGGAGGCACACACGCGATTCCTATGCGGGGGGGACTCTTGGCCTTAGGCGATTTCACTACAGTGAACTTGTCCGCGCAACAGGAAGATTCTCCCAGGGCAACACACTTGGAGCGGGTAACTTCGGCATAGTATATAAGGGGAGCTACACTGTCGATAACGTCAATCAAGAAGTGGCTGTGAAGGAAATAAAGAAGACAAAAGGAGACGTTGGGGATTTCATGGCAGAACTCAAGACAATAAGTCGAACGAGGCACATAAATCTAGTTGAGCTGAAAGGCTGGTGCTGCAGCCGAAACAGATGGAACTTGATCGATTTTATGTGTTGGTACAGGCAACAAAAGGTTAAACTCTTTCTTGTCTATGAATTGGTGCCTAATGGCACCCTCGAGGACCACCTACACAATATGGAGGAAACTCTACCGTGGGAAAAGAGGTATTGTACAATATGTACCACATCCACTATATATAATTTGAACTTCCGTTAGGAGTAAAAACATGAGATCGCGTGCTATATATATCCGAGATTTCACTCACCTTACTCCTCAATTTATTTCACAGGTATGAAATAGTTAAGGGCATAGGATCTGGACTTCGTTATCTTGATCACCACGAATGCAACAAAACCATCTTGCACAGAGATATCAAACCAGGCAACATACTACTTGATTATGATTTCAACGCAAAGCTCGCTGACTTTGGGCTATCGAGGATCATCGACAACAAAAAAAATACAAAACTAGTTACAACTGCTATAGGGACAGTCGGATACATGGACCCAGAGTGCATCAAAGATGGGAACGTTGAGTTCAACCGCAAGTCCGACGTCTACAGCTTTGGAATCGTTCTACTAGAAATTGCAAGTAGAAAGACCAGGGAGCAAGTCATGGAGTGGTATAGAAGCAGCACGGAACCCCGAATGGTGGAGGTTGCTGATGAGAAATTGGATAGTGTCTTCGACCAGACCCAGATGGAGTGCGTGATTGCCCTGGGCCTCATGTGCTCTCAATCAGATGGGAAACAACGTCCTTACATGAAAGATGCAATGAAATTCCTGGAGGACGGCATAGATTTGCATGCTATGACCGAAATAAATGGCAGAAAAGGTGCATCAGGCACTATTAGCTCTGACGAGGATGCACTTTTGCCACCTGAGCGGCGCAGTTGATCCTTTGTCGTTGTCGACACTTACTCACGCATCGTCCAACCATATGTATCTTAATATTCATGCAGCTCTCGCTGCATAGGGCTGTAATTCCGACATTAATCGGCATACCGTGTGCAGAAGTGTTATAGGTCTTAAAGCTTATCATGTTTATCTCCACTAGTAGAGTTCAGAAATATGAACTTTTCCCCAACACGGAAGGCGAGACACTAGTTATTCGTGTAAATGTAACTTCTCATAGCAAGACTTCGAAGGTTATTTTTTGAACACTTTGAAATGTGATTTTGCCCCGCTGGACAAGGATAGAGTCTGCCCTCAAGCACACGGCACATTTGGTTAGCTGCATGCACTTCAGCCAGGCCTCCTAGATGCAGTTTTGGCCCGTTTGATTGCCTGACCCGCTCTGTGTTGTTGATCCGCACGAATCTTAAAGCACCCTTATGCACATGTGAGGGAGCGAACCCACCTTCACACTACTAGGAAACTAGCTATAAGGTGGAATGCTATTTTGTGGCGCACCAATATTTCATGTGCCACTAAATTTTTTTTTGTGGCGCATCAGTTTCCATGCGCCACTAAAAGAAGAAATTCTGTGGCGCACCTGGAGGACATGCGCCACTAAAAGAAGACATTCTGTGGCGCACCTTCCTCCATGCACCACAGAAATTCTGTGGGCCCCACAACCAACGGCTGGCTTGCATCCTACGCCGCCCTTTCTGTGGCGCATGGAGCAAGGTGCGCCACAGAAATGTACATTTCTGTGGCGCATCTGGCCACATGCGCCACAGAAATATGGTGGGCCCGGCACCAATGATTAGGGGCTGTACAATTCTGTGGCGCATGGGTCCACATGTGCCTGGCGCATGTGGTTCCATGCGCTACAGAATTGTGCAGCATTTTTTCACCCCACGCACCCCCCCCCCCTCGCCTTTTTAGTTTTGCACGAAGTGAAAGAAAATGATAAAAAATTCAAAAAATAAAATATTCCAAACGAAAAAAAGTTATGGCGAAAAGAAGAAATTTTCCAGCAAAATCAAAAAATAAAAATAAAAATAAAAATACAATTATGTGGCGCATGTCTAGCCCATGCGCCACAGAATTGTTGGGCGGGATTCCAAATTTTGAATCCCGCCGGCACCCCTTCTCTCCTCCACCTCTCTCCTCCACTTCTCCCTCCACTTCTCCTCTCCCCTTCTCCTCCACTTCTCCTCCCCCCTTCTCCTTCCTCCTCCTTCTCCTCTCCTCTCCTCTCCTCCACATCTTCTATCCTCTTCTTCCTCCACCTCCACCTCCGGCGACCTCCTCCACCACCCCGGCGACCTCCACCTCCGGCGACCTCCACCACGGTGACCTCCTCCTCTCCACCTCCACCTCCACCTCCGGCGATCTCCTCCACCACCCCGGCGACCTCCTCCTCCACCTCCGGCGACCTCCTCCACCACCCCGGCGACCTCCTCCTCCACCTCCGGCTACCTCCACCTCCGGTGACCTTCGACGACCTCCTCATCCACCCCGGCGACCTCCGGCGACCTACTCCACCATCTCCGACGACTCCCATCCTCCACCCACCTCCGGCTACCCCCTCACTACTAGGAAAAGGCTTATAGGTGCATTACTTAGCCGTGGCGCACCACTATTTTGGTGTGCCACGAGTATATAGCCGTGGCGCACCAGACACAGATGCGCCACGCGTAGGACATTACCCGTGGCGCACCAAAATAGTGATACGCCACGGCTAAGTGCAGCCTAGGCTGACGGAGGGGCACCCTCCTTAGCCGTGGCGCACCAATGCGCCACGGCTAAGAGTATAGCCGTGGCGCACCTTATTCCAATGCGCCACCAAAATAATGGTCTCGGGGCCAAATTTTGACCCCACATAGCCGTGGCGCACCAAAATAGTGGTGCGCCATGGGTAACCTCTTACCCGTGGCGCACCGAAATAGTGGTGCGCCACGGGTAAGTTTCCTATTTTGTACTCCCATGCACCCCCCCCCCCCCCCCGTGATCGCCTTTTCAGTTTTGGAGAAGCTAAAAGAAAATGTTAAAAAATTCAAAAAATAAAATCCTTTGAGATGTGGTTATGTTACGTAAACTAGGTGTTAGGAAAAATTTGTAACATGAATTTCGATGTATTTTGCAAAAAATCATTATGGAATAGTAAAACGGCAATAACTTTTGCCTACGGCCTTTTGAGCCGTTTTTTGCCCACAGAATCCCCAAATTCGAAAGGGAACACCTATTTTTTTGAAGTTTAAGTTTTCTGGCCAGAAAAAATAAATAAAACTTACCCGTGGCGCATGGAAAGAGTGGTGCGCCACGGATAGTTAACTACCCGTGGCGCACCACATAGTCCATGCGCCATGGGTAACCTGGGGGCACAATCCATGTGCTTCACGATCCGACGGCTCACAGCGATTTAAACAAGCACACAATCCGTGTGCTTGTTCGTTCTTGTCTCTGATTGGTCCAGAGGGGGGCATCTCCTCAACCCTATCTCCTTCTCTCCCTTCTCCTCTTTCTTGTCCCCTTCTCCTCCATCTCCCTCCAAGCCTCTCCCCTTATCCTCTCCAAGCCTCTCCCCTTCTCCTCCATCCTCCTCACAGTGGCGGCCGGGGACGGCCGGCTAGCATCTCCACGGCGGCCGGCGACCTCCTCCACGATGGCGAGCATCTCCACGGCGGCCGGCGACCTCCTCCACGATGGCGAGCATCTCCACGGCGGCCGGCGACCTCCTCCCCGATGGCGACATCCTCCACGACGGCGCCTCCTCCATGGACGGTGAGCTCCTCCACGACGGCGCCTCCTCCATGACGGCAAGCTCCTCCACGTCGGCGACCTCGACGGCGACATCCTCCACAACGGCGACGTCCTCCACGACGGTGACCTCCTCCACCATGGCGACCTCCTCCACCACGGCGACCTCCTCCACCACGGCGACCTCCTCCACGGCGACCACCAACACGACGGCCGGTGAGCTGTCGGACACGCCGACGTGGGCGTGGCCGGTGGCTCTTTTTTTTTAGATTCAGAAATTCATAGCCGTGGCGCACCAAAACGAGATGCGCCACGGGTATGTGCCGATAGCCGTGGCGCATCAAAACGATATACCCGTGGCGCACCTAATTTTGGTGCGCCACGGCTATGTATATACCCATGGCGCACATGGACACCTGCGCCACGACTATTTTCTTACCCGTGGCGTGGCGATCCGTGGCGCAGGCCCCTGCGCCACGGGTAACCAAAACTGGTGCGCCACGGGTAACCTGTTTCCTAGTAGTGCCTCCTCCTCCACCCACGGCAACACGGCCTCCGACGAGCACCGAAAAAATTCCGGCGAAATTCCGGCGGCTAGATCTAGATCTAGATCTAGATCTGGCCGCCTTTTTTTTTTAATTCAAAAAAAAATCTGTGTCGCATGGTGGTGGGTGCGCCACTAAAATATTTCTGTGGCGCACAGTTCTGGGTGCGCCACAGAATCTTAGCGGATTCTGTGGCGCATGGGCATTTCTTGTGGGTGCGCCACAGAATTCTTTTTTGGTGCGCCACTAATAGCCCTTTTCCTGGTAGTGTCAGTGTCACTAGGTTTGGTTCTCCTCATTTCTCTTAAACTGCTCCATATAATCCTCTCTAATCCACACAACTATACGTGTAGGTTCCATTTCCGTGCTCAGTTTTGAGTTTTGTCGTCTGTAACTTCTAAATTTTGGACCGATGGTGACACCTTTTTAGACGAATTTTGTCAAATCCGTCACGCCCACTCGGCCATTTGAAATTTCCGTTAGAAGTAGATTTATCTCGCCGTTTCCCACAATTTTACTGTTATAGCTTTTTTATTTCGACAGACATATATGAGTAGATTTCATACTGTAGGTATGTATCGTGCCTTGGTGTAGGTGTGTTCTTCAAAAACCCAGCATAGGATACACAATCTTCCAGATGTCACATACGCAGACAACCGTGTGCGCGTACTCCTGGACGATCCAACCTCCGTGCTCCACCATGACGTCGGAGACAACGCCATAGCAACGGGGACAGAGAAGAAGGAGAGACGTACCAGATGAGGTTGTCGCCGCCGCCTCGCCAACACCATCCATGAACCCTAAGTCCGCTGATCTGAGGAATCGGCAAACACACGATGCCATCAATACCGAGACGCATCCATGAAGGACACCGCTGGTGTGGGAGCGAAGTTGAGGCAGATTTATTCGTCCGGACGCTACTCCCACCACCCCAACGACGCACCACGACTTACAAAACCAAACTCTAACTACAGAGCGGAGTAACCGGATCCCCCCTTCCTCCCGCCGCCGGACAGTTCTAGTTCCCACTTTCGACGTCGTAGTCGTGCGGAGGTGCCAGTTCTAAAGTTCGATGGCGTGTCCGGGGTCGTGCTGTCCCGGTTTGATTCTTTCAACGGCAATGGTTTGTCCTATGGCAAACTACTTTGAAGTCCGAAAAGTTGTTGATCAGCGATGGAGCCGCGTCGAGCTCAGGTGAAGAAGTGATCTGTCTCGCTTCTTTTTGGTGCTGAAGGAGCGAGATAGATTTTGGTTTGTCATATAGGTTTATTCTATCTTTTCAGTTCTGTAAGGTCGATTTGTACGTGCCTTGAACCTTGATCTTTATCTATATAAATGAGACATGTATTATCATGATAAAAAAATGTGTTCTTCAACCTCTATGTCGTCTCCGTTTAACCTCCGCCAGCCATCGTCCCGCTGCTCCATCGTCCCGCATGTGGACGTTGTTATAATTGTGGTGGTGTGAGGTAATTTTATCAAAGAGGAAAAATATGAGAATAAGTGGGCATATGTTTGCCACCAAACGTAGTGTTTGCATTTCTCCAGAGCTAGATACAACGAGACAACTAAATAAGATGCACAACATGGCTCAGGTCATGTTTTCCCAGCATCAGCCCTAGCGAGACAAATATGCAAGTAGACAAAAAATGATGCAGCTACCAAACACGCCCTTAGTCCCAGAGCACATGCGCATTAATAAATTCCATTGCAATTTCGCTCCAGACTCCACAGATATCAAGATTGCAGACAAGCCTCAAGCCAACGAGTTAGGCTTACATTACATGAAACAGCTTTTAGTTTTGATGCCACGAAAAAGAAATGAAGAAATTTCGACGTCGATCTCTCTTTCTAATCCTCGAACAGCAGATGTGGTTCCTTGTTCAGAAGAAGCTGAGAAAAATCATCTCAACATATCACAGGAGGAAAACTTCTGATGTCCGAAGGCGACACCGCGAAACCTCTCTTCAGTGCAGCAAAGGGGCTGGGACTGGCGCAATGGCTCCCTCTGCAGTTTCCAGTAGAGAAAAACTGCTAGGAGAAAGAAGATGAAATAGATCCATCAAACCTGATACATAGAGCAGTAGGGAGTCCTGAATGTTAGTATGTTGTACCTGGAAATGCACGACTCACTTCCAATGGATGTTCATCGTTCAGTGTTTCTGCTTAAGAGTGTCCAGACGTTTCTTCAGCTGCACAAATAAAAAAACAATCAGCTCAGATTCAAACAGTGAGTATGCGGCACAACTAAAGTAAAATATAATGATCATGCAATGCGGCCCTATAGTTCGAGTTATTCGGCACCGATACTTCCTTTGTATGGAAAACTAAAACTATCATACAATATTTGCTCCTGGGGATCACTTTACGAAGTACAGAGAGTAAACGAAGAATTATTCTGCAAACAATGCTGCTCCTTAGAGAGCACCCTGACGATGTGGTAGTACATCCAAATCTGGAGGAACCGCCTAGTGGAGCTCCACCGCACCAGACGTCTTACTATGTCGTGGACGACGGACGGTTGCTACAGCTCCAAGACATGCTACCTCATCCTCTTCTAGGGAGAGGTGGCATCTGTATTTTGGAAGCTGAACTGGCAGTCTTGGGCGGCCCCAGAGTGATGTTTTTCATCTTGTTGGCCTATCAGGACAGCTGCTGGAGGGCGGATACTGGCCAGGAGGGACCTATCCCCACTCTCCACGCTGCGTACTCTGTGACCAAGCGGGGGAGACCATGGAACACATTTTGATCGGCTGTTCCATTTTGATAGGCTGTCCTTCTGGCGCACCCTGGGGTATGAAGTGCTATCTGGATTCGATCGCCCGCTAGCTCCCTGGCAGCTGGAGAGTCCTTCATTGACTGGTGGGCTTCACCCCGTCAGCCAACAAGGAAGGGTCCTCTAACGTAGGGTTTTACATACTCCCTCTGATCCGATAAAAGTGTCGCTATTATAGGTATAGAGCTGTGCCTGGTACGTACGTTTCCTCCTACATTTAAAACGGATCGGAGGGAGTATGTAAAACAATTCTTTTTATCAAGGCATCAAGACACAAAGCTTTTGAGTTTTCTAGAACAATGTATTTTCATATTATATCTACATAGTTTTATAGCTTTGATCAAAGTCAAACTATGTTAATCGAGACCCTAAAATTTTGATCAAAGTCAAACAATGTAAAGATTGACTAAGTTTATAGGGAAAAAACTATTAAGATATATATGTCAAATCAATATTATTAAATACCTAATGACATGTATTTTCATACTATATCTACATAGTTTTATAATTGTCAATAGTTGTTCCGTTAGTCAAAGTTAACAATGATTGACTTTTAGAAAAAGTATACGCCTTGTATTGAGGAACGAGATAGTACTTCATTAAAAGGTCATGAAATTGAAAACCCACCATCAACTATCTATCTATATCTCTTATAAGACAAAACTCCACTAAGATGCATTAATGATTTTCTATCCCAACATGCAAGCTATCCAAACCAATCAATTGTCCATGTCATCTCCACGAATATATTTGTTAATATGTACATGCAAACTCCACATCATTCAAGATAAAAAAAAACTCCACATCATCCATCTTTTAACTATTTTATTGTCCATGCTAATAATTTTTAAATGATTTTTCTATCCCAACATGCAAATGCAAGTATCCGCGTCATACATTCTCTTAGCCAATCAATTTTCCATGTCATGTCCACTAATATATTTATTAATCTCTACATGCAAACTCCACATCATCCAAGATAAAAAAAAAACTCCACGTCATCCATCTTTTAATTATTTTATTGTCCACGTTAATAATTTTTTGTACACATATTTTGTGTCAGATAAATTTGTATCTAGACTATGGCAAATTGAAATTTTCATATTCCTTTAACAACTTAATGTATCATTCTTTTTATATCATTTTACTTATGCAATATAGTTTCTAAAAGGATTCCCACCGCAATGCGAAGGGTATACTTCTATTTTTTCATAAAATTGTGAGCCAAAGAAGTGGCTTTGGGGTAATAACACCAAGGAACTTAATCAAGGAATGTGCTGGCAGTGATTGTAATCACTGTCAAAGATCAGAAGAACATACCTTATTTATGTACTTTAGGTGCTGAAGCACTTCATCAGTCTCCAATTCCTACAATGGACAAGATAGTCCAGATATCAGTTTTGTATTGCGGCTTTGATTACAACAGTATAAGGTGCAATTAAGTGTGTTATTACAGAGAGGTTGCAACACGACTTCAAATAGATGTATGGATGAAAATCAAGAAATGTACTTGCACATGCTTAATACATCTGGAGATTGAATAAACACGTAAAAACGTCAACAAATCACCACAAATATAATCAACCCAAGCCCGCCTGGCCTAATGCAGTTAACAGGTAAGCAAGAGCCACAAGGCGATACACACAAAAAAAACATCAGAGGCAGCTATAAGACAAACATACCTGTGGAACAGCGCAATCAGCATGAATTGGATCCCAAAGAACTGAACACGAGCAGTCCCAATTGCTCGACTGAACAACAAACAGTGGTGCCCTGTAAAGATTCCCATGAGGTAGTGAAAACATGAATGCATCTGCTAATGATAGGTTAACGGGAAAAAAAACTAGAAGAGCCTTCTAACACAACAAAGAAGACCTCCTTTTCTCCTATTCAAACCATTGCCTTGCGAGGAATAAAATGTTCAAAATATAGCAGTCAAACATGCAGTAGGCTACAGTAATTTTTTACGCACTCTAGAGGGCAAACCCCTGCCCTCATGGACCAATCCATAAACACCACGTACCCTGCACTCACAGGAACTCTGAAAGAAATTAGGGTGTGCTGTGTTACCTACGCCACTTGCCACAAACAGCTCCTGTGTCTAAGACTTCTTGGCACTGAATCCAGTTACCAATGCTGCTTTTCTTCTCCTCACACCTTTGCAGCCACTGCAAGTAAAGCACAGAGTGTCAGAAAGCATAGCTGAAAATGACGAATAAGGAAATCTTTTATCAATTATCATTAAACAGGCCCAGAGTGTGCTGAGACCTACACTCAGACTTGTCATTTCAGTAGCATCGAGTTCAGAGGGTTCAACAAAATGATCGTCACTGCTGCATAGATAATGGGAGTTACTATTAGAAAATTTATTTGATGCAAAGTTGCAAAAGGAAACAACGATAGTAAAACTGAAGTAGGGCATGAAATTTAAATATAATTTTAGGATTTAAAATCTTGGTTATTGTAACTTCGGTAACAAAAGATAAAGTTGGAAAATCTTGACTGGAGCAACAGCCTTTCGTTCGATAAACCCCATGGGAAAGACAGTGTTTCCCATCTGAAATGCCATTTTCATAAATCGAAGCTCCTTAAGTTGAAGCTGCTTCTCCTGTCCCAGTAGTAATACACATAAAGTAAAGTTTCATCAAGAGTGAGCATACCAAGAAATCGGACCGGACCATTCTGGAACTTCTGCTTGAAAGTCTCTACCAATCATCACTCGAGTTTCATATGGTTCAGCATTCATCAACATATCTCTTAGTGAACCAAGACCTTGGCGAGGTCTTTGAATTTGCTTGGCTGATCCATCTTTCGTACTCGGCAACATCGTACGCTGCCTCTTAGGTTTCTTCCTGAAACAATTTAGACAATACCACTCTTTATCTGGTATTTTCTTGATGCGACGGCGGCAGCAATGCAGGTGGAATGCTCCTTCACAACAATCACATATTAACATGCGGCATGGATCTTCCAAAGACCCACAACTCTCACATGCAAATAAAGTGTCGCTTTTATTGTCATCCTGGGTTAATGTAGTTGAAGCGCTGCTCCGTTCTGATTTTTCAATTGGGATTATATCTCTTTGGAGTATGGATATGCAAAGCTTCCTTGATGATGTTAACTCCGTAAATGCTTTAGTAGCATTTGTAGCGGACGATGAGCACTCCGTCGCATCCTTTATCTTGTCATTGTAATAAGATAGCATGCTTGTTACGGAAATTGAGTTCCCATCCCCGTTAGAAAGTGACCCTGATGAACTTTTCCGAATACTTCCCTTTGAAGCTTCCGTGGGATCTTTATATTTCCTTGTATGGCCAAGAGCATTTGTTTCAGATTCTAGAACTTCCAGATTTGAGGGCACAACATGTGATTTTCCATTGAAATTTTGAACCCGGGGCAAATTATCTCCAAAAGTTGTGAAGCTTCCAATTGTTTTCTTGTTCACATTTCCATTTGTCCGAAGAAAATCACATTCGGTATCTGTCTTACTCCGTTTATATAAATCATGATAATCTTCTGAAGCACGAACTGAACAAACATCATTGATGGCCAGCAAACTCGAGCTCGAGGATAAATCCAAAGAATTTACACATGACTTCAATTTCCTCTTTTGACATAAAAAGAGGTTCTTCATAGATCTCCTTGAGCGTATATTAGATTTAAAAGTCATATATTCTCTAGGAAAAAGAATATGTGACCGTTTCTATCACAATATTGGACGCAACAATATTTTTCCTAAGGAAAAACTCAGCAATAGAATTGATATAGAGAGGTTGCAAGATCGTAGTGCTTAACAAGCACAACCTCAAATGTCCTTGGCCATAATTTTTTTTTTGAAAGCTTCCCCCCAGCTATCCGCAAGCTCTTCAATAAGGATAAGGAAGCATTAGACAACCTATATATTTCTTTAGAAACAATATATTACATCATCAAACTAGAATGGAAAAATAAGCACAACAGAAGAGCCGATTTGATGAAGATAACAACAAATAATTTAAGCCCGGATTCACAAGGAGTATGACGAGTTTTATAATTTTCCACCTCACATTCTTTTGGACACCTCACACTGTTCCCCTTTTAAAGAATCTAGAGCTCCATGAAGCCCAAGCTTCTCTAATGGTCCTAACTAAGGACACATTGAAGTAGAAGTAGAAAAAAACAACAATTATTATTAGGCTCGAACCTTTGTGGTACTTTAAACGAAAAAAAATAGCGCGATATATCCCGTATAATAGTGCGTTATAGCATATTTGAAGAGGCTACACTATATTTAGCCAAAAAGTGCCGCTATGACGCTAATCACATTTTATACGCGCTAAACCACGATAAACACGTTAGCGTTATAGCACGCTAAAAACTTGGAAATAAACGAGAGCCCATCGGACCAAACAAAAGTCCAGCACACACTCCTCCTCACTAGGTCACTCTCCAGTATCTAACCCAATCCTCGGTTGTTCACGAGAGCGAGCGACGGCGGAGGCGTCTCGTCGAGTTGCAGGCTTGCAGTGACGACGGGAGCAGTTCCTCCACCGGCGGATCGAGCTCTTCCTCCGCCTCGAGTTGCATCGGTGGCGGGAGCGCTTTATCAACATCATAAGGAAAGAGAGTTTCTCATCCTAAAAAGAGGACGTTTCCTGTTTTACGTGATGATGATGGGGTGCAAACTGGTGTATCTTCTAGTGAATCTGAAAATGACGCCAATGATTCTAATTAAAAGTTTGAAACAGTTTGTCTATTAGAGTTTGATACTTTGTTTATTGATTTATCCCTCATATTTGTGTCTATGCCATTGATTTGGCCCTTCACTTTTGTATCTGGTTAACAAGTTATGCATGTATTGCTTTTGGACAAATATTTATTGCTAAAATCCTTAACATTTGGGCTATATGGTTCAATTAAGCGCTAGGCGCTAATTGAGCGTTTTGTCTCCGCTTTTCTCTTTTATGAAGGATTAAAGTGCTAAGCGCACGTTTAAGCGCAGTTGAGCGCTAGGCGTTTTGCTCTGCTCAGCGCCTAAGCGAGCTTTAATCAAGTCCAAATAGGGTAAGTGGCTCTACCAAGCAAAAAGTTTTTTTACTTGTCACAAAACATGCAAACAACATTTAGTCGAAAGTGTGAATTTTATAGGCGTATCTTGCCACCAAATGATGTCCCTCGAGGACCCCCCACCCAAAACATAGCGGTCGCATATATGAAGCAAACCTGATATGTGAATCCAAGGTTGAGAGAAGCGCTAGGCATTAATTCCTAGTTTTTCCGCCGCCTAGCACCTCTCCCGCCTAGGCGCTTAAGTACAAAAATAGCACGATTAAGCGCTAGGAGTTTTGATGTCACCTGGGCGGCTAGGCGCGCTTAAGAACACACCTAGGCACGCCTCTTTTACCATGTGTGAGTCTATTATAGCATTCCTTACCAATTGTGCGTACAAATCAAATGGGAGGCCCATAGCATCGAGTTCGAGTGATGATGGTCCGTGCTGGAGCTACCTTGGGGCTAGCAACAAGATAGCATCGAGTGAATACTACATCTTCGGGAGCCTTGCTCAAGTTCTCATCCATGTGCATCAAGCCGACATAATATAACCAACGAGGAAACTTGACAAGGCCTCGAGCCTCCACCATCGAGTGCTGGTTTGGTAACCCTTGCCATGGGCAACCATACCTCCCTCTGGTTATCTCATATAAAACGATTTAAGCTGAGGAACATAGAGTGCTCTCCTACAATTTTTGCTAGGGAAGGACCAGGATACAAGTATTCGGCTCCCATCACCTAACCATTCACTAATACCAAGTCCAACCTTAACCCTATACACATATTCGACACGAATTCCAGCAGGGTAGATTTGAATCGATTTGAATAGCAGGGATACGATTAGATCGCACCATTGTGTTGTAGATCTAGGGTTGTAGATCTAGGGTTTCTAATATGGGGGTCCTTAGAATTAGAAACAAGATTGCAAAACAGTAAAATCTTGTCATCCCTGCAGGTTCACGGTCATGGGATCGGCATGGCGATTATCTGAACCACACAAAATTTCGCATCCCATTATTTGCCACCCGCAATAGCACAGCATAGATTCCCCCTCTCCTCGCCTAGATATTCTTTCCCCAAATTCCGGCCGAATCCATTCAATACCTTCCGCCCAAAAGGCCACGATTCCAACCCATCAACGACAACCTAGCCAAAATCCACCCACCCACCATTGAGTGCCACGAGTTCTAATCTACATCAAAACAAAGAAAGAACGGATCTGCGGCGTAGTGCATCCTCCGAACTAACTAAACAAAATCGCAGGCAAGATAGAGAGAGAGGGACAGAGGTTACCTGGCGCTCCTCCTCGGTTGCCTCGCCGTAATCGGTGGCAGTCGTGCGGCGCAGGAAGGGATACCGCGGCGGTGGCAAAACAATAGAAGAGCAATTACCTCTGCAGAACTCTTCCAGCAAGCGCCTCTCCCCTTTCCTTCTTTAATTTATGGGAAATGGTTTTCTACGGAGTGAATGATAACGGGGAGATGAAACAACAGGGATCCATATGAAACAACAGCAAACGCTTTAATATATCCCCACTAATTTATTTTTAGGGATCCATCGCAAAAAAAAAAGGTGGTGTGCTACCGTGGATATCATCCAAGTTTTTCTTTGATCAGGTAATGAAATTGTATTCCCTTCCGTTCCTAAATATAAGATGGTTTAGTATTTTTCTAGATTCACATTTATCTACATGTATCTACACATGTTTTACTGTATCTACATGTATCTAGACATGTTTTAGTGTGTATGTGTACTCATTTAAATGTGAATATAGTCAACATGTGAAATAGGTAAAACATCTTATATTTAGAAACGGAGCGAATATTTTGGCGTAAACCAAGTGTACCCTAAGAAATACCCGCAGTTGGCGAAGAAGCTAGGTCGCCTCATCAAGATCTATAGAGGTGGTGTGACAAGGACGAGAAGAAATTACGCAATCAACAGATTCATAGATCCAATCTACTTACAAATAAGAGATCATGGACATTTGTATTGTACATCTAATTGGAAAAATAACTTATCACATCGATTCTACATGTAGAAAGAGGGTCGGGCAATTATGTTATAT
This sequence comes from Puccinellia tenuiflora, assembly GCA_012064385.1. Lineage (NCBI taxonomy): Eukaryota > Viridiplantae > Streptophyta > Magnoliopsida > Poales > Poaceae > Puccinellia > Puccinellia tenuiflora. The sequence goes on from QRDG01000268.1 coordinate 69,239, forward strand.
ATATATATAACATAATTGTCGAGAAACTCACTAGAAGAGACGTTGCGGAAGTAATTTATAAATTAATATGAATCATCTATTCTATTTTCATGGAGAAAAAAGGCATCCACTTGATTAAAATCTAGTGAAATTTTCATATAAGACATGAGAATTAACAATGGTGTGCGCGCAGCTATTTAAACAAAATAGATCTAATAAGTAGTAGAAAGATATAGGCAACAAGATCGTGTACACATTACACATGTTAGTTCGGCTCATACCTCAACCGAATTTGTTGTTGTAGATTGGTTTTGCTTCAGCAAGAGTTTCCCTTCCGCCAACCACCGATGAGATTTGTACGGATTGGCGGTGCCTTTTCCATGACCTATCTAACCTATATTTATAGACCAACTTTGGGTGGTAGTTTTCTACTTAAGTCCTGTAATTAGCTGGGGCGATTTGTATGGGGCATAAATAGAGTAAATTATTGTTCTTGTAAGTATTGGATTCTGGATTTATGTTGACACCATGTATACCTAGAAAAGATTGTCCCGAGAGTTCACTTCCTAAACCACTACGAGTCCTCTTCCCTAAAAAAAAGAGCCCTATAGAGCTACGACTGTTTTCTAATATATTATATATCTAATAATAAAAGCGTTAAGCCCTCCGCGGTTTGGTTTGGTACATCATTAAAAATACCCCTATAGTTGCAAATAATTACCCACCACTGCCACCGATAAGTTGCATACCGATTCGTTTCTATTTTTCGTCCGTCACAATTTCCGTCGTTCGTTCATAGGTCGCGTGTTCGTGTGGGCCTTCCTACGTACGTTCTATGCTTTGTTTCCTATACGATCACGTCGTGTAATTTGTTTCCCCACGATCGATCGTGTTTCGGCCTTTAAATATGCTAGCAGTCGGTTGCCGTGCGTCAAAACGATCCGGGCTTACGATTCAAATCGAGCGTTTCTACCTACCGGACACGCGAGCTAGGGATTCGACTAGCGATCAGGACGGCGACCACGACAAACGGAAGCAAAAGTCGAGGAAATCCTGGGCGATAAGAGCAAGATGATCACGCTGGTCAGCTCGGACGCACCCATCTCGCAGAAAAAAAAATCAATGGGCCGCGATGTGTGTCAGTTCGTCTCGATCACTCGACAGGAGCTCCCTTCCCTGCACAGCACGACCTAACCAGCAACGCGGAAGCGCAGTACCACGGACGCCCTCCTCCTCTCCGGCTAGGCACGGCGTGGCTGCACCCCTCACTGCCCCGATGCCATCCTGCGATACCAGCGTCCCACCAAACCCCTGCGGAAAGGTACGACCCCTGGCCCTGATTCCACCGTTCAAATAATAATCTGGACGCCTCGCCCAGATTGCAGATTCCAGCGCATGGTCGCCGGCTGCCCGTTCCGCCGTCTGGCCTGCCGACGCCGACCACCAGTCTCTCCCTGGTCAAACAGTGCGGCATCAGCTGCTAAGGGCACACGTGCCCTGAGGCTGCCCGGGTCCGGCGTCTACAGGCATACGGGGAGGACTGGGGACGACGCCCCTGAGGACTGAGGGGTCCTTCGTTGCCTGAGGTCGCTGACCGGCGGTGGCTGAACCGTGGCGCCTCTTCCCTCTCCTTCCATCTGCTCTCTGCCCTCCTATCTCGATGTATCTGATATTTTGGCTGTACGATTCAAGTGCATGAGGCAGGAGCAGAACTGACGACCAGGACATGAGCAGTAATGGAGAACTCCATTAATTATCTGGGGAAGTAATCGATCTTCCAATTCATAGACTGTTTTGCTTGCTGGGCCTCAGCTGAGATCTTTGGACTCTGTCCTTACTATTTTTAGCTACCAGATTTGGATTCTCTACTCGATTCGTGGAGAATTCGCCTCACTGGTCCTCTCTGGTCCTCCTCTTTTGTTTGAGAGACAAATGGATTAGCTGATTGGGAGGAGGGCTGTTCGCAGCAGAAGAAAATTGATAAGATTATTACTCTTTTAGTTCCAGATTTTTCTTATGTATGTATGATGTGAGGTGTTACGTTTCTTGGTTCATTTTTTCTAAATGAAAAGCTTCAGTTAGAGTATTTGAGTGGCTAACGGTGGATTGTGATGATAAGGTAAGCTTGTGTTAATTGATAAGTACTCAATTCACAGTGCACTTTCAGTATGCTCCGAACGAAAATATCAGGCCACATCAAGAAGATTAGTTTGGAAATCTTTGGGTTTTTGGTAGTTTACGTAGTAAATGGGGAACATGGAAAATGTTGTTTTCATAGCTCGTCAGCTAAACTGAACATACTGAGAATACTGATAGAACAAGTACGGTACTCCATCTCTGTTACTAAATACACAACATAGTCTAAATACGTGCATAGCAGAAAAAATAAAACATCTTATAATTAGGAACATAGGGAGTAGATGTTGCTCATTCTATTTTCTGGAGCATATTAGGTATTTAATGGGAATTTTATTTATGAAGTTTCACTAAATCGATTAGTGTTACTGCAACTGCAAACGGCCGGGAAGATTTCCCTCCTATGAATGACCTAATTCGAAAGCTTTTCTAGATGGGAACAATGATGTTGTTGGTGACATCGAGAGGGCCATCGCTGAGATGGAGGAAGAGAGAAGTAAAGTAGCTTCTCAGTTTGAAAGTACTACAGCTGAAATAGTTTCAGGAAAGAACAAGTTTCTTTGATTAAATGTTGTCTAGAGAATTTTCGGAGAATGTACATTTATGGTGGTCGCTGGTATCCTTAAGAACTTTTACCTTGGTGGTGTGTTTTGCCGTGTAACCACTGAATATTTGAATGACAATGTAATATCCATTAAAAAAAGACAATGTAATATATTTTGTTGTTTACGTGTTGTTTCTTTGAACATATTATATATAGGGTTCTTTGGAGATCATAGGTCCTCGAGAAGGCAGTTGCTGGTGGCGTGAAGAGTAGCTACACGGAGTACTAGATCGCTGTCATAGTGACGGCGCTCACACACATTATCAGCTCTGCATAGCTGGGGGCATTTTTTGTTTGCTCCCGTTGTAACGCACGGGCACGTTTGCTAGTCCATATAAATAGAGATATAGATGTCAACACGACCACATGCAGCCTCTCAATTACTCTCTCCGTTTTTAAATATAAAATGGTTTACCTTTTACAAATGGAAAGGGGACAGATATATCTAGACATGTTTTAGTGTATATGTACACTATTTTTAGTCGAATCTAGACAACATGTGAAATATCTAAAACATCTTATATTGTGAAACGGAGGGAGTATATGACTAGACTTGTACAGCTCGAGTGCTCTACAAATGAGTAAGTCATTATACAGATAAATGTCTCGACGACTCGGAGACACAAATGTCCGTAATCTAAAGATGTAATTGGTGAGATCCTAAGGAGCCTCCTCGGCAGTTTGAATTCTCACTCATCACCTCCCAGCTGATCTCCGTCGTTGCCTTCGCAGTGCCGGACACTGTCCGGCCCGAGCCTCCGACAGATATGGCCCGCCCGTCATACACATGAAGCGAATGGCGCGAAATTTCCCCCTACATTGTCGTGCCGGCCGTCAAAACCTCCTCTCTATTGCCGCGCCGGGCGCCAAATCTTCCTCCATTCTCACAAACCCCTCCCCTTCTACTGCCTCGCCGCCGCCGCCCACCCCTTCTCCTTGCTCGTCGTCGCTGCCGCCGGTGAGATCATCGTCTCCAACCTCTCGTCGGCTCCGATGGCACCGGTGGGTCTGAGAAAGCCCACCCAAAGCAAATCGCCAAGGCAAAGGGGTGGACGATGGCCGTGGTGATGAAGTCGCAGGCGATGAAGGCGGAAGAACAGGAGTTGTCGTTCAACGCGGATCTGTTGCGGTCGGGCCGGCGACATCGTGCGAAATTGGGGGAAGCGGAGCTCCTCGCCGGCCAATCTGTAGGCGGCCCGAGCCAAAGGAGCTCGTCGGCTCGCCCTCCTCGTCGATCGTCGTCGTCTTCCCCGAACTACTTCAACGATCCATCGTTGCCGGCGTTCCAGCCATCGCGCTTCTCCAGTTCGCCAAACGAGGGGGGCGAGAGCCGAGGCATCGACCTCAACCAGGACGCCCACTTCAGCGACTCGGCTGCGCTTCATCGATCTGCAGGCACCGCAGCCGTAGCGCCGGCGCAGCTGTTCGGTGATGACGAAACAGACGCCGTGTATGTGCAGAAGTAATAGTGATCTCGCCGGTATTTTGAATTGTGCATTTAATGATCTCGTCGGTATTTTGAATTGTGCATTTAATGATCTTGCCGGTAGTTTGAATTGCATTTAACATTGATGAACTAGGATGCCATGAACAATATTATCCGTGGCACGATCCCTCTAGACGACCTCACCCAGGACGATTACGAACACGGCTGAGAGGATGAGGGTGAGGAGGAGGAGGAGGAGTGCGGGGAGGAGGACGAGGAGAGTCAGGTTGTGCACAATGTTGAAACCGGCAACGATATCAAGCTGCCGAAGGGGAATAGAGGCAGGACATGGAGACCAAAGGAGGATACGGCTTTGTGAGTTGCAAGAATCAAGAGGGTGAAAGAGATGAAGATCAGGGGGTTGCAAGAAAACCGGGAGCTCAAAATCGTGGCCACGGACACGTCAAACATGCCAGCGGAACGGCAAGAGTACTTTGCCCAGGAGGTCGCGTGCATCATGAAGGCGAGGAAACAAAGGGCCGAGGATGCCGATGATGACGTGGATCACACGTTTGCTGGGGAACCCCAAGAGGAAGGTATGATGCAGTAAAGCAGCAGGTTCCCTTGATTATAAAACCAAGGTTATCGAATCCAATAGGACTTAGAGAAGGCTTAGAAAGGTGTCAATCGGCGCCGTTAATGACAATTGATGTGGACCTGCACACAATCACAAACAAGTACTTTGCCCCAATGAAACAGAGAGGTTGTCAATCTCTACAGCTTGCCGAACACAAAGGATTAATTGTGCAGATGTAAAATATGATGAGAGTGAAATATGACCAGAGAGCAATTGATGATAAAATCTATTAAAACGGTTGTAAACAATGTAGGAAAATAGGACCGGGGTCCACATATCACTAGCGGTGTCTCTCCAAAAGATATACATGATGAGTAAACAAATTACAGAGTAGCAATTGACAGAATTGTGGGCGCACAGCAATGCTATCATAAAACAATATAGGCAAAGAGGCGACTCCAGGAGGCGAAGGAGTCGCCCAGGTGGGGCCCAGGCACGGCCTTGGGTGGGCCGCGCCTGGGGGTGTCTGGAGGCTCTGGCCTCCCCTCCGCGTGTCCTTCTGGCTCCGTCTTCGTTTCAGCTTGGAATAATCTCGTAATTTCAGCGCATTTCGAGAAACTTCACAGAACAACTTTTCTGAAACAAAAAGACAGCAGAAAACAGGAACTGGCACTGGGCTTCTTGTTAATAGGTTAGTTCCATAAATCATGCCAAAATGATATAAAAACATGTGGCACTGATATATAATCAAATATGGAACATAAAAAATTATAGATACGTCGGAGACGTATCAGCATCCCCAAGCTTAACTTCAGCTCGTCCTCGAGTAGGTAAGTGATAACAAAATAATTTTTGAATTGACATGCTACCAACACAATGTTGATCATGTAATCATGTAAAGCATATGAATTAAATGCATTGATCCAAAACAAAGGTTCATTGAATAAAACAAACAATGATTAATCAGGTGTAACATGTAAGCAAGAATTTACTAGAAAAGAGTACTTTGGAGATTTAAAAGTATAACACTTGACAATGATTGATATCTCACAAATCAATATTAGTTCAACAAAGGAGTTTGGCCAACACAAAGAAAGATTTAAGTTTTCAGCAAAAAGCTTCAACTTGCAACTTGTTTATCTCAAGATAAAGTCAATACAAAGTTTTCACAGTTAGACACAAAGATAACATGAAGTAAAACATGAACCAAAGTTGACACCAAGTGATTGCTTGAGGAGTTAAGAAGGAAGAGCAAGACTGACTCAACATAAAAGTAAAGAAAGGCCCTTCACAGAGGGAAGCAGGGATTAGTCATGTGTTAGAGCTTTTTATTATTTTTTGATTTTTTGACAGAAGTAAAACAGTTTTGAAATATGCATGCTTTCGCCAATGACTTCATAGTAAAGAAACTAGCTAGTACCCCATTTCAAGCAAGGCTTTTAGACTTTTGAGAGTGGCTGGTTGCTACTGTACTAAAATAAGTTGGGTGGTGCCCCAAGCGAAGGCGGAATTGCAGCTAGTAGCAGTTTTCCCTCGTTTAACGAACCGAGGTTTATCGAACCGGTAGGACTTTGAAATCAACAACGAGGTGAATGTTGAAGATCTCTGGCGCTTGACCTTCAACAGACGTGGACCTGCACACACTCAGCCAAAATACTTTGCCCGCAACGGCGGAAAGGTTGTCAATCTTTCCGGTCTCGAAGAAAACAAAGCGGTTAATTGTATGATGAAATAGATAAAATATGAAAAGTGACCAGAGGAATAATGATAATTAAAAGAAAGTAAATGATGTTGTAAACGATGTAAAAATATGGACCGGGGGCCATGGGTTCACTAGTGGAGTCTCTCAAGTAAATAAAATATGCATGTGATGGGTGAACAAATTACAGCTAGGCAATTGACAAGATCATGACACAAACCCAATTTAGCTATGACAAAAAGGACATGATAATATTTATGGAGGCATCATGACAAGGAACAAAGAGCGTTGAGTCCAACTGCATCTTTGTCTAAAAAGTCCACCCAACGGTATTAAGTTGCAAGCAACAGACAATTGCATTAAGTAAAGTGCATGAAGTAAGAAATACTAATATCAAAATAGACATTAACACCGTTGTTTTATCCTTAGTAGCAACATCACACCCTCGCCCTTAGACGTTTCTGTCACTCGTGCCCAGGAACAAAAGGGGGCATGAACCCACTATCTAGCATAAATGCCCTCTCTTGGAGATACACACAATCACTTGGCCAAAGTAACTACGCACATCGGAGAGCATGCAAGAACATAAATTACTCATATAAGAATCATGCACAATCTGAACATAACTTCATAATCCATCGTATCCCAGCAAACACATCACATAGCATTACAATAATCAATCTTGATCATGTTAGGCAGCTCACAAGATCATAAGACATGAAGCACAAGAGAGAGAGACTACCAACTAGCTACTGCCATGGACCCATAGTCCAAGGTGAGACTACTCACAAATCATCCCGGAGGAAGGCATGACGATGAAGAGCCCTCCGGGATCGATCTCCCCTCCGGCAGAGTGCCGGGATCAGCTTCAGATTGGACCCCGAACTAGGGTTTTCGGTGACGGCGCGTCGGGGTCGAGTTTCTGAAAAATAATGGCCGCCTCGACGTTTTTAGGTTTAATGTGAATTTATAGGCGTCGGAGGGGGCCGAGGAGGTGCCCCACGGGCAGGGGCGGGCCCCACCCGCGGGTGGCCCCCAGGCCGCGGCAGCAGGCCGCCCTGGCCTGTGGGTGGCCCCCAGGGCTGCCCTTTGGTGTCCTGGTGCCTTTCGTCGAGTAAAAATTCCCCGTAAATTTTCGTCCAATTCCGAGAATATTTCCAGAAGTAAATTTCTGAAACAAAAAGACAGCAGAAACAGGGAACTGGCACTTGGCATCTTGTCAATAGGTTAGTCCGACAGAATGCATAAAAATGATATAAATGACAGTAAAAACATGTGACAATATCACAAAACTAGCATGGATCACTCAAAAATTATAGATACGTTTGAGACGTATCACTGGTACTTAGAGGAATGAGGTCACTCCTCGTACTCCTTTGTTTCACCACTAACCAATGTTTGACTGATTTCTCAGGTTTGCATTGTGCGGAGGAGAATGGTGGGTTATATTTATATTTTGCTTAAGCTGCTCCTGGCAAATTCAAGTGAAGACGTTAACCATCAACACCGGATGAAAAGGGGGAAATGGCCTTGCTTGTCACAAGTTATATCTAGCTTCCTCATGAGCTTAAAAACAGAGGCACAAAAAGGAGAATTTTGAAAGTTTTAAAGATAGCACATGAAAAATTTACTTGGAGTGGCAAGGAAATACCACATGTAGGTAGATATGGTGGACACAAATGGCAACGATATTTGGCTCAGGGAGTTGGATGCACAAGAAGTATTCCCTCTCAGTACGGAATTTTTGGGCTTAGCAGGATGTCAAGCAAATACATAACATCAACTTGGTTCAATGAATGACTACAAATATACATCATGCATAACCACTAGACTTCACACCGTTTACCTTGTTAGCCAAACCAACTCTTTGCAAAAAAGAATATCTAGACTTTGAGAGCTACCAAGCAGGACAAGCACCACAATTTTAAAGCTTTACGACAGTTCTTTACTAATCTATTATTACTAGATGATCCACAAGTTTAAGCATTAGTCTACTTCATATCTCTAAACAATTGACAAGTATCAAAGATTCAAGACAATGGTCTACAAGATTAAGCAACACTTTTAACACTTCCTACATGATAATTTCCATTCAACCAAACACCAATCAACGTATTTGAAACAAAACTAAAAGGGTAAAACAACAAGAGCAATACTTCCTAACTACAAAAGCTAACAGCTCTGAACAAGATATGCTTGAAAACAAGAGCTAGAAGCAAAAATAACAAAGGATAAACACTCAACACACATAAGTGAAGAACAGGAGTGTATACGAAAAAGCGGAGCGTGTCTCTCTCCCAAACAAGCATGCATGGATCCAAATTATTGCAAATACCACAGAACAAAACACAAACAAACTGAAAGTAAAAACAAACTGATGCACCAAGGACAGCACATAATGTGTAAAGGAATAAAAGTATAGTATCATGAGAGAAACCGATGATTGTTGATGAAGAAGGGGATGCCTTAGGCATCCCCAAGCTTAGACGCTTGTGTCCTCTTGAATATTTCAGAGGAGGGTCCATGGGGAGCCTCCCCAAGCTTAGGCTTTTATCCCTTCTTGATCTTCCTTCATCACCTCACACTTGGATACTTGAAAACTTCCTTCACGCAAAACTTATAGCAACTTCATTAGAGGGGTTAGTCCACAAAAACAATATCTTCCTTCAGTTCCAAAGCACATATCATGAACTTATTTTTTTAAACATTAGCTACTGTCACAAAGGTCTAAGTAAAGCTCTAGCTTTGAAAAGAACTTCACTTTGCCCGTGAAAGAAGCAATGCAAAACTAAGGACAAAATCTGTCAAAAACAGAACAGACTGTAAAGATGAATTTTTTCGGGGAACCTCTGGACCTGAAATCAGAAAACTTAAAACTAGAGAAAGGTAGAAAAAACCCTGATGCTTGCTGCTAAACATTTGCAGCCACAGATGACGTTCTGTGATTTTTGGATTTTCAAACAGTGAAGAACAGAAATCTGTTTATGGACAGCAAACTCACCAATTAGTCTTTCTCTCTTTAGAGGCTATTCTTGGCACCGAAAGCAAAACAAAAAGATACAAGGGAGTTGTTACAGACGTAACATCACCCAAAACAAGAACAAACCAAAAAGAAACAGAAGGTAAAAATGGGTTGCCTCCCATAAGCGCTTTTCTATAACGCCTTTTAGCTAGGCGCAATGATTTTAATGATGCTCTCATAAGAATAAGAGTTGAAACAAAAGAGAGCATCAAGAAGCAAATATCAAACACATTTAAGCCTAAGCCACTTCCTATGCATAGGAATCTTGTAATCAAATAAATCCATGAAGAACATAGTGATAAGCATAGGAAGATAAAACAAGAGCAACTTCAAAACTTTCAACATAAAGAGAGGTGTTTTAGTGACATGACAATTTTTATAACCATATTTCCCTCTCTCAAAATAATTTCCAGTAGCATCATGAACAAACTCAACAATATAACTATCACATAAAGCATGCTTTTCATGATCTACAAACACATAATTTTTATTAAGCTCCAAAATAGGATGATCAAAATAAACAGAAGTCATGACCTTTCTAATCCCATTATTAAACATGTTTCCTTTTGTTTTTTTAGTTTGGATGATGTTTAATAGGGGAATCGTGGTCATAAGTGTAGCAAGCATCAATTTTCCTCAAAAAGGGATATTTCAAGAGAATCCATAGGAACATAACATTCATCCTCCTTTGGTAAGCATGGAGGGCAATCAAATAATGTAAGAGTTGAGGAGTTACTATCATTAGAAGGTGAACATGGGTAGCTACTCCATTCTTCCTCCTTTTGTTCGTCACTGTCTTCCTCTTTTTCATCCAATGAGCTTCCAGTTTCGGCAATTTCTCCTTCCACAATTTCCTGCAAGGCATTAGTATCTTCTTTTGGAGGATAAGTTCTCCCAAGAAATTCAGAAATATAAGGATTATCATTGTAATACTCAAGGCAATATCCAGGTATAACAAAATTTTCAGATTTGTAAGAAGCATCATCAATATATTTAAGCACAGAAGTAATTTCATAGGCACCCATAAAAACAACAAATTCTTCAATTTGTTCAAAATTATCAAAATCACAGTTTCCTTTAGCATAAGAAGCCAATATTTCATTATCATTATAATGACATTGGAAAGGGAGGTGTTTATGCCTCCTACAGCAAAAGGATTCATTAAAGCACCAGGACTCATCATAAGTAGAGCAAAAGTTTTCAGCAAGATTATTCAATTTATTTATTTTCGCCATTAAGTGTTTCCCTTTTTCAGACAAGCGGTATTCCTTATAATATTTCTGTTGTTCCTCCGTGAACCCACCTTGCCAATAAGATCTAGTCTCAAACAAAGTAACCATTGATGGCAAGTAAAGAACTAGACATAATAATAGGACAAAACCGAAATAAACTAGGTGCTGGAATTTTTAATTTTTTTGTGTTTTTCAGTTTTAGAGCAAACGAAAGGCAAAACAAGACTAACAAAAAATATACTAGGCAAGACAATAACAAAGTAAAGTGAAAGGATGTGTGAAACTCCCCTAGTTGAAGCTTCCAAGTCCCCGGCAACGGTGCCAGAAAAAGTTGCTGGCATGTTGACGGAGGACTTGGTCGTTGCCTTCTTCAAATCCCCGGCAACGGCGCTAGAAAAAGTTGCTTGATGACGTGGATCACACGTTCGCTGGGGAACCCCAAGAGGAAGGTATGATGCAGTAAAGCAGCAGTTTCCCTTGATTACAAAACCAAGGTTATCGAATCCAGTAGGACTTGGAGAAGGCTTAGCAAGGTGTCAATCGGCGCCGTTAATGACAATTGACGTGGACCTGCACACAATCACAAACAAGTACTTTGCCCTAACGAAACAGAGAGGTTGTCAATCTCTCCGGCTTGCTGAACACAAAGGATTAATTGTGCAGATGTAAAATATGATGAGAGTGAAATATGACCAGGGAGCAAATGATGATGAAAATCTATTAAAACGGTTGTAAACAATGTAGCAAAATAGGACCGGGGTCCACAGATCACTAGCGGTATCTCTCCAAAAGATATACATGACGGGTAAACAAATTACAGCATGGCAATTGACAGAATTGTGGGCGCACAACAATGCTATCGTAAAACAATATAGATCACCATTTCATCTAATATGGGCATTACGTCAAAATACATAGACCGTTATCCAACTGCATCTATGACTAATAATCCACCCCGGGATTGCTATCCAACATGTCACCCAAAAGTATTTCCTTGAGTTTGGATGATGTTTAATAGGGGATTGCTATTAAGTTGCAAGCAACAGATCATTGCAATAAGCAAAGTGCATAATGTATGCAATGTAAATAACACAAGGAAATCACACCGCTGTTTTCTCCCTAGTGGCAACATCACATCTCTAATCTTAATCGTTTCTGTCAACCCGAGCTCAGACAAAGAGAGGCAAGAACCCACTATCTAGCATAAATACTCCCTCTGAAAACACTAACAATTACTTGGCCAAAGCATCCACTAGCATCGGAGAGCATGCAAGATCATAGATAAAACATAACACATAGATGAACAAAAGTAATGACTTCCACAATTCATCAGATCCATGCAAACACAATCATGTAGCAGTTACAGATAATATGATCTTGATCATGATAGGCAGCTCACAAGATCTAAACAATGGAGTACAAGGAGGAGAGACAACCATCTAGCTACTGCTATGGACCCGTAGTCCCGTGGTGGACTACTCACGCATCACTCCGGAGGCGGGCATGGTGGTGTAGATGCCTTCGGTGTCAATTCCCCTCTCCGGCAGGGTGCCAGGAAGAGCTACAGAACCCTTCCGATCTAGGGTTGGCGATGGCGGCGGCCTCCGACGTCTTCTGGAAAATATGATCGCGTGCTTAGGGTTTTCGGGTCGAAGACTAATTTATAGGCGAAGAGGCGACTCGAGGAGGCGAAGGAGTCGCCTAGGTGGGGCCCAGGCGTGGCCTAGGGTGGGGCCACGCCTGGGGGCGTCTGGAGGCTCTGGCCTCCCCCTCCGCGCTTCCTTCTGACTACGTCTTCATTTCAGCTTGGAAATAAATCCCGTAAATTTTCTGCGCATTCCGAGAAATTTCCCAGAACAACTTTTTTGAAACAAAAAGATAGCAGAAAACAGGAACTGACACTGGGCATCTTGTTAATAGGTTAGTTCCATAAATCATGTCAAAATGATATAAAAACATTATAAAAACATGTGGCACTAATATATAATCAAGCATGGAACATAAAAAATTATAGATACGTCGGAGACGTATCAGCCGACACCCAAGAAGAATGATTTCCATGTGACCCCGACGTCTAGACGTATTTTGGTGGCAAAACTTGTTTGGTGAGGTTGTTGATTGTGCCTGTGATGGCCGGTGAGGCTGTTTCATGTGCCTGTGTTGGCCGACGAATCTATTTGGCCGTGTCCTGTGTTGGCCGGTGAAACTATTTGGTCGGAACATTCATGTCCGGCCGACAATTGCATATTTTGGGTTCGATTTGATCATTTGATTTGGGGTCCGGCCATTTAGGGGGTGCCGGTGTGGGAGGAAGAAAAAAGCGCCGGACAAGTGTCCGGCACCCTCCAATTGGGCCTCCAATTAAGAGGTGCCGGACACAATTTAGGCACCCCCGGTGGAGATGCTCTGAGGCTTTAACCTTCACGGCCCTGATACGTCTCAAGCGTATCTTTAAATTTTTATGTTTCATGCTTGTTTTATAACAATGTCACATGTTTTTGCAATGTTTTTATATCATTTTGTCATGTTTTATTGGACTAACCTATTAACCTAGTGCCGGTTTCTGTTTATTATCTCTGTGCGTTGCAGGAAAGGTCCAAAATCCAAAGTGCTCGGAAAATTTCCAAAAAAATACAGAAATTCTTTTTCGCCAGAAGACCCTGGGAGCCTGAAGGGGAGTTGAGGGGGAGGTCCGTAGCCGCCAGGTGACCCCTGGCCGCGGTTCAGTCTGGACCGTGCCTGGGTCCCACCTGGGAGCCTCATCCACCACCTCGCGTCGCCTCTTCGCCTATAAAGTCTCTCCTGACCTAAAAATGCCAGAACGCCAAAGGATTTCTCCAGAAAAGTTCCCGAGCTCCGCCGCCACTAAAAATCCTAATTCGGGGGACATAAGTTCCTGTTCCGGCACCCTGCCGGGATTGGGAATTGCCCCCGGAGCCATCTTCATCGCTGTTGCTGCCTCCCATGATGCGCCGGGAGTAGTCCTTCGTCGGGGCTGGGGGCTTTACTGTAGCTATGTGGTTATCTCTCTCTCCCATGGTGTGATCTTTATGTGATCGTGAGCATTGTTAGTACCACTGAATTCTTATGTAATGTTATGCTACTCAATTGGTTTATCTAGTATAATTTGCGGAGTTATTGTTGACAACACAAAGCCTTGGTGATACTGTGGGTGGCGTGTGTGACTCTTTGGATAATAGATTATCTAGAGTGATATTTACCATGGATTATTCTTTGTGCAATTGTGGTGTTTGTTTACTCAGACTTTGAGGTGTGCTTTTGTAGCCCTACGCATAGTACCCTTTGAAAGTGCATGGTTGCCCCCATATGTGGTTTTGGTAATTAATGACAATCTCTATGGACTAATGTTTGTATTGAGCTACTTGTAGGTGTGTCCATTTGATTTGCTTGATCTCCATTTGTTAGAGTCAAGGCTAAGGGAAGAAGAGTATTTGTTGATCAAGGCTAAGTGCGAGTTGATCAACACTCAAGTCCAAGTGAAGATATGCCGAAGAGGTGCTTCTCCCATATTGGTGTATGGGGAGCAACATGTGAGTCTTCACCAAGCGAAGCGCAATCAAGAAAGGTGGTTCGTCTTGAGGAGATGAAGATCGTCATCATCGACCTCAAGTGGATTAAGCGCAAGGCAAAGGTATGATCTTGATAGGCTTTCTATTTTACCGGTCTCATGATGTTAGTTGAGAGACCGGGTTATAGGATAGATTGCCGGCCGGTAGTATCGGCCGGCCCATGGCCGATAGTACCGGGCCTAGTACCGGGGCTACTTCCGCTTAAGTTTTTGAGCTTCTGTCTTTTTCCGGAAGTGGCCCGGAAGTTCTTCCGGCAGTACCGGGTCAATCGGTACTACCGGGCCTTTTTCCGGAAGTTCCGATGCCCAGTGCCGGGCCCACTTCCGGGGCTACTTCTGCCTGTTCCGGGACGCTTCTGTCTCCGCCGGGAGTTGGCCCGGAAGTGGAAGCGGAACTACCAGCAATACCGGAAGTACCGGACCCGCGGGATCTGCTAAGAGTCGTTTTGAGCTGAATCATGCCTGGGCGGTAGTACCGGCCGTAATGGCGGTAGTACCGGCCCTGCGCGATTCTGCACATAACGGTTAGAAATCGGGGAACCTATTTAAAGGGGTCTTTCTTCCCCAATGGTTCCCCAACTACTTGAACCCTTTTCTCTCTCTCTCCTCCATTGTTTGACCTTGAAAAAGCTTGGGTTTCTCTCTATTCCTTCAATGATTCTTTCCCATCTTTAGGGATTCAAGAGAGGAGATCTAGATCTACATTTCCACCAAACAATCTCTCCTCTAAGTGAGGGGAACCCTTTGGATCTGGATCTTGGGATTCATTTGTTGACTTCTTCTTAGTTCTTCCTCTCTTCTCCCCCCACAACCATTAGTTGCTTTTGGTGGGATTTGAGAGTGAAGGATTTGAGCACTTGTGCTCTTGCTCTTGCATTAGTTGCATCGGTTTTCTTTCTCCACAAAGATTCATGGAAGTTGAAGGTTGAGAAGCTTGTTACTCTTGGGTGCATTGTGTTCCCAAGAGCTTGTGCCTCTTGGGTGTATTGTGTACCCTAGACGGTTGGTGCTGTAGCGAATACTTCGAGTTGTGAAGCTTCGGGCAAGGTTTGGGAGCCCCCGATTGAGTTGTGGGTGTGTCCTCCAAGATCGCTGTAAAGGCTCTGTATTCCGCCTTGAAGGATTCCGATAGTGGAAGGTGAACCTAACCCTTGGGGTGAGGTTCATCGGAGAATAGGGTGAGGCCTTTTGTGGCATCTTGAGTAGACCTTTTGTGGCGAGCTCACACCCCTCCAACGAGACGTACTCCCTTAACAAGAAGGAACTCGGGAATTGATACGTGCCAAACGTATTTATAATTTTTGATTGATCCATGCTAGTTTTGTGATGTTGTCACATGTTTTTATTATCATATTAATCATTTTATGCATTTTGTCGGACTAACCTATTGACAAGATGGACAGTGCCAGTTTCCTATTTTTGCTGTTTTTGTATTTCAGAAAATCCACCACAGGAAATATCGTCGGATTGAGCTCAAAATTTACGGAGATTTTTATGCGACGGAAGACACCAGAAGACCAAAGGGCAGCCCTGGGGGCCACCCAAAGGGCAGGGATGACCTCCTACCGCGGCCCCCCTTGGCCCGCGGGTGGGACCCGCCCCTGCTCCTGGTGGGTCCCCTCGGCCCCTCGGACGCCTATAAAATTCCTAAAACCCTAAAAACGACGGGCGGCCATTATTTTCCAGAAAAGTCATCCCGAGGCGCCGTCAACTCAAACCCTAGTTCGGGGGTGATTCTGAAGCAGATCCCGGCACTCTGCCGAAGGGGAGATCGATCCCGGAGGGCTCTTCATCGCCATGCCTTCCTCCGGGATGATTTGTGAGTAGTCCCACCTTGGACCTTGGGTCCATGGCAGTAGCTAGATGGTAGTCTCTCTCTCTTGTGCTTCATGTCTTATGATCTTGTGAGCTGCCTAACATGATCAAGATCGATTATTGTAATGCTATGTGATGTGTTTGCTGGGATCCGATGGATTATAAAGTTATGATCAGATTGTGCATGATTATTATATGTTGATTTATGTTCTTGCATGCTCTGCGATGTGTGTACTTACTTTGGCCAAGTGATTGTGTGTATCTCCAAGAGAGAGTATTTATGCTAGATAGTGGGTTCATGCCCCCTTTTGTTCCTGGGCACGAGTGACAGAAACGTTTAAGGGAGAGGGTGTGCTGTTGCTACTAAGGGTAAAACAGCGGTGTTAAGGTCTATTTTGATATTTAATATTACTTACTTCATGCGCTTTACTTAATGCAAATGTCTGTTGCTTGCAACTTAATACCGATGGGTGACAGGCTGGATAGCGATCCCACGATGGACTTTCTAGACAAAGATGTAGTTGGAATCAACGGTCTTTGTTCATTGTCGTGATGCCTACTTAGATATTATCATGTTCTTTTTGTCATAGCTAGATTAAGTTTGTGTTATAATCTTGTCAATTGCCCAGCTGTAATTTGTTTACCCATCATATGAATGTTCTATTTAATCGAGAGACTCCACTAGTGAACCCATCGCCCCCGGTCCATCTTTTTACATTGATTGCAACCTTTATTCATCACTTTTCACCATCATTACTCCTCTGGTCCATTTTCATAATTCATCTATTTCACTATACAATTAACCACTTTGTTTTCTGCGAGACCGGAAAGATTGACAACCTTTCCGCCATTGGGGGCAAAGTATTTTGGTTGAGTGTGTGCAGGTCCACGTCTGTTGAAGATTAAGCGCCAGAGATCTTCAACATTCACTTTGTTGTTGATTTCAAGGTCCTACTGGTTCGATAAACCTCGGTTCATTATCGAGGGAAAATTGCTGCTTGCTACATCTCCGCCTTCGCTTGGGCACCACCCAACTCTTCATCAGTAGCAATCAAGCTCTTTTCTGGCGCCGTTGCCGGGGATCTTGGAGCTACAGCAAGGGGAGTCTCATACTCTCAATCACTTTACTTTGTTTTTGTCTTGCTTGTTTTATTTCTCGTTAGCTTATTTTTCTTGTTGCAAAATTTTAAAACCCAAAAAAAATTAGTGTAGTCTTTTATCCTGTTTTATTAGTATGCTTAGTTCTTTGGTTGTTCTTAATGGCTACTTTCTTTGAAACTAGATCTTGTTGTGGTTTCACAGAAGATCAGCAAAAATACTATAAGGAACACCGCTTGTCGCAAAAAGGGAAACAACTTTGGGAATTTCTGAAAAAAGTGAACTTGTATGCTAAAAATATAAGTTTCCTCTATGATATAAAATGTTCTTGTGGGAGGCGCACTCCACACCTCCCCTTCCAATGTCCATACAATGAAAATGAAACCTTAGCTTCTTGTGCTAGGGAAATTTTTGATTTCTTTGATGTTGAACAGATTGAAGAATTTGTTGCTTTTAAGGGTGCCTATGAAATTGCTTCTTTGCTGGAGAACATTGATAATGCTCGTTATCAAACTGAGAATTTTACTATACTTAAATATTGCATGGATAATTACAAAGATGATAATGCTTATATTACTGAATATCTTAAGGGTTTATCTCCCCCAGAGGAAGAGACTAATGCCATGCAGGAGCCTATGGAAGAAGAAATTGCTGAAATTGGAAGCTCATTAGATGAAAAAGAGGAGGAGAGTGACGAACAAAAGGAGGAAGAATGGAGTAGCTACCCATCTCTACCTTCTAATGAGAGTAACTCTCTAACTCATACATTATTTAATTGTCCTCCTTCCTCACAAAAGGAGAATGAATGCTATGATCCCATTGATTCATTTGAAACATCCCTTTTTGATAAAAATGATCTTGTTATATATGATAATCCATGCTATATTGATAAATCTTATGATAATCCTTTATTTGCTACAACCAATGAGATGCATGATAATGAAGAGTTTTGTTTAGAAAGTTCTTATGATAAAGCTCTTGATGATGGTCCTAGATTACTTGATGATAAAAATTATAATGCTATTGAAAGTGAGTTTAATCCCACTATTTTTGAGATGGACCGAAATTATGTGCATGTATATCATGAAAAGCCTGTTTTAAGTGATAATTATATTGTTGAGTTTGTTCATGATGCTACTGAAAATTATTATGAGAGAGGAAAATATGGTTGTCGGAGTTCTCATGTTACTAAAACACCTCTCTTTATGCTAAAAGTTTTGAAGTTACACTTGCTTTACCTTCCTATACTTAATGCTTTATGCTTCATTGATTTATTTTCTTACAAGATGCCTATGAATAGGAAGAGGGTTAGACTTAAAAGTGTCGATATTTGCTTCTTGATGCTCTCTTTTGTGTTTCAATTCCTATTCTTATGAGAGCATAATTAAAATCTCAAGCCTAGCTAAAAGGCTATAAAGAAAAGCGCTTGTTGGGAGGCAACCCATCTTTTACTTTCAGTTTGCTTTTTGCTTTTCTTGAGTCATGGAGTTGTTGCCTCTGTAGCAACTTCATTGTATCTTTTTATTTTGGTTTTTTGTGCCAAGTTTAGCCTCTAATGCATTGAAAGTGCGAGGTGTTGTTTTGCTGTCCAGAAACAGATTTATGTCCTTCGCTGTTCGAAAATCCAAAAAATCTCTGAATTTTATCTTTTTCTGAAATTTTTAGACAGCAAGCCTGATACTTTTATATATCTTTCGTTAGTTTTGAGTTTTCTGATTTGAACTACAGAAGTGCCTCGAAAAATTCGATCTTTACAGACTGTTCAGATTTTGACAGATTCTGCTTTTATTTTGTATTCGTCTCTTTACTATCGTTAAATGTGATACTCTTGGGGTGGAGTGCCACATTGAGGCTTATTGAACAGTAGCTAATGCCTAATAATTTTTTTGCAATTTGTCTTGAGTTGAACACATGTGCATTTTTAATTTATGAGCACTAACCCT
Source organism: Puccinellia tenuiflora (assembly GCA_012064385.1). Lineage (NCBI taxonomy): Eukaryota > Viridiplantae > Streptophyta > Magnoliopsida > Poales > Poaceae > Puccinellia > Puccinellia tenuiflora. The sequence continues at coordinate 88,359 of QRDG01000268.1, forward strand.
CTAATCAGTTTATGAGAAGTTTTGTGTGATGGGAGTTTTTAAGTTCCAAATGAGAGGATAATGAGAAAAATTGAAGATGGATCAGAGCTCAAGCTTGGGGATGCCCCAATGGCACCCCCTCTAAATATCAAGAGCCATGAAGCATCAAAGCTTGGGGATGCCCAAGGCATCCCCCCCTCTTCATCGACTATCATGATGTCGTCTTCGTTGAACTAAGTTTTTATCATTTTACATATTATGTGCTATGCTTGGAGCGTCTTTTTACTTTCAGTTTGGTTTTTTTTGTTTGCTGGTCATATGCTTGTTGTATCCTTTCTTTGTTTATGTGGGAGAGAGACACGCTCCGCTTTTTCGTCTGAATACTTATGTGCTTCGCTTATATTTTGTTGAGTATTATTAGCTACTGTTTGTTTGCTAGTAAGCTCTCGCTTTTAGCTTTTATCTTACTTAGAGCCGCTAGTAGTTGTTGTTAAACTCTCTTGTTCTTTACTTATATTTGTTGGAGAGTTGTTATTGATAAATTGCTTGAATTGTCAAAGTGACAAAATGCTATTCATGTGATAGTGGAATGAAACGAAAGCCTGCATAGTATTGTAGATCATTGTGTGGATACTTGATACTTCTCATTTGTTTTGAGATATTAAGATGAATGCTTAAACTTGCTGGTTATTTTAGTGGAATTGATTAGTAAAGAAATACTGTTAAAAGCTTGAAACTGTGTGGTGTTTCGTAGTTGTTAATTCATTAAGCTAATCTTTCCATCAAAAGAATTGTTTGGTCAATAAGGGAGACGGTGTGGAGCTTTTATGGTTATGATTGACTAATGTCTTATGTTACTCTGTTACCGGTTAATATTAGATGTTTGTTCAAATACCATCTTTGCTAAGCCTAAAAATTCGTATTGAGTATATGGTTCACTCGTGCATCCAAATCTCAAAGCCAAACTATCTTGCCAGCTGAGTCCACCATATCTACCTATGCATGGTATTTCTTGTCATTCAGAGTAAATTTGTCATGTGCTATCTTTAAAAATTCAAAATATTCCTTTTTGTGACTCTGTTTTTAAGCTCATGAGGGAGCAGTAGAGAGCTAGATATAACTCGTGACGAGCATGGTCATTTCCCCCCATTCACCCGGTGTCGATGGAGTACGTCTTCACTTGAATCAACCTGAGAGAAGCTTAAGCAAAAATAAAAATATAACTCACCATTCTCCTTCGCGCAATGAAAATATGAGAAATCAACTCTAAACATTGGACAGTGGTGAAACTAAGGAGAAAGAGGAGCGTACTCGCTTCTCTAAAAACCAGCTGCTCTCATAAGTCTAAAAGCCTTGCTTGTTATGGGGGACTAGATAGCTTCTCTGTTGTGAAGTCGTTCATGAAAGCATGCATGTCTAAAAATTGTTTTACATCTGTTTCATAAAAATAAAAAGCTCTAGCACATGACTAATCCCTGCTTCCCTCTGCGAAGGGCCTTTCTTTTACTTTTAATGTTGAGTCAGTTTTCCTCTTCCTTCTATCTCCACCAAAGCAAACATCTAGCATTGACCCTGGGTATCATTGATCATATTGCATTGTCAGATTAAACATGAATCTTTATATTGACTTTATCGTTGGAAGTTGAGGCTTTTTGCTAAAACTTACATCTTCTTTGTTTTGATTCTCAAACACTTTTGTCATGGAATTGTTACCTATGTGAATTAATCAAATATGTGGATCACATTGGTTTCATGTCTTTAACGTACTATTTATGAAAGGTTTTGCTTGAATGATTCAACTTGGTTATTCATTGCTTTCTTGCTATCAACTATATACAATTGTTTTGTATCACTTAATTCACATCCTATGCTTTGAATTACTATCTTGATGACGATTGTGTTGGTTGCATGTCTCATCAAAAATTATTTTGTTATCACTTACCTACTCGAGGACGAGTAGGAGTTAAGCTTGGGGATGCTGATACGTGTCAAACGTATCTATAATTTTTATTGATCCATGCTAGTTTTGTGACGTTGTCACATGTTTTTATTATCATATTAATCATTTTTATGTATTTTGTCGGACTAACCTATTGACAAGATGCCCAGTGCCAGTTTCCTGTTTTGCTGTTTTGTATTACAGAAAATCCACCACAGGAAATATCGTCGGATTGAGCTCAAAATTTACGGAGATTTTTTATGCGGCGGAAGACACCAGAAGACCAAAGGGCAGACCCGAGGGCCACCCACAGGGCAGGGACGGCCTCCTGCCGCGGCCCCCCCTTAGCCCCCGGGTGGGACCCGCCCCTGCTCCTGGTGGGTCCCCTCGGCCCCCTCTGCCGCCTATAAAATTCCTAAACCCCTAAAAACGACGGGCGGCCATTATTTTCCAGAAAAGTCATCCCGAGGCGCCGTCAACTCAAACCCTAGTTCGGGGGTGATTCTGAAGCAGATCCCGGCACTCTGCCGGAGGGGAGATCGATCCCGGAGGGCTCTTCATTGCCATGCCTTCCTCCGGGATGATTTGTCAGTAGTCCCACCTTGGACCTTGGGTCCATGGCAGTAGCTAGATGGTAGTCTCTCTCTCTTGTGCTTCATGTCTTATGATCTTGTGAGCTGCCTAACATGATCAAGATCGATTATTGTAATGCTATGTGATGTGTTTGCTGGGATCCGATGGATTATAAAGTTATGATCAGATTGTGCATGATTCTTATATGTTGATTTATGTTCTTGCATGCTCTCCTATGTGCGTAGTTACTTTGGCCAAGTGATTGTGTGTATCTCCAAAAGAGAGTATTTATGCTAGATAGTGGGTTCATGCCCCCTTTTGTTCCTGGGCACGATTGACAGAAACGTCTAAGGGCGAGGGTGTGCTGTTGCTACTAAGGGTAAAACAGCGGTGTTAAAGTCTATTTTGATATTTAATATTGCTTACTTCATGCGCTTTACTTAATGCAAATATCTGTTGCTTGCAACTTAATACCGATGGGTGACAGGCTGGATAGCGATCTCACGGTAAACTTTTTAGACAAAGATGCAGTTGGACTCAACGGTCTTTGTTCATTGTCATGATGCCTACTTAAATATTATCATGTTCTCTTTGTCATAGCTAGATTAAGTTTGTGTTATAATCTTGTCAATTGCCCAGCTGTAATTTGTTTACCCATCATATGAATGTTCTATTTACTCGAGAGACTCCACTAGTGAACCCATCGCCCCCGGTCCATCTTTTTACATTGATTGCAACCTTTATTCATCACTTTTCACCATCATTACTCCTCTGGTCCATTTTCACAATTCATCTATTTGACAATACAATTAACCACTCTGTTTTCTGCGAGACCGGAAAGATTGACAATCTTTCCGCCGTTGGGGGCAAAGTATTTTGGTTGAGTGTGTGCAGGTCCATGTCTGTTGAAGATTAAGCTCCAGAGATCTTCAACATTCACCTTGTTGTTGATTTCAAGGTCCTACTGGTTTGATAAACCTCGGTTCGTTATCGAGGGAAAACTGCTGCTTGCTACATCTCCGCCTTCGCTTGGGGCACCACCCAACTCTTCATCAGTAGCAATCAGGAATACATCCTCGTCTCCGCGTGCCTCGGTTATTTCTATACCCGAGCTCTTTACTTATGCAATTTACATTGTGATAGCCTTCGCGCTTGAAGTTTTATATCTTGCTATCACCTTGTTGTTTGCCTTGCTTAGCATAAGTTGTTGGTGCACATAGGTGAGCCTAGTTTATTTAGGTTGTTGGCTTGTTAATTTAAACACCTAGTTTTATTCCGCAATTATCAAGCCTTAAACCGGAAAAGTTTTAATCGCCTATTCACCCCCTCTAGGCGACATCATTTGTTCTTTCACCCTTGTTTTGTCAAGGAGAAGGATAGTTCCGAGTAGCACTTGCTTGCGTTCAGTTATGCTAACATGTTGAGAGATACCACTAGCGAAAGTATGATCCTTAGGCCTTGTTTCCAATCATCGGAACACCGTTTCTAGTCACTTATATTGCATTTTTGCTTGCTGCCATTTTTATTACAGATTACAAATACCACTTGTTACCATCCATATCACTTGCATTTTACCATCTCTTCACTGAACTAGTGCACCTATACATCTGACAAGTGTATTGGGTGTGTTGGGGACACAAGAGACTTCTTGTATATTAATTGCAGGGTTGCTTGAGAGGGATATCTTTGACCTCTACCTCCCTGAGTTCGATAAACCTTGGGTTACTCACTTAAGGGAAAATTGCTGCTGTCCTACAAACCTCTGCACTTGGAGGCCCAACACTGTCTACAGGAATAGAAGCGCGTAGTAGACATCAGGCCCCCATCCATGGCCGGCACCCGGCGTCGCTGCAGTTCAGGATGTCGACGGTGCTGGTGATCAAGAGGTCCAGGACGTTGGCGGTATGTTACTGAATTTGGTCCCCTTGCGTGGTTGAATCGGTTCAGAAGGACTCTAATAGGGTTTGCAACAACAATTTTCAAGTTTGAGTAATAGTTTAAATACACACCCATTTTTTTATAAAGAGGTATGAACATGCAAAGAACCTGCCCTGCAAGAGGTTCTACCCCAAGGTGAGGCCGTCAGCGTCAACCAATATGGAGGATGATTACTTTCAATTCTTATTATCTATAATACGTATGCAAATACTATTTTTATTTTAAAAATGGTCATTAATTTATATGTTAGTCTATAAACAAATTAGTATTATGTTGTCAATTAACATTTAAACAGTCTTGTAGCAACGCATCCTCGGTCCCGTTTTTATCGCCGCGGAAGAAGAACTAGGTAGTAGTATAAAAGCGGATATACAAATAGCTACAAAAAGAATGGAACAGAGGTAGTACTAACCTGTTGCAACACACGGGCCTGTTTTGCTAGTACAGATAAATGTCTCGACGACTCGGAGACACAAATGTCCGTAATCTAAAGATGTAATTGGTGAGATCCTAAGGAGCCTCCTCGGCAATTTGAATTCTCACTCGTCACCTCCCAGCTGATCTCCGTCGATTTTTTTTTCCGTTTTTTGAGATAAAAAGGAGCAGCCCACCATAGAAAAACCCTAGCCGCTTCTCCTCTAACACTCGCGGCCCCTCCCCTTCCCATGTACAACTGCTCCTTCCCTTTTCGCCGCTCTGCGGCACTACTCCTCTCGCTCGCTCCACCCCACGTCCTCCTCCTCACATCCCCTTGGGCCGCTAGCACCAGATTTGACAATCCCGTCATCTCATCCACCAAGTCAGCCGCTGCTCCGCCAGCCAACTCCTCCATCATTGAGCCCCCGCCCCGCCATCTTGCTCCTCGACCATTGAGCATCCTACTCCTTCATGCACAGCATGCCTGTCGGGCTAGGGTTTCCATCCCTAGCGGCAACAAGGATCGTAATTCAAGTGGCACCACCGAGCGGGAGAAAGGAGTAAGAGCGCGTGCTTCTGCATCCAAGTTCTCGCATCAGATTCTCATGGAGGCCTACAATGACACATGATTGTCACGTCCAATGAGGGCATCATGTGCTCTCCTCCTCCTCCTCTAGTTGTGTTGGTTACGCCTCGATGCCCTCACATTGGAACTCAACTCGACCCATGGGTTCCTCTCTCTCTCTCCTCCCCCCCTCTCTCTCTCTCTCTCTCATGTTGGTAGACTTTTTATGGTGGAATACTTTTCAGGTAGGCACATGGTAGACCAACTCAATAGTGTGGCCCAACTAATCCAGAGTGGACCAAAGGCTAGAACCAGGAGGATAATCGAATGCTGCTAAACATTTGACGGGGTTTTGGAGTTTTTTTTTGACATAACTATTTCTTTGTCTAGGGTTTATTATCCCACATCTCATTTAATGGTGCATGTAATTTAGATATTGCTGCTCACATGAAAGCATATGGACATGGTATTATTTTACTTGAAGCTATTACTTTCATGAAACTAAAATATTTGAAATATTTAAAGAAATTCCTCCTTTGTATGCATGTGCATTTGTTTTGGGTCCTATAGCTAAAACTGAGGGGCTCGATGTTGCTCTCAGTGTAATATAGCTGCCGTCGTAAATGTATGTTATTCTGCTTATTTTGCTAATGTTCATGATAAGGTTGTTAAAACTTACGGTAAATACGAACAAAAATACATGCCGGAGTTCGGGTGCAACACCCTCCACAAGTACCAACTATAGGAAAAAAGAAAGGATCGTGGAGCAAGATATATGGTTCTTCCTCCTCTACCTCGAGCTCTTCCATAGAAACAACAACAATGGCATGTGCTTTTAGGTGACACGGATCTAGCAAAGTATCTCAACAGTGACAAAGGCCCCTGTACTAATGACGAGTTCAACATACTACATTGGTGGCATGACCACAAGCTAACATATCCGGTGCTTTTCATATTAGCACGTGATGTTATCAGTACCCGTATCTACGGTATCATCAGAGTCATCTTTCAGTCTAGTTAGAAGGATACTTGAGGAGCGAAAAACAAGACCTCACCCCGTGTATGGTGTGAAAACACTACTGATTGTGAAAGATGGGAAACTAGCCCGAATGAGATCCCAACACACAACGGATAACGAAGAACTGGCAGACACATTCCATAATTTTTGCGTTCGGGAATAGGAGAAAGAACCAATGAATAGCTATAGTCTATGTAGTTTTTCAGTTTCGTTTGTAATTTTCTTATCCTTTTATAATTTAGACTTTTAGAGCAAGCTGCATCCTTCTTGTTTCTTCTGAGAGATGAAATGTTTTAATGAGGCAGTTACTAATAAAGCTCATTGCTTATTCCATATGATAGTTTGCCTATTTTTTATTTGTTTAAGATTTGTTTTAAAAAAATCGAAATAATGCGCCAAAATAGCACAAAAGGGCCAGGCGTACCGGGCTGGTCCTTTAGGTTGGTGTGCCGTGCCTGGGCCTGGCTGGAAGCGAGGCACGTGGGTCGGCCTGCACGGTCCGGTTATAAACGGGCCAAAAGGTGCCGTTCCGTGCCAGGCACTTTTATAGGTGTGCCGGGCCGGCCCGTTTGAGTATATGATATACTCCGCGCGCCACCTCCTCCAGATCCACGACGAGTTCATCGCCTCCGGCCTCCTCGTCGACGCCTTCGCCACCAGCCGCGTCCTCCTCTTCACCTCCGCCACCCGCCTCCGTCTCCTGCAACACGCTCCTCAAGGCCTCCCTGTCCGCCGAGATGCCGCACTCTGCCCACCACTCTACCGCCTCCTTGCCAGCGTCTCCCAACGCCTACACCCACCCCATCATCGCCGCTGCCTGCGCCGCAAGGAGGGACACGGATGGAGGCGGGCAGGTGTCCTGCCACGTTATCAGGCACGGGTTCGGCGATAACTCGTACCTCAGGATTCAGGAGCTCCCTGATGCGAATGTACTCTGCTTGCGGCTGTCTCTGGGACGCGCGCAGGGTGTTTGACGCAGGTCCTGTGTGGGACGCTGTTTCACGGAACCCGGTCCTAGCTGCGTACGTGCATGCAGGCAGTTGGAGTGTTTGCACGGATGCCGGCACTGAATGTTATGGCGGTGTGACCTCGATGGTGTCATTGTTTGGGAAGAGGGATATGGTATGGTGGACGAGGCGAGGAGAGTGTTCGATTAGGCCGACTGCAGAGATATCTTCACGTGGACTGCCATGATCTCTTGCTTCGAGCAGAACGACATGTTTGCAGAGGCCTTGCACATGTTCTCGTGTATGCGTTGAGAGCCATGGCCTGTGGATGAGGCGCCGTCAGTGTGTTGGCCGCTTGTGCACAGTTGGAGATGGTGCAGAACGGGGAACTGTGCCATGGACTGATTGTCAGATCTGACCTTTGTTCACTGGTGAAGGTTCAGAATGTGCTGATCCATGTGTACTCATGTTGCCTGGATGTTTGCGTCGCGGAGATTGTTTGACCGTAGTGAGTGCTTGGATATGTTTTCCTGGAACTCGATGGTAGCTGGATATCTAAAGAATGGTCATGTCAAAGATGCTCAAATGTGGTCTCTGTTTTCGATAATCCCAAGGAATCAGGTCAGATGAGGTTACTATTGTCAGTGTTATATCTGCATGCACTAACACGTCTGCTCTGGAGAAAGGAAAGTCAGTGCATGAGTACATAAGGCAAAACAAATATTACATCACTCTTGTACTTGGCAATAGCCTCATTAACATGTACGTGAAGTGTGGATGCTTTGAAGCTGCATTGGAAGTCTTCAACAGAATGGAAGAAAAGGGCGATCCTTGCTGGAATGCTGTCATTGTGGACCTGGCTATGAACGGCCTTGTCACAAAATGCCTTGACATTTTTTTATAGATGGAGGCATCTGCCACTGCTAGCCCGTTTTGAGTGCTTGCTGACATGTTGGCCTAGTTGAGGAGGGCCACCATTTTTCAAGTTAATGCAGCACATGTACCAAATTATGCCAAACATTCGACTACGGATGTATGGTTGATCTTCTTGGACGTGCTGGGTATGTTAAAGAGACTGAGGATATGATTGAGAGCATGCCCGTGTCACCCGTTGTTCCAGCATGGGGTGCATTGTTTGGTGCTGCTGGAATCATGGTGAAAATGAGGTTGGGGAAAGGGTGGGGAGGAAGCTTGTCGATTTGGATCCTCACCATGACGGGTTTCACACTATGCTATCTAACATATATGCTAAAGAGGGGATGTGGCAATCTGTAAATGACCTAAGGGGTTCTATGAAGCAACGACATGTCCCAAAAGTTTCAGGGCATACTGTGCTTGATTTGTCACATTCTTCATGAAATTCTAGGAGGTGATGGCACCTGAAAGCACAATACTTAGTGACTTATAGTGGTTCAAGTTTCATAAGGTCATGAATGCATCCCTATGTATCTGTGGCTTGTGTTGAACATATTTTGTTTTTTAATAGGTTGTTACTCACTTAATGTTTCCTCTGTTTATGCTTTCAGATACAAACAAAAAACCACCTGGTATCAGCGACCAAATCATTCATATTTTGAACATTTACCAGAGGTCAGGCAGAACTTCCCCTTCTTTGTTATTTCTTTCCGTGAAAATTCATTCGTCTGGCATATTGAATAGGGAACAACACACTTCATAGTCATGGCTCCTTCCTTTTCTATTCATCTAGTCATAAACCATGGTGCATGACTAAAATGGTAAACCAGGGTAAGAATAATAAGAGGATATAGCAAGCAGGGATCATCACTCAGATAAGGATTATGGCTGCAAAATCTGGTGCAGTGTGGCTTATAAAGTTTTATCTGTACGCAAGTGAGTGTGAGATCCACCTGCACAGAGCACACGGGACCTGGTAGTTTAGTTATAGGACCTAAGGGGATACCACCATCTGACCAAGTGAGTGGTCCATCTTGAACTATCCGTTCAGGTCAAGGTTTTGGTTGCCGTATTAAAAAAAATCCCGAGGGGGCTCGGGATTTCCGGTTACCGCGGTAACCGAGAAATCCCAGACGGTTACCGGATGAATTCAAATATTAAATTTTGAATTCAAATTTTGTCGAAAAGAGTTATTAAGCTGTTAAACCATAACTTGACATACATGTGTTTGTGTTCTACTCCCTCCGTTCCAAAATAGATGACTTTCATTTGTCTACATACGGATGTATTTAGACATCTTTTAGTGTGTAGATACATTCATATGTAGATAAAATGATAAATGGAAGTCAAGTATTTTGGAACGGAGGGAGTAGCGTTCTGCCTCCCTTAGGTCCGTCATACCCTTACGAGGTCGCGGGTTCGAGTCTTCAAGATCAATTTTTTCCAACATTTTGCCTATTTAAGCAAGTACAGATAGAATAATCCGTAAAAATTTACATGGGTGAGAACTCCAACACAGGACCTACGGAGCAGCACAGTAGGTTGATGCCACCGCAGTACGTGCTCAACCTCCTAAATATAGATAGTTTATCTTTTATTTACCGTAGATTGGACGTTTAAATTTAAAAATTTCAAAAATTCTCGAGATTTTTTAGCCGGTAAGTACATTTACCGGAGGTGCTCGGGAAACTCGGTTACCGGTCGGTAACCGGATTACCGACCGGTAACCAAATCCCTGGTTCAGGTTCCTTTCTCTCTTTTTTCTTTTCTTTTCTTTTCTAGGTGTACTATTTTTTTTGTTGGTTTATCGAATGACATCTAGTAATAGAGCCAATGTACAAAGAAAGAAAAAATAATCCAAGTCTCATTGACTCACAAAACAAATAGCGTCGAAACAGCTTTCATTTTGATGATGAGATGGAAGCTTAATTATGTCAGAATGGTGCAAAGTAAACTTTGCTGATGCACAAGTTGCCGGCAGCTTACCAATTGGCTGATAGATTAATTTAGGTCTTGTTGCCCATCATGATTGATTCATTGAGTTTCCGCATGCAAGTTTTGGTCGCGCGTCACTAATTCCATTTACCTGCGGTTAACCAATATGAAATTTACTTGTCAAGACGCTTATAGATTTTGTTTCTGGTAAAGTTGAACAATTAAGTGTATGCAATTATAGTGAAAGTATTTTGAACTGAATGTAGTACTTTAATATCGACACAATTCCAAATAAGTTAAGAAAGAAGATAATTTGCATAAATTGACATCAGAACAATCTTACCCTGTTTGTTGCAAATGCTAACATGAGCCCATGTGAGTTGATCAAACAGAGTCACCGTGGACCTGCTAAATTATGATAAGATGTGAGAGATATCAGTATATGACTGACTGGTCTGATTCTAAACTAACAGGAAATATAGCTGGAAACCCACTGTCAGTTCCTTGCATGTGACTAGAAATAGGGAACGCTCCCTTTTTTTATTAGATATAGAAGAGAATAAAAGCAACCATCACAGTCGAGAATAAATTATCTTTACTTTGATCAAGTCCTAGGCTCCCAGCTAATTGAGGTCAGTCTACGCTAAAGGGAAAATAATTAGTCTTATTGACTGACAGAACAAATGTGAGAAGACAATTCACATGTATTGACTTTATGAAAATCTCACATGCTTCTTGCGGGTGCTAACATGGACCCATGTGAATTTTGAGATCTGCTCTCAAAATGGGTTTGCTAAATTAGTTAAAGAACTCAAGGGATATCAGTGCATGACTAGGTGGCTGATCAGTTTTAAAACTAATTGGAAGTGCTGCTGGATACCCACTGGCAGCTCCTACGAGACTAGAAAATATAGTGAACTTACTTTTTACAGATGAGAAGAGGAAATACGAAATGGCCATCAAAGTTGAGCATAATTTCGGCATACTTTGAAGTCTCAAATAATAAAGGTCAATATATGCTGAAGGGAAAGGAACTAGTCTTATTGACTGAGAAAATAAATGTGTGATGATGGTCATTGTTTGAGCAAGAGAAATAACATGGTCCTAGCTAATTATGTATCAAAATATCTCCAACTTGGAGATAGAAGACAGGAATTTAGTTGATGTCCATAGCTAGCATACTTGGTCACATGGATGTGCTGGCAGTGGCATCAACAAACTACTTTATTACTTATTGTACAGCAGTAAGCTAAGTTGCAATGAGAAAGGCGGTCACAAAATAGAACAGGAGGTATACTTAAAAAATTATTAGTTTGGTTTTGATACGAAGGAATCTCCTGCTTGCCAAATCTGGTTCAAATAAGCACTATGGCTTCAAAATCTGATGCAGTTTGGCTACCAAGTAAAACTGGTTCAACCTTTCAGTCTGTCACAACTGCCTTGTTCAAATGGGATTTATTGTAAGATGCTTATAAAGTTCTTCTGTGCCAAGTGGGTTTGAGATCCACCTACAGAGTCACAAGGGACCTGGTAAATTAGTTATAGGACTTGAGGAGATACCCATTATCTGTTCAGTTTTCAAACTAACTGGAAGTACTGCTGGATGCCCACTGTCGGCTCCTTCTATGAGACTAGAAAATGCAGAGCACTTAACTTTTTCTAGATGAGAAAAGAAAATACGAAATGACCATCACAGTAAATAATTTCAGTTTGCCCTGTTAAAGTCTCAGCTAATTAGCTCAAAATATGCTAAAGGGAAAGGAACAGGTCTTATTGACCAAAAAACAGTGATGATGATCATCATTTGAGCAAGGGAAATAACATAATGAGGACAGATCTATGCATGATAAAAAAAAATACTAATAAATTTGTGCCACTAGCTAACTCAATTATATCATGATGGTGCAATGTCAACTCTGCTAAATGCAGATCCAGAAGTTGCTGGCAACTCACCAGTTGGGTGATAGATTCATTTGGGTCCTCCTAGCTTTTTATGTATAAAAATATCTCCAACTTGCAGATAGAAGACAAAAGAGCTTAGTTTATGCGAGCCATACATGTATATGCTGGGATGGCAAAGGACTACCTTTGTTATTTACTGTTCAGCAGTTAAACTAAGTTGCAACAAGAAAGGGTGTCACAAAATAAATCTTTAGATTAAATTTTTTATGCACAACCGCAGCTGCAATCTTTTATAAATCTATTATATGTATTAAAATATATCAAATTGCATCCTTCTAACTCTTGTTGTTTGCAAAAGCGCTGACTATTGATGCAACTGTACGTATAGTTTTGCATAGTTAAAAGTGGCTATTCATGGTCCTGTGGAGTCACATTACAGCTGTAACATAATATGCTCCTCCATGCTCCGCACATTATAAATATCTTGCATTGTGTCATTACTTAGTACCATCTCGCTTGCTTACATTTTGCATCTGATCATCAGCAGTTGCACCAAACACAAAAAATCTGTTAGAATGGGTGAGAGTAGAGGAAGCATCGCCTTCTTCACATGCTACAGGCCGCCAGTACCCCTGGACATATACTGCTGTCCAGTTCCAACATCATCAAGGCAGGACGAGCTGCTCTTGACGGACGGCTTGTCATACAACTACAACGGCCAAACAGTTCCACCAGAAGCTCTCAAGACGATCGCCAAGCGCCTGGAGTTGGCTCCTGAAACTGAGATAGATGCCGACGTCGATTCGGGCCGTCTCACCGGCTTGGTCTTTGTCTCTGAGAGACAACACAACCTTGAAACACTTCAGATAGCCCTGCGCTATACTGATGATGATGACATCAAGGTCTTCACCTTAGCAGATATCTATGGTGATGAATTGTTCGGTGGTGCCCGTATGGAGGACAGCGGCTGCATTGCTGGTGGCTACGAGGTGGATGGTCAAACGGCTGACCATTTCCTTGTCTACGTGTCCACCAAGGAGCCCGTGCAAGAACGCCGTAGCCCCTGGAACGTTGTCTACAAAACTAATCTTAGGACAGGCGAAACTGAGCGCCTCACTCCACCAGGTTCGGCTGCTAAAATTTTCTTTCCAATTATTTTGCTATTTGATCTAGTTCTACTTGTGTAGAGATGCATGGACTAAACGTGCTTCATTTGTGCTCAAATAATCTTTGGTCTGTTTAATTCTACATAAACAGGGACGTTTGATATAAGTCCCTCTGTGTCACCATCTGGGAAGAGGGTAGCGGTGGCTTCTTACCAAGGAAAGAAATGGGATGGGGAAGTTAAGGACTTGCAGACCAGCATTTACGTGATGAACGTAGAGAGCCCATCTCTGGATCGTGAGCGGGTGATCGAGAACGGTGGCTGGCCATCATGGGGAAGCGAGACAGTAATATTCTTCCACAGAATGGCAGGGGAGAACTGGGGTGTGTTTCGGTATGACCTGATCACTGGTGAGACCATCCGCGTGACCCCGGAAGCATTTGATGCAATGACTCCAGCAGCCATTGATGAGACTAGAGTGGCTGTGGCAACCATCCGCCAGAAGTCTGTGTTCGCTGATGTTCGTGTTGAAGCGCAGTACCGTCACATCGAGGTTTTTGACATGAGTTCCCCTGGAGAATCACTGCAAATCACTCAGTACACCAAGCCAAAAGGTGACCACTACAACCCCTTCGTGATGGACAATGGCAAGTACATCGGGTACCATCGTTGCCAAAGCGACCATCTCAAGGTACCAATATATGTGGCTAGGTGCAAGAGTTTTCTTGTTTAGTAAAGTCCTCGACACAACATTACATCAAATCTGTTTATACTATTTTGTTTTGTGTATTCAGCATGGAGATGATGTCCCGAGAAATTTCGACAAGCTGCAGTCCCCACACGAAGACGTTGGACTATTTAGGGTTGCCGGTGCATTCCCAGCCTTTTCCAAAGATGGCTCAAAGCTTGCATTCGTTGATAACGAGTTCAAATCTGTGTGGTTGGCCGATAGCGATGGAATGCGTGTTGTCTTTGAGGTACGTATACCATGAATGGCCTGTATTTTTCTGGTTTAATAAAATAGATGATAATTTTTTTGGGGTAAAAAATATTAATATATAATATTTTGCAAATTGCGAAGGAATGATATATGACTAGCCAATCTTTATCAACTGTGGGTGCTGATTATTGTATCTGTATATATAGACGGATGGCCCGGATGGCGTCTTCTCACCAGTTTGGAACCAAAAGAAGGACATATTGTATGTGTGTATGGGACCGTCTTTCAAAGCCAATGAAACTCTGGAGATCTACGCCATCCCCCATGTATCGAGTGGTGCACGGGAGCGGCGACTGCTTACAAAAGGAAAATTCAACAATGCGTTCCCATCCACCAATCCAGAAGGTAAGAAATACCACTGCAGTCTTGCTTCAGTGACTGCATGATTACATTTATACTATTGTTTTTTCTTCTGGTGATATATTTGTATACCTCTAATGGTGATGATGATATATCTTTTATATATATGCAGGAACGAAACTTGTTTTCCGATCAACAAGAGATGGAGGAGACAAGAAGTACAAGAATCTGTACATAATTGACGCAGAATTCGGGGAGGATGCAGGTGAAGTGGAACGGCTGACGGAAGGCGATTGGCTTGACACACACTGTCAATGGTCTCCGGACAGAGATTGGATCGTGTTCTCGTCAAACCGTGACAAGCCTGCGGGTGCGCCGGAGCGTGACCATGGCATGGACCCAGGGTACTTTGCTGTTTACCTAATGAACGCAAGCGACCGCTCGGTGGTGAGGGTGCTGAGGAGTGGTTACGACTTCTCCGGTCATGTGAACCACCCGGTCTTCAGTCCGGATGGGCGAAGCCTCGTCGTGACGGCAGACCTTGCTGGGGTGTCTGCTGACCCGATATCACTGCCGATCTTCTTGCACTCTTTGAGGCCCTATGGTGACATCTTCACCGTTGACATCGACCCAGATGACATGGAGATGAACCAGGATGTGGAGAGCTTTGTCCGCATCACGCACAGCAGATACGAGAACGCCACTCCCGCCTGGACAGTGTTCTCGACTCATGACCCGCATGCCCAGTGGAACCTCCTGGTCATGGAGGCCAATTACACGCCATCATGCCCGTATGCGCATCATGATGGAGGTGAAAGTTGGCACATGACCGGCCAGATCTGCGTCCCTAAAAGGGTCTGCTGATCTTCGCCGCAATGGCTACGGAGTTGTGCTTGCCCGTTAGGGATTATTATTGTTGCTTGTTAGGGATTATTATTGTTGCTTTTTATCGGTCGGAATTTCTGTTTAGGCTGCCCAAAATTTGCATTGTAGTACTGTACACTTCTCCTCATTTCGCTGAAATAAACTTTCCCGGATTCATTTTCATCAGAACCTTGATTTATCATGTTTTAATGATTTGTTTATGGGTACTCCTGCGGTTCTCCGGTTGTCAGATGAAATTAACTAGCCTCCAGATCGCCTTCCTCGTCATATCCACTTTTCCTCTCGTTTTTGTTCTCTCAGGTCATAAGGCCGGCGCTCGGTGGGCGGTGGAAAGGGAATTGTCGGCAGTGGAAAGGACAATGCTGAGCGTCCCCCGGGGGATTGGGAGGTTCCCATCCCCCGGATCCCCGTGCTGACACGTGTTTCCTTTTTTCTGATCAAATCCCGCTTTTGCTCCATATAGCAAATAATAACCCGTTTTTGCTCCAGGTAGCAAAAAACGGTTCGTCCACAAAATAGAAAAAGAAAAGACTGACTTCGCCGGAGACCTCACCGGACACCTCGCCGGAGATCTCACAGCAACAAAAATGTGTTATTGTAGCAAAATCGACATCGACGGAAACATCGCCGGAGAATCTCGGACGCGCGTAGGGTGTTTGAGGCAGGTCCCGTGTGGGACGCTGTTTCATGGAACATGATCTTTGCTGCGTACATGCATGCTGGGATGTCTATCAGGCAGTTGGAGTGTTTGCACGGATGGAGGGACAGAATACTATGGTGGTGAGCTCGATGGTGTCATTGTCTGGGTGGGAAGAGGGGGGTATGGTGGACGAGGCCGAGGACGGGGACGAGGAGAGTGTTTGATGTGTCTGACTGCAGAGATATCTTCACGTGGACTGCTATGGTTTCTTGCTTCGAGCAGAACGTCATGTTTACAGAGGCCTTGCACATGTTCTCGTTTACGCGTCGAGAGCCATGCCCTGTGGATGAGGCGCTGATGGTCAGGTGGTGGCTGCTTGCACACAGTCAGAGATGGTTCACAACGGGGAACTGTGCCATGGACTGATTATCAGAGCTGGCCTTTGTTCACTGGTGAATGGTCAGAATGTGCTGATCCATATGTACTCATGCATGTTGCCTGGATGTTGTTGGGGCGCGGAGATTGTTTGATGGTAGTGAGTGCTTGGACATGTTTTCCTGGAACTCGATGATAGCTGGCTATCTAAAGAATGGTCATGTCAAAGATGCAATGGCATTGTTCAGTGCAATGCTTGACAAGGATAATGTTTCTTGGAGTACGTTATCTAAAGAATGGTCATGTCAATCAAATCCAGGCATAGACCACTGGAAGATGGCAAAGAAAGCATTGCGTTATGCGCAAGGCACAAAGGACCTCATGCTAACATATAGAAGATCTGATTCCTTAGAGATAAGAGGGTATCAGACGCAGATTTTGCGGGGGACAAAGATGATAGAAAATCGACGTCTGGATACGTCTTCACTCTCGCAGGAGGGGATATTTCGTGGAGAATCTCCAAACAGTCAATAGTTGCATCGTCCATGATGTATGCAGAATTTATAGCATGTTATGAGGCCACGGGGCAGGCGATATGGCTAAAGAAATTTATACCAGACTTGAAAGTGGTAGATTGCATTGACAAACCACTAAAGATGTACTGTGATAACTAGCCCGCAGTATTTTACGCTCACAACAACAAGTCAAGTAATGCTACAAAACCAATAGAAATAAAGTATTATATTGTGAAAGATAAAATCCAGGATCACACTATAAGTCTCGAGCATATAAGGACAAAGGATATGCTTGCGGATCCGCTAACAAAAGGCTTACCACCCAATGTGTTCAAGGAACACTTAGCCGGCATGGGTTTAAGGTAGAGTCTATGATTTCTGGATCATAAGAGGCCCAAAAGGAACATAATTTGTTTCAAAACAGAGAGGTATATTGTAGTTGTCTGATTCTATCGGCAAGTGAGCTGTGACGATGAAACATGCTCCATGTATCGATCTGTGATGAAACAGGTAAAGTAAAAAGGTAAAAGTAAAGTTGAGATCAAGAGGGAGAATGTTAGATTGATCTCATCCGATTGGACCCAACGGTCCAACCGGACCCCATGATCGCGCCCTGATCGGGGGCGCCCAACCAAACCATGGTTGGTGGGCCCCTGTCGTGCTGCGTATATAAAGAGGTGGGGGCCGGCGACACACAGTACGAGGTTCACCGTGTACCAGGCACCCCACCGACACCCCCTACCGATCTAGGGGTAGGCAGTAGCGACGGAAAGCACCGCCACCCCTCTCAGCCACTCACTCACGGCCGCCGGCCACTCACCACCATGGCCGGCCCCTCGCTCGACACAGCAAGGAGGAGAAGGTCTCTCTCTCTGTTTCCCTCTCATATGTGAAGTACAGATGCATGTATAGATGAACTACCGTGAGGGATCTAGCCTAGATGATCTTGTGGTATTTTTACACATATCTATAACCATGTTTGGTTATAGGGGCCAACATTTTTTGTTCTTGGATTGGGCTTCTGAGATGTTAAGACAAGGCAGACAAATATATTGTTAGATACAAACCAACGATAAATATTACTGTATTGTACATGATAGTATTACTTCTAAGTATACAGATGATAGCACTGCTTGCACCTTTACATGCCCATAGCATTTAATTTTAACAATTGGTGTTCCATCTTATTTTACAATAACATGCGCATTTTCTAGAAAACTATTATGTTGACATGCATACATGGTACATGAAAATAGAACTTTTTCAAAGACAATAAAACTCAAAAGGGTAGAAAATAAATACCAGCAATGAGCATGGCATTATAATGCTAGCTGAATCCAATGTACAAATTATGCGCATGACAGCCTACAAATATAATATTCTGAATTATATATACAATATAATGTTTTGAGTAAATCAAAAGCTTGGACACAGGCCATCAAACTAACGTTTTCTGTAAGCGGTAATAAGCATACACCCTCGAAACAGGCTTTCGCCCCGCTACATTAATATAGCAACCACCGATACAACTGCAAGTCCGCTGCTGGGACAAACAACACAAGCAAGCCCAAAGTAAACAAAAAAGGACAAAGAAGAGAAAATAAAGCCGACAACATAGGTTCAACGAAAGCAGAGATGACTCGCAACCGCTGCACCCACCAGAAAATTACCACCACGCTCCTCGCACTCCGAAGCGCCTCATACCAAGCAACACCTCCAAGAAGGTAGCGACGACAACGACGCTGCTGCCTGGACAGTTACAAGGGTTACTCCTGATGCGTGTCCTAGGGTTTCCCCCGGTATGCTGAGGGGTGGAAAAGAGTATCCCGACGCCCTTTAAGAAGGAATAAGCATACACCAACTGTCGATGACACTACAAGAGCAAGACAAATACCTGCAAAGAGGAGGAAAACTGTAAGAAACAATCTGATATGTTTAATTTATACAGTAACAAATGAAAAAACTGCAGGTTGTCCATGATTATCCTGAATAAGGAATTTCATACCCCTTGAAAAAAGTTGTAAAAAAAAAGTCCGTTCAAAGTTGGAAGCTGCAGCTAGCTCGTCGCGCTGCTTGCGCTTCGCCGCCGCGGCGCCGGCCAGGCGCACGGGGTCCCTCCTGTGTAATGCTGGCCATCGGGCCGGGCTTTTTCGGGCCGAACGAAGGCACGGAATTGTGGCCCGAGGCCCATCCCGGCACGGCACGCACTGTTTCAGGCCGGGCCAGGCACGAGGCCCACCACGGGCCGTGCTTTTTTTTTCTTTTAGGCCCGTGGGCTGGCACGAGCACGGCACGGAAGTTAGTGGGCCGGCCCGGGCACGAGCACGGCCCGAGCACGGCACGAAGGCCCGATTTCTGGGGAGGGTTCGGCGGCCGGTTCGCTGAAAAAAAAAACAAAATTTTGAACGGGAGGGGGGGGAGCGGGAAGGAGCGGGGGCTGCGGGGCTAGCGGGGGAGTGGACCGGAGGAGCGGGGGAGCGTCTGGAGAGGGGTGGGTGGGTCCCGCGGTTCAAATTTGAATGTTAGGGGAGCGGGAAGGAGCGGGGGGTGCGGTGGGACCCTATTTGGGCCCGAATTTTACTGTTTAAACCCGAATTGCATTGTTTTAGCCTGAATTGTGGTGTTTTGGACCCGAAAATTCGATTTTTTGACCGTTTTGAGGGCAATTCTGTCCGAAAATGTCCCAAATTTCGCTATAAATAGGGCTGCACACCCCTCTCATTTCTCACACTCAAACCACACCTCTCTCATTCACCTCACATTTGTTTCCATGGCCGATGACCATTTCCACCACTTTCCCCACCAAGGCGGAGGAGCCGATCTTGGTGATAATGTTTCGTTCGTGGCGGGAGATTACGGGCTTAGTCCCGACGATCTCACGTACATTCATAGTGCAAATATGCCTCCTCCTT
This sequence comes from Puccinellia tenuiflora, assembly GCA_012064385.1. Taxonomy (NCBI): domain Eukaryota; kingdom Viridiplantae; phylum Streptophyta; class Magnoliopsida; order Poales; family Poaceae; genus Puccinellia; species Puccinellia tenuiflora. Next base: position 108,219 of record QRDG01000268.1, read on the forward strand.
CCCAATCGAGCGGTTCCACTAGTGCATCCATCTCCTCCACCTCCGGCACAAAAAAGCGTCGCACAACTTCCGCCGTGTGGCAGCACTTCGAATTAGAAGAGAAGGTGCAGCCGGATGGGGGAAGAAGTGGATGGCGATATGCATAATGTGCAGGGGCAATCTCGTCGGAGAGTCCACGGCGGGAACCGGCCACCTTGATAGGCACATCAAGATGCACGCAAGGAAGGATAAGGATCAGGGCCTCATACAAAGCTCTCTCCAATTCAACGCCGACGGTCAGGTAAGAAATTGGAACTATGATCCTCAAATTGCTAGAGATGGTCTTTGTAATCTGATTGCTCGCAATGATTTACCACTAGGTTTTGGTGAGTCTCCCGGTTTTGTCAAATATATTCAAACTTGTCACAATCCTAATTTTAAACCGGTTTCTAGACAAACTACAAGTAGGGACATGAAAAAATTAGCAAAGACTGCTCTTAAAAAAAATAAAAGATGACTTCACTACATGCACCTTTTCAGTTTCTTTAACATCTGATATTTGGAGTGGTCGACGTAAGCAAGATTATATTAGTGTTGTTGCTCATTATGTTAATAACGAAACTTGGGAACTAGAAAAAAGAATCATTGGATTCGAATTAATTGATGTGTCCCATACTGGTTCGAACATTGCTAATAAAATCATTACTGTTGTTAATCAATTTAATCTCAGCGATAAAATATTTGCAATAACTCTGGACAATGCTTCATCAAATGCTAAGGCCACGACTTACCTGACTCCTACACTTAGCCAGTATGCTGCATCTTGGTTACTGCATCAACGTTGTGCTTGCCATGTTCTTAATCTTATTGCTAAATGTGCTCTAAAGCACCTCGATAAAAATTTAAATAATATTAGACTAGCAATGTCTTGGGTGAATGCTTCTAATCCACGCATTGCTAGCTATAGAAGGTTTTGCGAGGCAGGTAATTCACGGCCTCATATGCTGAATTTAGATATGGATGTTAGATGGAACTCTACATATGACATGCTTAAAATTGTGATTCCAGATAAAAGAAATTTAACGCTTTTTGTTAATTCCAATTACGGAACTATCTTACTTACCGAACAAGATTGGCATGCTGCTGAAGTTTTGTTAGATTTTTTGGAAATACTTTCGGATGCAACACATGCTTTCGAACTCGTCAACAACGCCCGGGTATGACGGGGACAGGACCGGAGAATTAGACTCCTACCTAAGGTCCCCAATTGTCCACTATGAGGAAGACGGTGACGTTGAATTCAACCTATTGAAGTGGTGGCATGACCACAAACTTACATATCCGGTGCTTTCCATATTAGCACGAGACGTGCTAACTGTACCCGTCTCATCAACTTCATCGGAGTCTGCTTTCAGTCTAGCTGGAAGAATACTTGAAGAGAGAAGAGCATGTCTGACACCTGATATGGTGGAAACACTAATGGTCGTCAAAGATGGGGAACTAGCCAAAGAAAGATTACAACACAATCCGGTGGACGTAGAGCTGATAGCCTCATTTCAAAGTATTTATCTAGACGAGATTCCTCCGGAAGAATAGTTGTAGTTTATGTAGTTTTATTTCCCTTTTGTAATTTTATTTTCTTTTTGTAATTTTCTTTTCGTTTTGAGCAAGTGTTGTACTCTTTCCTTACCAGGGTTTGTCTCCAAGGGGAGTTTACCTGGAAGGTTTTAACGAGGCAACCTTAATAAAGCTCATTATTTACCCCATGTGGCACTTGGAGGGCAAATTGGTCCAAAATTGGCTCACTTTTTCCTATAAAAGTGGCTGCACACCCCTATAATTTCCCACACTCAACCACACCTCTCTCATTCACCTCAGATTTTTTTGAGTTCTTCTCCATGGCTGATCTTAGTGCACCTCGCTTTGTCTCACAAGTGTGGCAGCACTTCACAAAAGAGGAGTGTGTGCAGCCGGATGGCAAGTTGAAGTGGATGGCACGGTGCCATACATGCGGGATGCGACTCATTTGGAGTGAGCACGGAACCGGCCACTTGATCAGGCACTTCAATAGGCATAGGGACAGGGTTCCTCCAGATGAATAGTTGTAATTTTGTTTTCTTCTTATAATTTTCTTTTCATTTCGAGCAAGCGTTGTACTCTTTTTCCTTACCGAGGTTTTAATGAGACAACTTTAATAAATCTCACTATTTATCTTCACAGTCCCGGACTCACTTGACCTCTATTTCTCATTTTTTTTAAATTTTTTTCGGTGTTTTTTCGGTCATTTTCGAATAAACAGGAAATTCTGCCGAAACAGGGAAAAAAAAAGCCAAAACGGCCCGAAACAGGCATGTCGGGCCGGCCGGCACGAAATCCATCAGGCCGGGCCGTGCCGGGCACGAAGTGTTGCGTGCCGGGCTTATTTCCTCTTCGCGGCACGTGGGCCGGCCCGGCACGGCACGGAACCGAATCGGGCCGCCGCGTGCTCGGGCCGTGCCTGGCACGAAAGCTACTGTTCGTGCTCGGGCCGTGCCGGGCCGGCCCGATGGCCAGCATTACTCCTGTGACACGCAGCTCGCGAGGTGCTGCTCCGCGCGCCAGATCCACGCCCAGTCTATCGCCTCCGGCCTCCCCGCCGCCAGCCGCCTCCTCCTCTTCACCTCCGCCACCCGCCTCCTCCAGCTCCTCCCCCTCCACCACTCGTTTCCGCCTCCTCCAACTCGTCCGCCGACCCAACGCCTTACGCCTTGTCCTGCAACATGCTCCTCAAGGCCACCTTGCCCGCCGGAATGCCGCAGCTCTGCCTACCACTCTACGCCTCCATGCCAGCGTCCCCCGGTGCCTCACCCACCCCACCCATCCTCGCCGCTGCCTGTGCAGCAAGGAGGAACGCGGATGAAGGCCAGCAAGTAGGCACATGTTCGAAGATAATTTGTACCTCAGGATTCAGGAATGCTACTGTGCTAGCGGCTGTCTCTGGGACGCGCGTAGGGTGTTTGAGGCAGGTCCCGTGTGGGACGCTGTTTCATGGAACATGATCTTTGCTGCGTACATGCATGCTGGGATGTCTATCAGGCAGTTGGAGTGTTTGCACGGATGGAGGGACAGCATACTACGGTGGTGAGCTCGATGGTGTCATTGTCTGGGTGGGAAGAGGGGGGTATGGTGGACGAGGCCGAGGACGGGGACGAGGAGAGTGTTTGATGTGTCTGACTGCAGAGATATCTTCACGTGGACTGCTATGGTTTCTTGCTTCGAGCAGAACGTCATGTTTACAGAGGCCTTGCACATGTTCTCGTTTACGCGTCGAGAGCCATGCCCTGTGGATGAGGCGCTGGTGGTCAGGTGGTGGCTGCTTGCACACAGTCAGAGATGGTTCACAACGGGGAACTGTGCCATGGACTGATTATCAGAGCTGGACTTTGTTCACTGGTGAATGGTCAGAATGTGCTGATCCATATGTACTCATGTTGCCTGGATGTTGTCGGGGCACGGAGATTGTTTGATGGTAGTGAGTGCTTGGACATGTTTTCCTGGAACTCGATGATAGCTGGCTATCTAGAGAATGGTCATGTCAAAGATGCAATGGCATTGTTCAGTGCAATGCTTGACAAGGATAATGTTGCTTGGAGTACGTTGGTACCCGTATGTGTGCAGAATAACCAATCCTCAGATACGGTCTCTGTTCTCGATAACATGTGATCCCAGGGAATCAGGCCAGATGAGGTTACTATTTTCAGTGTTATATCTGCATGCTCTGACCTGTCTGCTCTGGAGAAAGGAAAGTTAGTGCATGAGTACATAAGGCAAAACAAATATTACATCACACTTGTACTTGGGACTAGGCTCATTGACATGTACATGAAGAGAGTGGATGATTGGAAGCTGGATTGGAAGTCTTCAACATAATGGAAAAAAAAAGGAGCACCTTGCTGGAATGCTGTCATTGTGGGACTGGCTATGAACGGCCTTGTGGCTAAATGCCTTGACATGTTTTCAGGGATGGAAGCATCTGGCACTTCTATCCCGAATGAGATAACTTTCTCTGGAGTTTTGAGTGCTTGCTGACATGCTGGCCTAGTTGAGGAAGGCCGCCACTTCTTCAAATTAATGCGACACATGTACCAAATTATGCCAAACATTCGACATTATGGATGCATGGTTGATCTTCTTAGACGTGCTGGATACGTTAAAGAGGCTGGGGATATAATTAAGAGCATGCCCTTGTCACCTGATGTTCCAGCATGAGGTACATTGCTTGGTGCCTGCTGGAAGCATGGTGAAAATGAAGTTGGGGAAGGGTGGGGAGGAAGCTTGTCGATTTGGATCCTCACCTTGACGGTTTCACACTATGATATCTAACATATATGCTAAAGATGGCATGTGGCAATCTGTAAATGACCTAAGGGGTTCCACAAAGCAACATGTCCCAAAAGTTTGAGGGCATACTGTGCTTGAATTGTCATATTCTTCATGAAATTGTAGGCATTGTTTTTAAGGCATGTGCCTTAGGATGCTTAGGCGATAGAGCGCGCCCCTCCCCCCCCCCTCCTCCCTTAGCGCCTTAGGTTTTTGCCCGTCACTTAGGTGACGCTTAAGCGGCAGAGCGGCCCCCAGCGCTTTAGGTCGCCTTACTGCCTTAAAAACCATGATTGTAGGAGGTGATGGCCCTGAAAGCACAATGCTTAGAGACTTTGAGTGGTAAGTTTCACAAGGTCATGAATGCATCCGTACTTATCTGTGGCTTGTGCTCTAACCACTTTTGTGTTTCAAAAGCTTGTTATTCACTTAATGTTTCCTCTGTTTATGTTTTCAGATACAAACAAAATACCACCTGGTATCAGCGACCAAATTATTCATCTTTTGGACATTTACCAGAGGTCAGGCAGAACTTCCCCTTCTTTCTTTTTTTCTTTCGGTGAAAATTAATTCGCCTGGCATATTGAATAGGGAACAACACACTTCATAGTCATGGTTTCCTTCCTTTTGTATCCAACTAGTCGTAAACCATGGTGCAGGCCTAACATGGTAAACCAGGGTAAGAATAATAAGAGAATATAGCAAGCAGGGATCATCACTCAGAAAGTGGACGGCCTTTTAATTAAAAATGTTACATGTAGGCTAATTCCTTTCTGAGATACATATTTATTGAGGAATATCTTCTCTTCACCATCAAAATGTGATACGATACTAGAAATATATATTTATGTTACCAAAAATACAATTCCATTTGATACAAAGAAATGGCTGATTAGGAAGACAGGCATAGTAAAAAGTATTGGATAAGCATGATATGGTTAATTAATAGTTTTTTTTCAATAAAATGTGACAATCACTTGAGTAGATTTTTAAAACTAACTGGAAATACTGTCGTACCCAGTGGCAGCTCCTATGAGACTACACAATATAGAGAACTTATGTTTTACAGATGATGAGAAGAGAAAATACGAAATGGTCATCAAACTGGAGCCTAGTTTCGGTATACGTTTTGAAGTCTCAAATAATTAAGGTCAATATATGCTGAAGGACAAGAACCAGTCTTATTGACTGAAAAAAGAAATGTGTGATGATGGTCATTGTTTGCAAGAGAAATAACATAATGACGACAGATCTATCCATGATAAAATACAAATAAATTTGTGCCACTACCTATCTTAATATTATCATGATGCTGCAATGTCAACTCTGCTAAATGCGGATCCAGAAGCTGCACGCAACTCACCAGTTGGGTGATAGATTTGTTCAAGTCGTCCTAACCAATTATGTACCTCCAACCTGGAGATAGAAGACAACAATTTAGTTGATGCTAGCCATACATGGATATGCTGGTAGTGGCATGATCAACGAACTACTATATTACTTATTGTACAGCAGTTAAGCTATCACAAAATAGAACAGGATGTATACTTACAAAATTATTAGTTTGGTTTTGATACAAAGGAATCTCCTGCTTGCCAAATCTGTTTCCAGTAAGCACTATGGCTGCAAAATCTGATGCAGTTTGGCTACTAAGTAAAATTGGTTCAACCTTTCAGTCCGTGACAACTGCCTTGTTCTAATGGAATTTATCGTAATTAATACTCCCTCCGGCCCAAAATATAAGGCGCCCTTTAATTTCGTTGGTCAACGACGTACAACTTTGACCATGATTTGTACTTAGAATATGTCCATAAAATTAGTATATAGATATATGAAATGAAAGAATTTTTCAAGACGAGTCTAATGGTATCATTTACACTTTCTCAATACCTATAATTCATTATATATTACTGGTCAAAGTTGAGCATCAAAGACCAACATAAAAATAGCGCGCATTATATTTTGGGACAGAGGGAGTATGTTTTTTTTCTAGGTAAGATGCTTACAACTTGACAGCCTGCAGTTACTCCAGTTTGGATTCATATTCAAACACCTTCCTAATACAAATTTAAACTTCCTAAAGCTAATTCATCTAGGACTCTACTTGGATAACTATGTATCCTAAATCAACTAGGTTAACATCTTCATCTATGACCCAATTCCGCAATTGAGTGGTCTATTTTGAACTAGTTGGAAATATCATCGGATACCCATTATCTGTTCAGCTTCCTTCCTTCATCTTTTTTTTCTTTTCCAGACTTAACATTTTTTTGTTAGTTTATCGAATGTCATATAATAATAGAGCCAAAGCACGCAGAAAGAAAAAAGAAGCCAAGTCTCATAGACTGACAAAACAAATTTGTGCAAAGATGTGTCATTTCGATGATGAGATAGAAGCTTAATCATGTCACAATGGTGCAAAAGTAAACTCTTCTGATGCACATGTTGCGTGCAGCCTAGCATTTGGTTGATAGTAACAGATAATATGCATTTATTAACATCAGAAAAATCTTATCCTGTTCGTTGCAAATGCTAACATGAACCCCGTTTGAGTTGATCCAAGAGTCACCGTGGACCTGCTAAATTATTAAGATGTGAGGGATATTAGTATATGACTGACTGGTCTGATTCTAAACTAACGTGAAATATAGATGGATACCCGCTGTCAGTTCCTTGCAAATGCTAACATGAGCCCCATGTGAGTTCATCTGACAGAGTGACAGCAGACCTCCATGCGTGGGATATCAGTATATGACTAAGTGGCTGGTGTGTTCTTAAAATTAACGAGAACTATAGCTGGATACCCGCTGTCAATTCCTTGCATGCGACTAGAAATATGGAACACTCCGTTTTTATTGAATAGAAGAGAATACGAGGCAATGATCACAGTCGAGAATGAATTCTCTTTACTTTGATCAAGTCCTAGGCTCCCGCTAATTGAGGTCAGTCTATACTAAATGGAAAATAATTAGTCTTATTGACTGACAGAACAAATCACATGTGTTGACTTTATGAAAATCTCACATGCTTGTTGCGGGTGCTAACATGGACCCATGTGAATTTTGAGATCTACTCTCGAAATGGGCTTGCTAAATTAGTTACAGAACTCAAGGGATATCACTACATGACTAGCACTTCCACCTCCGCTGCTGGTCTCGCCGTCGTTTCAGGACGGCATGGCGAATGCGGCTGCAGCGGCGCGACGGGGGTGCAGGCGACGAAGAACTGTAGAGAGCGAGAGCGAGTGGGGGAGAAGAGAGAGAGACGACCACGGGCAGCGGTACATTACACCAACTGGCTGTTAATGGGCTGTCGAGCGGTTGTCGTCTCGCTTGCCACGTCAGTCTGACAGTGGGTTCCGGTCGTTAGAAACCTCGTTAACGCGCTAAAAACGAACGATCAGTGCTCGCTCAACAAACCAACACAACAATTTGAAAAAAATTAGGAATCCCGGTGGTTCTGTGAATTTCCCGCGCCATTTTGGTGGTTTTCCGGAATTTCTCAATATATGCATTAAAATATATTAAATTGCATCCTTCAGAATCTTGTTGTTTCCACTCAAAGCGCTGACAATTGATGCAACTGGACACATAGTTTTGCATAGTTAGAAGTGGCTATTCGTGGCCCTGTGGAGTCGTTACAGAGTATGCACCACTGCGCTCCGCACTTTATAAATACCTTGCATCGTTCCATCACTTAGTGTCATCTCACTTGCTTCCATCTCTTGCATTTGATCATCAGCCCCTGGTTGCGCCAAACACAACAAATCTGTTAGAATGGGTGAGAGTAGAGGAAGCATCGCCTTCTTTACGAGCTACAGGCCTCCAGTGCCCCTGGACATATTCTGCTGTCCAGTTCCAGCGTCATCAAGGGAGGACGAGCTGCTCTTGACGGACGGCGTGTCGTACAACTACAACGGCCAAGTCGTTCCACCACAAGCTCTCAAGATGATCGTCAAGCGCCTGGAGTTGACTCCTGAAGACGAGATAGATGACTTCGTCGATTCGGGCCGTATCACTGGCTTGGTCTTTGTCTCCGAGAGACAGCACAACATTGAAACCATTCAGATAGCCCTGCGCTATACTGATGATGATGACGTCAAGGTCTTCTCCTTGGCGGACATCTATGGTGATGAATTGTTCTGTGGTGCCCGTATGGAGGACAGCGGCTGCATTGCTGGTGGCTACGAGATGGATGATGGTGAAATGGCTGACTATTTCCTTGTCTATGTGTCCACCAAGGAGCCCGTGCAAGAACGCCGTAGCCCCTGGAACGTCGTCTACAAAACTAATCTTTGGACAGGCGAAACAGAGCGCCTCACTCCACCAGGTTTGGCTGCTAAATTTTCTTTCCAATTATTTTTCTATTTTATCTAGTTCTATTTGTGTAGAGATGCATAGACTAAATGTGCTTCATTTGTGGTTAAATAATCTTTGGTATGTTTAATTCTACATAAACAGAGACGTTTGATATAAGTCCCTCTGTGTCACCATCTGGGAAGATGGTTGCGGTGGCTTCTTACCAAGGAAAGAAATGGGATGGGGAAATTACGGACTTGCAGACCAGCATTTACGTGATGAGCATAGAGAACCCATCTCTGGATCGCGAGCAGGTGATCGACAATGGTGGTTGGCCATCATGGGGAAGCGAGACAGTAATATTCTTCCACAAAAAGGTAGAAGGGAACTGGGGCGTCTTTCGGTATGACTTGAGCACCGGTGAGACCATCCGCGTGACCCCTGAAGAATTCGATGCAGTGACTCCAGCAGCCATTGATGAGTCCAGAGTGGCTGTGGCGACCATCCGCCAGAAGTCTGTGTTCGCTGACGTTCGTGTTGAAGCGCAGTACCGTCACATCGAGGTTTTTGACATCAGTTCCCCAGAAGAATCAGTGCAAATCACTCAGTACACCAAGCCAAAAGGCGACCATTACAACCCCTTCGTGATGGACAATGGCAATTCCATTGGCTACCATCGTTGCCAAAGCGACCATCTCAAGGTACCATTTCATATGTGGCTTGGTGCAAGATTTTTCTTGTTTAGTAAAGTCCTCCACACAACATTACATAAAAGTTGTTTATACTATTTTGCGTCTGCAGCATGGAGATGATGTCCCGAGAAATTTCGACAAGCTGCAGTCCCACCACGAAGACGTTGGACTATTTAGGGTTGCGGGTGCGTTCCCAGCCTTTTCCAAAGATGGCTCTAAGCTTGCATTCGTTGATAACGAGTTCAAATCCGTGTGGTTGGCCGATAGCGATGGAATGCGTGTTGTCTTTGAGGTATGTACACCATGCATGAATGGCCTGTATTTTTCTGGTTCAATAAAAAATAGATGATAACTTTTAAGTGATGTCGCGAGCTTGCAAATTGTAAAGGAATGATTTATGACTTGCCAATCTTTATCAACTATGGGTGCTGATTACTGTATCTGTATATATAGACAGATGGGCCGGATGGCATCTTCTCACCAGTTTGGAACCAAATGAAGGACATATTGTATGTGTGTATGGGACCGTCTTTCAAACCCAATGCAACTCTGGAGATCTACGCCATCCCCGATGTATCGAGTGGTGGACGAGAGCCGCTACTGCTCACAAAAGGAGAATTCAATAATGCGTTCCCATCCACCAATCCAGACGGTAAGAAATACCTCTATAGTGGTCTTGCTTCAGTGATTGCATGATTACATTCATCACAGACAATACTATTTTTTTTTCTTCCGGTGATATATTTGTATATCTCTAATGGTGACGATAATATATTTTATATATATATACAGGGACGAAACTTGTTTTCCGATCAACGCGTGATGGAGGAGACAACAAGTACAAGAATCTATACATAATGGATGCAGAATTAGGGGAGGAAGCAGGCGAAGCGGAAAGGGTGACGGAAGGCGATTGGGTTGACACACACTGTCAATGGTCTCCGGACAGAGACTGGATCGTGTTCTCGTCAAACCGCGACAAGCCCGAGAACGCGCATGAGCGCGACCATGGCCTGGACGCTGGGTACTTCGCTGTTTACCTGATGAACGCGAGCGACCAGTCGGTGGTGAGGGTGTTCAGGAGTGGTTACGACTTCTCCGGTCATGTGAACCACCCGGTGTTCAGTCCAGATGGGCGAAGCATCGCCGTGACGGCAGACCTTGCCGCGGTGTCCGCCGACCCGATATCATTGCCGATCTTCTTGCACTCGGTGAGGCCCTATGGTGACATCTTCACCGTTGACATCGATCCGGACGACATGGAGAGTAACCAGGACGTGGAGGATTTTACCCGTGTCACGCACAGCAGGTACGAGAACTCCACTCCAGCTTGGACAATGTTCTCGACCCATGACCCGCATGCGCAGTGGAACCTCCTGGTTATGGAGGGCGATTACACGCCGTCATGCCCGTATGCGCATCATGATGGAGGTGAAAGTTGGCACATGACCGGCCAGATCTGCGTCCCTAAAAGGGTCTGCTGATCTTCGCCGCCGTGGCAGAATGTCTACCAAGTTGTGCTTACCCGTTAGGGATTATTGTTGCTTTCTTTATCATTTGGAATTTCTGTTTGCGCTGTCGAAATTTGCATTGTACTGTACGCGTCTCATATCGCTGAAATAAAGTTTCCCGGATTGATTTTCATCACAATCTTGAGCTATCATGTTCTAATGATTTGTTTATGGGTAGTCCTACGGTTCTCCGGTTGTCAGATGAAAATAACTAGCTAAACCGTTGTCTTTGCAAGAGCATCAGCTTAGGCCGAAGCATAAGCCGGTTTATTGGTTTCGGTGGAGAGAAAGTGAGGTGGAAAAAACTACTAGAAACTGTTTTGGACTTCTGAAGTCTTATTTATTTGTTGTGCTGAGTTGTCATACGAAAATAACTAGCTAAACCGTTGTCTTTGCAAGAGCATCAGCTTAGGCCGAAGCATATGCCGGTTTATGGGTTTCGGTGGGGAGAAAGTGCGGTGGAAAGAAACTACTAGAAACTGTTTTGGACTTTCTAAAGTCTTGATTTATTTGTTGTGCTGAGTTGTCAGATGAAAATAACTAGCTAAACCGTTGTCTTTGCAAGAGCATCAACTTAGGCCGAAGCATAAGCCGGTTTATGGGTTTCGGTGGGGAGAAAGTGCGGTGGAAAGAAGCTACTAGAAACTGTTCTGGACTTCTGAAGTCTTGATTTACTTGTTGTGCTGAGTTGTGAGATGTCTGTAATGTCCCCTGAATTTGATATGTGGTCTAAATATACCAATGATCTTACCTATGCTAGCTCTTAGTAAAAATGCGATTGAAATGTAATTAAAAAATATGAAAAAGTAGATGATAGTAAAAATTTGTCACAATATAAAAATCTGTACAAAACATCTAAACCTTGCAAATTGCAAAGGAATCAACAGATAAGTTTTACATGCCTATGATGTATGACATAACGACGGAGAACCAGCAGCCCCATATATAAACTCCTTTTTCTTTATAGATTCTTCAGTTAGCACTTAACGNTCTCTCATCATGGATGTCACCAATTTACTTGTCATAACATGACTAAAGTCGTCAGAAAAGGGTTAGTTAGTAAAATCAAAATGTGATATCAACAATATGGATTTGGCATACAGATTATTCACCCTCAATGCTCCTTGCGAAGAGGGTGGAATAGACTCTCGTAATCATGAAATCGTTCACGGCTAAGAACTTCCACTGCTAAAAAAAACACTTACAACCGACAGATCACTGCACCTCTACCCCACCCGTGCGACGACTCCAGTGCGATTAGTTGACCCACATAGTTTATTGAATTAATGCACTAGCCAAATAATCCAAAAATCTGAACGGATGGAAAGGACTAGATAATATATTTAAGACTCCCCCTCACGTCTATGCTAGACATACGAGAAGACCGTAGACGTGAGATAGATGGGAGTCCGCTACTACCATTTAGATTAAATAGTGCGAAACCTAGGGTTTGACCTACCTCCTAGCTCTGATACCATATTGAATTAATGCACTAGCCAAATAATCCAAAGTACGAAATGATGGAAATGCCTAGATAATATATTTAACACAGTTGTCATCCTGCAACCATCAAAGTCATCCGCCGCCTCACTAGTTTAATAAATATTGCATTTGTTTTAATTATGTTGAACTTGTTTCATTCTGGTTTGATGAACTTAGAATTAAGAAGTGGAGAGTGACAAATATGGGTATATTGTTTTGGGTATTAGATAAAAATATTCAAACAAGCAAAAGCACTTAGATGGTTGTTAGCACATACACACAAATATAAAGGGTTTTGAACACATATACATTGATTACTACATAGTTCAACAAATCAACATTTAATCAAACATCGTATGTACTTGTTTCTGAATTCATACTCTCTTCACGCACCATATCTATATATAATCCCTAAACTACCCTCTAACACTTGTCGATATTGATCTAGTACAAGGGAACACAACATATAGTCCATACTAATTAATTCATTCACTTGTCTTAATATTGGTTCACAAGTTCACCAAGGAATATAAGTTCATAGAAAAATACTTCACAGGCAAAATATAAGTAATAATCAACCAACAAGTGAACATATTGGTTCTGACAAAAATTACTAACAAAATAAGACAACATCACAACCGACTTATTAAGATTTTGGAACCCATACACATCACACAGGTTATAGACAGACACAGGTTCTCATTTTATTCATTGATGAGCAAGCCGAAGATGCAGATTGTATCCTCGTGGGTATCATAGGCCTTCAGAAATTTCTCCAATTAATGTCGCGACCGCCAAACAGGTGAGATCTTCCATCCCCTCCCATCCCTAGATACGACATCGATCCTCTTGATATCTACTATCTTTAGCTATGTCAACTCACAACAAGACTATTTGACACGAAGATTCTAGACTTAATATTAGTAGAAAACTCCCACTTCGAGACCGAACCAACTTTTGTCACAACTTGTCCCCTTTTTTAGTTGGTGTTGTTCCTATGAATTATAGCTTAACACACAAAAAGAGGAAAACAACATAAAATAACCGATTTTGATGAAAAGTTGTTGTGTTTGTATTCCGAGGCCCGTAAACAACAAGCAGCGCTGTAAATCACGCTGAGAACGGTCGAAAATCTTATTTCTTGCATGGGCGGCTAATAAGGGTGTCTAAGTTCGGTGTAAACAGGAAACGCCAATACACAAATTTGAAGTGTGAAAGAGTAAGGTGCCTCCATGTGTAGTTTTTGTAAATAATGACAATCCCTATGAACTAATGTTTGCATTGAGTTATACTTGAAGGACTTGTCCATAGGAAATGCTTGAAAACCATATGTTGGATTAAAGGTTGAAAGAAGAAGATTATATGATGGCTGATACGTCTCCGACGTATCTCTAAATTTTGATATTCCATGCTTGATTATATATCAGTGCCACATGTTTTTATATCATTTTGGCATGATTTATGGAACTAACCTATTAACAAGATGCCCAGTGCCAGTTCTTGTTTTCTGCTGTCTTTTTGTTTTAGAAAAGTTGTTCGGGGAAGTTTCTCGGAATCAGCTGGAAATTTACGTGAATTATTTTCACAAAGGAACAAGTCCAGAGCCAGGAGGACACCTGAGGGGGGCTCCCAGCCCCTAGACGCCCCCAGGCGCGACCCACACCTTGGTCATGCCTGGGCCCCACCTGGTGCCCTCCGGCGTCGCCTCGAGTTGCCCCTTCGCCTATAAATTCGTCTTCGACCCGAAAACCCTAAATACCCGACCATATTTTCCAGAAGACGTCCGAGGCCGCCGCCATCGCCAACCCTAGTTCGGGAGGGTTCTGCAGCTCTTCCCGGCACCCTGCCGGAGAGGGGAATCGTCACCGGAGGCATCTACACCACCATGCCTGCCTCCGGAGTGATGCGTGAGTAGTCCACCACGGGACTACGGGTCCATAGCAGTAGCTAGATGGTTGTCTCTCCTCCTTGTACTCCATTGCTTAGATCTTGTGAGCTGCCTATCATGATCAAGATCATATTATCTGTAACTGCTACATGATTGTGTTTGCATGGATCCGATGAATTGTGGAAATCATTACTTTTGTTCATCTATGTGTTATGTTTTATCTATGATCTTGCATGCTCTTCGATACTAGTGGATGCTTTGGCCAAGTAATTGTTAGTGTCTTCGGAGAGAGTATTTATGCTAGATAGTGGGTTCATGCCTCTTTTTGTCTGAGCTCGGGTTGACAGAAACGATCAAGACTAAAGATGTGTTGTTGCCACTAGGGAGAAAACATCGATGTGATTTCCTTGTGTTATTTACATTGCTTACATTATGCACTTTGCTTGTTACAATGATCTGTTGCTTGCAACTTAATACTTATGGGTGACATGCTGGATAGCGATCCCGGGGTGGATTATTAGTCATAGACGCGGTTGGATAACGGTCTATGTGTTTTGACGTAATGCCCATATTACATGAAGTGGCGAACTATATTGTTTTATGATAGCATTGTTGTGCGCCCACAATTCTGTCAATTGCCATGCTGTAATTTGTTTACCCATCATGTATATCTTTTGGAGAGACACCACTAGTGAACTGTGGACCCTGGTCCTATTTTCCTACATTGTTTACAATCGTTATAATAGCTTTTCATCATCATTTGCTCGCTGGTCATATTTCACTCTCATCATATTTTACATCTGCACAATTAATCCTTTGTGTTCGGCAAGCCGGAGAGATTGACAACCTCTCTGTTTCGTTGGGGCAAAGTACTTGTTTGTGATTGTGTGCAGGTCCGTGTTAATCTACAAGCGCCAGAGTAGATTGATATCTCGCTAAGACTTCTCCAAGTCCTACTGGATCTGACAACCTTGGTTTTGTAATCAAGGGAAACTGCTGCTTTGCTGCATCATACCTTCCTCTTGGTGTTCCCCAGCGAACGTGTGATCCACGTCATCAAGCTCTTTTTCTGGCGCCGTTGCCGGGGACTTGGAAGCTTCAGCTAGGGGAGTTTCACATATCCTTTCACTTTACTTTGTTATTGTCTTGCTTAGTATATTTTTTGTTAGTCTTGTTTTGCCTTTCGTTTGCTCTAAAACTGAAAAACACAAAAAAAATAAAAATTCCAGCACTAGTCTTTTTATCGCTTTGCTTGATATTATGTCTAGTTCTTTACTCGCTATCAATGGTTACTTTGTTTGAAACTAGATCTTATAGGCAAGGTGGGTTCACGGAGGAACAACAGAAATATTATAAGGAATACCGCTTGTCTGAAAAAGGGAAACACTTATGGGCACAAATAAATAAATTGAATAGTCTTGCTGAAAACATTTGCTCTGCTTATGATGAATCCTGGTGCCTTCATAAATATTTTTGCTGTAGGAGGCATAAACACCTCCTTTTCCAATGTGATTATAATGATAATGAAATATTGGCTTCCTATGCTAAAGAAAACTATGATTTTGATAATCTTGAACAAATTGAAGAATTTGTTGTTTTTATGGGTGCCTATGAAATTACTTCTGTGCTTAAAGATATTGATGATGCTTCTTACAAATCTGAAATTTGTGTTATACTTTGATATTGCCTTGAGTACTACAATGATAATCCTTATATTACTGAATTTCTTGAGAGAACTTATCCTCCAAAAGAAGAGACTAATGCCTTGCAGCAAATCGTGGAAGAAGAAATTACTGAAACTGGAAGCTCATTGGATGAAAAAGAGTAAGAGAGTGACAAACAAAAGGAGGAAGAATGGAGTAGCTACCACTGCTCACCTTCTAATGAGAGTAACTCTTTAACTCTTACATTATTTGATTGCCCTCCATGCTTACCAAAGGAGGGTGAATGTTATGTTCCTATGGATTCTCTTAAAATATCTCTTTTGAGGAAATTCATGCTTGCTACATGTATGACCATGATTCCCCTATTAAACATCACCCAAACTCAAAGAAAACAAAAAGAAACATGTTTAATAATGGGATTGGCAAGGTCATGACTTCTGTTTATTTTGATCATACTATTTTGGAGCTTAATAAAAATTATGTGATTGTAGATCATGAAAATCATGTTTTATGTGATAGTTATATTGTTGAGTTTGTTCATGATGCTACTGGAAATTATTATGAGAGAGGGAAATATGGTTGTAGAAATTTTCATGTCACTAAAACACGTCTCTTTACGTTGAAATTTTTGAAACTGCTTTTGTTCTACATTCCTATGCTTGATACTTTGTTCTTCATGGATTTATTTGTTTACAAGATTCCTATGCATAGGAAGAGGGTTAGACTTAAATGTGTTTCATATTTGCTTCTTGATGCTCTCTTTGTGTTTCAACTCTTATTCTTATGAGAGCATCATTAAAATTATCAAGCCTGACTAAAAGGCATAAAACAAAAGCGCTTATGGGAGGCAACCCATTTTATTTTTACCTACTGTTTTGTGTGAGTTTTGGCTGATGTTACCTCTGTAACAACTCCCCTGTATATTTTTGTTTTGATTTTTTGTGCCAAGAATAGCCTCTAAAGAGAGAAAGACTAATTTGTGAGTTTGCTGTCCAGAAACAGATTTATGTTCTTCACTGTTCACAAATCCAAAAAATCACAGAACATCATATGTGACTGAAATTTTTTGACAGCAAGCATCAGCGTTTTATCTACCTTTCTTTAGTTTTAAGTTTTCCGATTTGAGATCCAGAAGTACCTCGAAACAAATCATCTTTACAGTAAGTTCTGTTTTTGACAGAGTTTGTCCTTAGTTTTGCATTGCTTCTTTCACGGGCAAAGTGAAGTTCTTTTCAAAGCTAGAGCTTTACTTAGACCTTTGTGACAGTAGCTAATGTTTTAAGAAATAAGTTCATTATATGTGCTTTGGAACTGAATGAAGATATTGTTTGTGGACTAACCCCTCTAATGAAGTTGCTATAAGTTTTGCGTGAAGAAAGTTTTCAAGTATCCAAGTGCGAGGTGATGAAGGAAGATCAAGAAGGGATAAAAGTCTAAGCTTGGGGAGGCTCCCCATGGACCCTCCTCTGAAATATTCAAGAAGTCACATGCGTCTAAGCTTTGGGATGCCCAAGGCATCCCCTTCTTCATCGACAATCATCGGTTTCTCTCATGGTACTATATTTTTATTCCTTTACCCATTATGTGCTGTTTTGGAGCATCAGTTTGTTTTTACTTTCAGTTTATTTTTGTTTTGTTCTCTGGTCTTTGCAATAAATTGGATCCATGCATCTTGTTTGGGAGAGAGACATGCTCTGCTTTTTCGTAAACACTCCTGTTCTTCACTTATATGTGTAGAGTGTTTAGCTTTTGTTATTTTTGCTTCTAGCTCTTGTTCTCAAGCATCTTTTGTTCAGAGTTGTTAGCTTTTGTAGTTAGGAAGTAATTCTCTCGTGCTTTCACCCTTTTAGTTTTGTTTCAAATAAGTTGATTGGTGTTTGGTTGAATGGAAATTATCATCTAGGAAGTGTGAAAAGTGCTGCTTAATCTTGTAGATCATTGTCTTGAATCTTTGATACTTGTCAATTGTTTAGAGTTATGAAGTAGATTAATGCTTAAACTTGTGGATCATCTAGTAAGAATAGATTAGTTAAGAACTGCCTTGAAACTTTAAAATTATGATGTTTGTCCTGCTTGATAGCTCTCAAAGTCTAGATATTCTTATTGCAAAGAGTTGGTTTGGCTAATAAGGTAGACGGTGTGAAGTCTAGTGGTTTTGCTTAATGTATATAATGTAGTCATCCTTGACCAAGTTGATGTTGTGTGTTTGCTTGATATCTTGCTAAGCCCAAAAATTCCGTACTGAGAGGGAATACTTCTCGTGCATCCAAATCCCTGAGCCAAATATCTTTGCCATTTGTGTCCACCATACCTACCTACATGTGGTATTTCCTTGACACTCCAAGTAAATTTTTCATGTGCTATATTTAAATGTTCAAAATTTTCACTTTTGTGTCTCTATTTTTAAGCTCATGAGGAAACAGTGAAAGACAAGCTAGATATATTCTGTGACAAGCAAGGCCATTTTCCTCCCCCTTTCACCCGGTGAGGATGGATTACATGCTCACTTGAATTTGCCGAGAGCTGGCTTAAGCAAAATATAAATATAACCCACCATTCTCCTCCGCACAGTGCAAACCTGAGAAATCAGTCAAACATTGGTTAGTGCCTAGTGGTGAAACAAAGGAGAACGAGGAGTGATCTCATTCCTCTAATTACCTGCCGCTCTCAAAAGTCTAAAAGCCTTGCTTGTTACAGAGGACTATCTACCTTATCTTCTGTGGATTCGTTGACGAAAGCATGCATATCTCAAAACTTTTTTACTTCTATATCTAAAAAAAATTCAAAAGGCTCTGGCACATGACTAATCCCTGCTTCCCTCTGCGAAGGGCCTTTCTATTACTTTTATGTTGAGTCAGTCTTCCTCTTCCTTCTTTACCCCTCAAGCAATCACTTGGTGTCAACTTCGGTTCAAGTTTTACTTCATGTTATCTTTATGTATAGCCGTGAAAACTTTGTATTGACCTTATCTTGAGATAAATATGTTGCAAGTTGAAGCTTTTTGCTGAAAACTTAAATCTTCCTTTGTGTTGGCCAAACCCCTTTGCCGAAAAATATATTGGTTTGTGAGATATCAATAATTGTCAAGTGTTATACTTTTAAATATCCAAAGTACTATTTTCTAGTAAATTCTTGCTTAGATGTTGCACCTGGTTAATCATTGTTTGTTTCATTCAATGAACCGTTGTTTTGGATCAATGCATTCAGTTCATATGCTTTACATGATTACTTGATCAAGATTGTGTTGGTAGCATGTCACTTCAATAATTATTCTGTTATCATTTACCTACTCGAGGACGAGCAGGAATTAAGCTTGGGCATGCTGATACGTCTCCGACGTATCTATAATCTTTTATGTTTCATTCTTGATTATATATCAATGCCAGATGTTTTTATAATGTTTTTATATCATTTTGGCATGACTTATGGAACTAACCTATTAACAAGATGCCAGTGCCAGTTCCTGTTTTATGCTGTCTTTTTGTTTCAAAAAGTTGTTCGGGGAAGTTTATCGGAATCAACTAGAAATTTACGTGAATTATTTCCACAAAGGAACAATTCCAGAGCCAGGAGGACACCTGAGGGGGGGGGGGGGCTCCCAGCCCCCAGACGCCCCCAGGCGCGACCCACACCTTGGACGCACCTGGGCCCCACCTGGTGCCCTCCGGCGTCGCCATGAGTTGCCCCTTCGCCTATAAATTTGTCTTCGACCCGAAAACCCTAAATACACGACCATATTTTCCAGAAGACGTCCGAGGCCGCCGCCATCGCCAACCCTAGTTCGGGAGGGTTCTGCAGCACTTCTCGGCACCCTGCCGGAGAGGGGAATCATCACCGGAGGCATCTACACCACCATGTCTGCCTCCGGAGTGATGCGTGAGTGGTCCACCACGGGGCTACGGGTCCATAGCAGTAGCTAGATGGCTGTCTCTCCTCCTTGTACTCCATTGCTTAGATCTTGTGAGATGCCTATCATGATCAAGATCATATTGTCTGTAACTGCTACTTGATTGTGTTTGCATGGATCCGATGAATTGTGGAAATCATTACTTTTCTTCATCTATGTGTTATGTTTTATCTATGATCTTGCATGCTCTCCGATACTAGTGGATGCTTTGGCCAAGTAATTTTTAGTGTCTTCAGATAGGGTATTTATGCTAGATAGTGGGTTCATGGCTCTTTTTGTCTGAGCTCGGGTTGACAGAAACGATCAAGACTATAGATGTGTTGTTGCCACTAGGGAGAAAACAGCGGTGTGATTTCCTTATGTTATTTACATTGCTTACATTATACACTTTGCTTATTGTAATGATCTGTTGCTTGCAACTTAATACTTCTGGGTGACATGCTGGATAGCGATCCCGAGGTGGATTATTAGTCATAGACGCGATTGGATAACGGTCTATGTATTTTGACGTAATGCACATATTAGATGAAGCGGTGAACTATATTGTTTTATGATAGCATTGTTGTGTACCCACAATTCTGTCAATTGCCATGCTGTAATTTATTTACCCATCATGTATATCTTTTGGAGAGACACCACTAGTGAACTGTGGACCCCGGTCCTATTTTCCTACATTGTTTACAACCGTTCTAATAGCTTTTCATCATCATTTGCTTGCTGGTCATATTTCACTCTCATCATATTTTACATCTGCACAATTAATCCTTTGTGTTCGGCAAGACGGAGAGATTGACAACCTCTCTGTTTCGTTGGGGCAAAGTACTTGTTTGTGATTGTGTGCAGGTCCGCGTTAATCTACAAGCGCCAGAGTAGATTGACACCTCGCTAGGCCTTCTCCAAGTCCTACTGGATCGACAACTTTGGTTTTGTAATCAAGGGAAACTGTTGCTTTGCTGCATCATACCTTCCTCTTGGGGTTCCCCAGCGAACGTGTGATCCACGTCATCAATGGCCAAGGTGCCATTCGAAGATCAGCAATGAGAGCATTGAGCTTATACCAAGTATGTCTTGAAGAACAAGTTTATGTGAATATTCATGTTTAACTTCAATACATCATCATAATGAATAGAGAAAAAATAAATGAGGTTGATTAAGAAAAGTGCAAAGATTAAGAGTCTAGTTGATCAACACACAACGCGTAGATGATGTACCAAGTGGGATCCCGTGATCCCGTGGTATGGTGAGAAATTATTTATACACTTGGTGAACTAACCCATGATCTATATATTTGGTATATTTATGTGAGGTTAGGTATATATTTCCACGAGTTTGCATCAAGAGGAAGATTTTATCCAGTTCATTTAGGATGACATAAAGTGCCGATCGTCATCAAGTGTGAGAAGTGCAAGTTTAAGCAGAGCATATCGAAGGGATCATATGTTTAAAGCTTGTCGTGTAATGGTAATAATGACATAATGTGGATGTGAAGATATGCCTAAGAGAGGCTCTCCCATAGTGGAGTATGGGGGAGAAATTTGCGAGCAACCATCAAGCTAGTGCAATTAAGAAAGATGTTTCAACTTGAGGTGTACATGATCTTTATAATCTAGATAAATTGGAATAAGCGCAAGGCAAAGTTATATGATCTTGATATATTTCCTATTTTACCGATCTGGTGGCGTTAGTTGGGAGACCGAGTTAAAGGGTTGTTATGGGGGCTCTCGAGTGAGTAACTAGATTGTATCCTTCGTAGAGTGCTCAAACATTTGCATTATTTGCATCATTTTGTTGGTTCTTATTTGGCTAATTTTTTGTGAGGATTTTGACCTTATCATGTTCATCGAAGACGAGATTTATATGCATCTTCTATTGTGTTTTTGGTGTTGGAGAGTTTATCGGTTTGTCTTTGAGAAATGTTTCACATCTCTCTTTTGTTTCATTTTATCTGTTGCTAGATCTTAATATTCTCGGTGTAAGATTCTGGACTTAGAATGGAAAACTTCCACTCAAGTCGATCAAACCAATTTTTGTTACAACTTGGCTTCTTTCTTTAGAAGGTTTTGTTCCCATGACTTAGCTTAAAATGAACAAAGATGGAAGTCACATAAATTCACCACATTTGATGAAAGCTAGCGTGTTTTTATTCCGGGAGCCGTAGATAGGGGGCCCATGAATTTACGATAAAAACCATTGGAAACTCTTTTTTTTTTTGGCATTGAATACTAATATGTGTATATAAGGTGGTTGTGATAGTAAAAGCTAATATACAACTTCGGAGTGGCACTTCCTTCACAAACAAGACTATCTCACAAAAATATTCCGGACTGTGATAAAAAAAAATCCCACTTTGAAGTGACTGAACCAACTTTCGTTGAAAACTTGGCCTCTTTTGAGCTAGTAGTGTTCCTATGATTTAGTTTAAGGGGAAAATCTCATAAAATCACCACTTTTGATAAAAAATTAGCGTGTTTTTGTTCTGGTCTGTGGAAAGAGGGACGCATGAATTTGCGCAAAACCGTTTATTCGACTGTTTGAAGTAACCTTCTCTAAGTGTGTGATGTATTCTCTGTCGTGGTACTTTCACAGGAGATGCTCCCGGCATGAGTGTTGTTTATATTATTCGACAACTCCATATTCTCTTGTCCTTGGGTAGAATTCAGTTTCATTTCAATCGTCAACCCTTTTTTTTCTTGGCATGGAGTCGTAACATGGTGGCAGGTTTTGTTTGGCAATTACAAGAAAAGCAATTACAAGAATCACATCTCTAACCGCCAAAGAGGAGCTAGCCTAGTTGTTCTTTTACTTCCTAGTTTCGTACTTGTTCTACATGTAATTCACAAATAGATTTGTGTGAGATCTATGATTTAATTCAGTGCATAATATCAAGAGAAAAAAAAAGCCTGCACTTCATAGTTTCCCCGCCCACGATGGCTGGCTGTTGGGGCGGCGGCCCCGAGCGATGTTGTGGGCGTCTGTGGATTGGCTTCTTCATCTTCGCTTAAGCGTCCCGTGTCTGCACCTCTCATTGTAGTCACGGCGTCTTTTCTCTCTGGCGGGGATGTATGGCCTTCTCGAGGTTGTGTGGGCTATGCCCCGTGATGTTGGGTTTTGTTGTATGGTTTTCTTCCGCTAATAAACTGGACACCTTCTTCTTAATTAATGGAAACGGCAAAGCTTTTGCCTTCGTTTAAAAAAAAACATAGTTTCCCCGCGCACTCAAGTTATAACCATGCTACTGTAGAGCAGTTTGTTTGAACCATGAACATTGAACAGCTTACGGGTTGACTCCACACACGATCGAACCCGGTACAGAAGCGCACCGTCCAATCCGTTGTAGCTCGACATGTAGTCAGTCGCCACATGCATGCAAATTAAGCACTCCAGCGCAACTCATGACTAGTAGTACAAGACGCCCGATCGAAGGTCTGGTTTTTTCAGTTAAACAAAACCGAGCGCTGGCTGCCGCGACTTGAGCTGCACAGAAGCACCGGCGGCACGCCGCACGCGCATGGACGCCAGCTTCCACACGCGCGCGTCCGATCGGTCGAGCCAACCTTACCTACGTACCGAGCTAGGCATGGCGTGCACAGTAGTGAGAAACCACGCCACCGCTACCAAACCAACGTAGTAGGAAATCCGATCGAGCTGCCAGTAACATGCATGGGCAGTAGGAAATATTACAACATGCTTTTGCTTCCCGTTTATTCCTCCGACGGAGGCGCCTTCGCGCGCAGCTTCCATCGGTCGAGATCGCACGATGGGGGCACGCACGGCACCCGACGGCGACTCGCTGGCGTACGGCCGGTCGAGATCGATGGAGAGGGCTTTGGATTTGGTCAGTACGTCGCTGCCGATCAGGCTTTGCTGGCTAGCTGGAGCCGCACTGGCATCCGGCCGGCCGCAAACCGCGTCGAGGTAGCTGATGCATCCTGCCGAGGGAGGCAGGGAGCAGGTACGAGCTTTAAACGATTTGCGTCGACGTGGGTCGCTCCTGGCTGGATGGCTTTGGGCAGATTCGGGGATTGCGACGGCCGGCCGGGTCAAGCTGACGTAGCTTCGCGTAGGACGTCCATCGGGGATCCAAGATCCGTCCGTTGGATCCATCGAAGATGATTTGTACAAGTAGTACAGTATACTAGGATTATCATCGTATAGACGACCTTGTCTGAGCTGGCTGGCGCGTCCTTAGAGCATCTCCAACCACCGAGGTCCTAACGGAGCCGCTCAAATCTCGTCGGGTGCCGGACAGAAAAAAGAGGCACATCGGGGGTTTCAAATCTCTCGCCCGGTTCAAATAATGTTCGGCTCCGTCAACCGGGCCTCCAACTTAGGGGGTCGGTTTGGGTGGTGCCGAACAATGTCAGCGCCGCGTCTGGTCCGCCTATTATCGACACGAAATGATGCGACGCGTCGATGCACAAGCGGCATTGATTCAACAGTGCAGTCGCCGCATCATTTCAGTTAGGGATGAAAACAGAGCGGATACGGACAGAACTCGGTGGCGCCACATTTGTTTTCATATTTTTTACGGATGTGGAAACGAATACGGAAACACCGAAAACAAATATTGCCGGAAACAAATACAGATTGAATACGGCGCGAACACGAAACATAAAGCACGTATTTACCGGAATAAAAAGACCATTTGAATCATGTAGGAAAACTGCAGTAAAATGACAAATTTATCAATTTTATAAGATGAAATCACACATAAGGAACCTTTTAATATAAGCAACTAAGAAGTAACCAAGCACTTCGAAAAACAATAATAGGGAATTATTCTAACCCTAGTGTAGCGGTGAACTGGCGAACTGGGAATTGGAAACGACCGTAGAGAGAGATGAGATATAAGTATATGTGTGTCCTAAACGTGGTCTTCTTTTTACAGGATGCTAAATGTGGCAGCTTTTCATATTCTTGGCCGGGTCTAAATAGGAAACGGAGATTCCGTTTCCGTGATAGTTTCGTCGGAATACGTTGTTCCGTATTTGTTTCTGTTTCCGCATAAAGTTTTCTGTTTTCATTTTCGTTTTGCAAAATTCCGTTTCCGTTTTTCCGCGGAAAAGTCGAAAAGATTCCGCTCCATTGTCATCCCTAATTTCAGTGGCGAGTCAAAGCGACGCATCCAGGGGCTCCGGATTGCGGCTGCCCGGGCTATAGCGCCGCCACCTACACCGCCTCTGCCTCTGCCTCCACCTCCACAGCCCGATACGCCCGACGACCGTCGTCTGATGACGGTCGAGGAGGCGCAGCATCACGTATGCGACTACCTCCCAGTGCCAGCCGACCGCCGCCTGTCGGACGGCTGGCTGCTCAATCTGGACAACGTCCTGGTAGCGCCGCCCCTCACCGGACAGACGAGGCTGGAGTACATCCAGTCGTTGTTGCAGGTGGAGGTAGCCGGCGCAGTCACAGAGGAGGAGCGGAGCCGCCTGCCACTATTCAAAGCGTTGACTGTGTACTGGGACGTCCTGGTGAATGCAGAGTACGCCGGCTGCCTCCATAGCTTCTCCACCACCGGCACCGACCACGAGCCGCCCAAGCATGTGTCTGACAAGGATGAGCCACCTCTTCCGCCACCACCAAGCTGCGCCGGTCATTGATATCGATTCCCTGCCAGAACGACGGCTTTCATGAGTCTGGTCAAGGAAACCTTTCTCCACGGGCTACGTCGTCATTGATATCGACGTAGCCCGAAACGGCCCCTTAACCAGATATATATGCATTTGTGAGTAGTAGCTCGAGTAGTGCATGGCGCGGACGGTCAGTGAGCTTGTCGCCGGCCTCCTCCAACATTGACATATGTGAGGAGTAGTTTGATCAATGCATTGGGAAAGCCTCGGAGTCTGGCTCTCTATTCCATGATAAGTAATAACGTAGAATTAAAGGGATTTAGGTTTAGGGTTTAGATTGCATCAAATTGTATCCAAATTCATATTTCAATCGCGTCAAATTGTATCCAATATTTGTATTTCAATCGCATCAAATTATGTCTAATATTTGAAAATTACGTTTGGTCCGGCCGTTTGGAGGGTGTCGGTGTGGAAGGCAAAAAAAAAAAAGCCAGAAAAGTTTCCTCCATCCTCAAAGAGGACTCCGTTTGAAAGTGTCGGACACAATTTAGCCACCGACGAAGACTGGTTCTCATGCTTGAAGCCCAAACGGCGGACAGGTGTGCTGTACCAGTACAGGTGTCCTGAACCGTCAACGAGTGAAAAGACGGAGCCTTTGCTTCTCAGAAGAAGAAAAAAAACACGAAAGCGCGCGAGCCCTGGCGTTCGTGCACCATCAACCTTAGTTAAATCTGTTGATTTGACTCCGCTACCGCGGCCGTATGGCACTGACGACCGACCACACGGACTAGGCACGTAGCTCTCACCCAGGTGATTAAAAGTATTCCCTCCGTTCCAAAAAGCATGTCACAGATTTGTCCAAATTTAAATGTATCTATGTCTAGATACATTTAAATTTGGACAAATCTATGATATTTTTTTTGGGACGGAGGAAGTAGTTTGATTTCTCATATTTTTCTTTTTTTCTTTTCTTTTCCAGCAGGTTTGATTTGATTTCTCGGTGCCGGTGTCAAGGAGATGGTGCCAATCAGTTTCCCCACAAGAGAAACGATGGTAGAGCCAAACCATAGCGTCGTCGGAGGATCAGCTAGCTAGCTCATGACGACAGATGGTATTTTCCGGTTGAATTTTTGAGGAAAAGGCGTCTATTCCAGATCGAAAAGTACAAGGGCTGCGGGTCGATCTTGACTTGGGGTGCCCTCGGTCCGATTGAGTGGCGTGCTGTTGGACTCGACCAGCTCGGTCGGGGATACAGGCGGCTAGCTGCGCTGACGGTAGACAGCAGAGGGGACGCACGCAGAATCTCGTCTCGTGTCGTCAATATGCGACCGGCTGTATGCATGCCAATGTCACGTGATTGGTCTAAGGAGGAGACTGGAAAACAATATGCATGGTTTCTCCCATGAGTCAGTCCATCATGACTATGGTTGGAGAGATGAGGCGTCCTATGGAAAATGCCAAGTGTAGCTCGGGCTACACGTGGCCTGTTTTTTTTTTTTTTTTTTGAAATTTTTGTGAACGACATTTAAAAGTTTTAATTTTTCTAAAAAACAAAATTCTAGATGTTGATAATGATGTACTACCTCCGTCCCAAAAAGGATGTCATTTCTTTGTCCAAATTTGAATGTATCTAACCACTAAATAGTGTCTAGATATATTCAAGTTTAGACAAAGAAATGACATCTTTTTTGGGACGGAGGGAGTATTTTACCAACAAGCAAAATCTCAACCCGAACAACTTTTTATTTTGAGCCGCGTAAAAAAGACATATCTAGAAAACAAAATCGGAGGTTCCAACCTTTAACAGTGTTCACTATTTTAGATCTTCACTTTTGTCATTTTTTACACAGCCTAGAATACAACGTATTCGAGTCAAAAATTTCCACAATGATCTAATGCATTATGGTCAACATCTAGAATCTTGTTCCAGTTTTCTTTGAAACTTAAAAAAAAAATGTCATTTTTCATTTTTCAAAAATGGGGGCTACAAAACGTCCCTCCCAACATCCTATCCGATAACATTTTTTGGATCGGTCGTGTAGCCTTTGCCTGATCAGTTAGACCGTAGGAGGAAGTCATGGTGATTTTCAGATTGCTCCTAGGACACCAAAATAAAAAAAACCTAGGTATTTAAGCACATGTCAAGATGGTGGCTCCTTGAGAGTGAGCTTAGGAAGAGGAAGAAAACAGATTCTAAGAGTAATAGGAATGGGAACATATAGGAAAGCTTAAGCTCTCCATGAACAATTAAGCGTATAGTGATTGCTATTACTCCTACCTTAAATACTAAAATACAATAATATACTTGTTGTGCTAACATAATGTCCCCATTGTTGTGAAGCAGAGACTAAGCTAAGCTAACTGTCAATCTTCAAGACTCCTAGTTCATATTGCTTCTTTTGAATTAAGTATGTCCTGGAAATAATAGGTGCATCAACATATGCATGTACATGTGTTGATGCTAAACCAAATTGTACGATAACATTTAGAATAAACATTGACCCAAGAAATGACCCATGTTTGTTCTTACTAGAGGTGTGATAATGTGTATTCTTTTTAAATGTATCTGTTTGCATTCCTAATTTTAATTGTTGGAACTCTGATTCCTTGCATAAGATTACAGGACACATGCTTGCTTATGTTTTCTATAGGAACATAAAAAGATAAATTAATTGTTCTCATTTTCTATTAACTAAAGTTAAAAGTCCATGGGGTTTGACAATGGAAGTTTGATTTGTCATTGTGTCATGAGTAGTAAAAAGTGAAAGTTATGTGCACAAAGTTCGACAATTACGTCAATGACATATATGATGTGTCTTGTTCTCCACCCTCCCTACTCTCATTCTGAAAGAGAACCTAAGAGAGCACATGGTTCCCTTTTCTAGTTTCTTAGCTTCTTATAAATGTACCACCCGGGTTAGACTATTTCTCATTAACTATTTTGTGTACACACCGCCATTGACTATTATGCCTTATTGTGACCCGTGCAGTAGGTGTGTTCCTTCACTTTTTGATTTGCTCACAGGGTTTATGTACAATATAGAGCAATGCAGTAGAGGCCTATATATACTTAAGAACACTACAAAAATTCAATAGTATGAGCTTTCTATTGTCTAGATTGAGAATTTTAAGGTATCTAGAGTGGGCAGGGAAGAGGAAGAGATGGTCACTAAGAGCAGTTGGAATAGGAACATGGAGGAAAACCTGAGATCGATTTTGCCCTCCAGTAACGGAGGGAGAGATTTGCTCTATGTTTTCCGATGCCTCCTATTCCTATCGTTCTTAGGTACTCCTTCCCCTTCCTTTTGGCTTGAACAATTACTTTTAGGGGAGAAACCACAAAGTACCAATTCATAGGTTTAGATGACGAGGTGTTGGAAGTGAGTCGGGAAGAGGAAGAAAAGAGTGTCTAAGAGCATTGGGCATGGGAACATGGAGGAAAGCAAAAAAATCTTCTTTGACTCTGGAACTAGGGGTTGAGAATTGTTTCCAATGTTTTCCCAATGCCTCTCATGCCTATTGTTCTCAGATGTTCCTTCCTCTTCCTTTTGGCTTGCACAATATTTATTTTATAGGTAACAACGGTAGAAATTTTAGGCTTACATAGTGCGGCTTTGAGGGTGAGCCGTGCATATGAAAAATAAAGGGTCTACAAGCAATGAGCATATGAGCAGAGAAAAGCACACAAAAAGTCCTTCTAAATTTAGAGGCTAGTATTTTATTTTATTTTTGTATTTTCTCAAAGCATCCCATGTATATTTTGTTGTTGTTCTGTATAATCTTATCTTTGGTCTACGTTATTACTTTGTCGAATGAACAAACGATCGCTTCATTCTTCAATTGGCATTCTAGCATGCAAGAACTATCTGATGATTGACGTTTAGTTCATGGTTAAGTTGGTGTTCTTCATTATACAATATGAAAATAACTTGGTATTTTTGTTCTTGGCATGTATGAAGTCCTACATATGCTTTGCAGATATGTTGTGTTTGTACAGTGTGTGTGTTTCATACTATTTTCCTACATAAATAACTTGATCAGTAGCTATTAACTAGGGAAAACAATGTCTCGAGAATCATAATATCTTATGTTGGCAAGATATGTAGTAGCGAAATAAGTTCTATGATAAATAAGATGCCAGCCATGAATAGTCAGCCCAGTGAGATAATGGGTGTTTAAATAAAAAAAAGATGTATATCATTTTTGTAGTTAGCACATATGCAACCGTACATTCTAATGTTGATTGTGAAATGCTATTTGAACTGTGAGTAGTTAGTATCAACAGCAATATGGTTTTGGCCGTGTTTTTGCCTTTGTTTTCACTTCATCTTGCTCTCTTTTATTAGTTTTAGGCTTGGCTAGATTAAGTTTTGTTTCTTTTCTT
The DNA here is from genome assembly GCA_012064385.1 of Puccinellia tenuiflora. Classification (NCBI taxonomy): domain Eukaryota; kingdom Viridiplantae; phylum Streptophyta; class Magnoliopsida; order Poales; family Poaceae; genus Puccinellia; species Puccinellia tenuiflora. Next base: position 137,956 of record QRDG01000268.1, read on the forward strand.
GTATAAAACAAAACTTATTTTGGCTCGTGTTCGAGAAAAAAAGAAGATAATACAGATAACAGATTAATACTTCTAAAAGGTGCATTAGTAGATAAAGTTCACCAGGAATAATCATCAACGTATTTGTGTGGTGCCTACACACTACGTACTCCAAATTTAGTGTGAACATGTGACATAGCTAGCAATACACTTACTTTGAGCAAGAGATGGAATAAACCGTGTAAGAAAAGAGAAAAATATAACATGAAAATGTAAGAATTGCAATAGTTCATATAATTATTGTACCTTAGAGGCTGATTCCACATGAATTAATCCTTTTGTCAAGAAGCCAAAAAATTCTTTCGGATAAGCTAGCATGCAATACATACACAAAAATATGGTTTAATTATGTTGAAAAACATGCGAATCAAAAGTGATAGACCTAAGGAAATTAGACGGATTTGACTTTAAACTAAGCCAAAATAGAAAATCATCCATGAAGTTACCGGAGAAGGACATTGAACACTACGTAAACACTATACATGACTATAACACCAAATTTTGGAACCAGAAGCAGCCTAATTCCTGAAAAACTTAGTACGTAACATCCCTATATCCCACATTGACCGGAAAACCATGAGTTAGTACAAAATGACCCACAACAACTCAAAACATAGATTTACCGATAATTCTAGTACAACCTTGAGTATGGACGATAAAAACTATAACCTTGCAAGAAGGTAACCATCAGTCAGCTAACATATCAATATCATCTTAAACTGATAACTGAGAGTTGAGAGCATCCTAGAATTGTTTGTTTGTTAAATATTAAGTTGCCTTGGAATTTTTGGTTGACAAAAGGTTGATATGATCTTATTCTATATTATCTATCCTATCATGTTAGCGTAATGTAGCAGATCATATTGGCTACATTGTAAATCGGCTTCCATCTAATGAACGAAATGATACACCTAATTGCATATTTGGTGGGTTTTGCAATACCAAATGTAGGAGTGTACTAAAATTGGAACCAAATCATTGGATGTAATGTATGCATGTCTCGATCAAATCAATACATGATTCCCAGTTGTAAAGGTTCGCAATAAATTAGTGTACCTTTCTATTAGCACCACAATATCATGTATATATGGTACTATAATGTAGGATAAATATTGTATGATGTGATAGAGAAAAAAGTGAATTGTAGTAAGATGTTGACTTTTAAACAACATTAAATTATTGTGAGGTATATTTTGATGTAAAGATTGATCGAGAAGATTGTACATCATGATAAATCGACTTGGTCCCTAACTCAATAGTCTTGAATGGTTTGTATCATATTTAATTGTCAAAATTATTATTTTTCATTTTGGTATCTTCCATCACATGAACTATTCTCTTTGTCGATACCTGAATCTCATTTTATATACTCCCTCCGATCCATAAAAAGTGTAGCTCATTTTGTACTAAGTTAGTACAAACTTTGTACTAAGTGGGCGACACTTTTTATGGATCGGAGGGAGTACTAAACAATTATATGTTTTATTTATTTGTTTTCCTATCTGTTTGTAAATGCTTGTTAAAGACCAATGACAAATATCTTGTTCTCTTTAGATGGGCATGACAAAAAGATCTCCCATATCCTCCCTCCATGTGCCCATATTAACTATAGATGTTCCTCCATGTGCCAATATTAACAATATATATTCCATGCCCCTAATTTCATTCACGGATACACTATGTAGCACCATGCAGATGTGGGTGTGTGATCATTGATTTCGTCCTTTTTCCCACATTATTAGTACCATTTGCACTCTAGAGCACTTCATAAGAGGGATATATATACCTCACAAGTTTAAGCTACTTACTCTAGAATTTTTATAATCATACTCCTTCAGGTGAGCTAGGAATAGGAAGAAATAGTCTAGGAGTAGTGAGAATGTGAATATATAGGAAATCCTGAGGCATCCGCCTGTGCCTCTCGAACCAAAGGTGGATATTTGTCTCAATGTTTTCCTATGCCCCACATTACTATTGTTCTTAGGTTTCCCCTACTCTTCCTTTTATCTCACAAGTGTTTCCATGTTGAAAGCTTAAGAAAACTACCCATGTATACTTAGGTCCTCTAGGACACTAGACCTTTAGAGTGAGCTAGGAAAAGGAAGCCATGAATATCTCAAAGTGGTGGGCGTGGGAACATGGAGGAAAACCTAGACTTCTTTGCCTCTAAATTTAGGGGCCAAGGTTGTATTGTGTTTTCCTGATGCCTCCCATGCCTATTATTTTTAGGTATTCCTTCCTTTTCCCATTGGCTTGCACGGTTATGTTTTCAAATGGGGATGTGAAAGAGAGCAAGGATGAGGACGAAATGAGCATCTAATAGCATTGGGCATGGAAAAATACCAAGGTGACCATGAGCATCTAATAGCATTTTGAAAAACACTTTCGAAATGTTTAAAAATTCTGAAAAAATGTGCGCGTCTACGTTTTGCAGGTTCTATGTGTGCGCCAAATGTTTCGCGGAGAAACGCTTTTTTACTTGATATGTGTAAAAAGACAAAAATATGTGCTATATATATATCCCATGTATTTTTCAAAAAATTCTCTTTTTTTTGAAGCAAAATAAAATAAAAATTTCACGAAACTTTGTGCCGCGGACATGTTTATGCGAGATCTATGCGTGATTTTTTTCCGGGTTTTTGACATTTTTTATTACATTTTAAATATGTTTTTCAAAAGCGGGTTGCGAATGCCCCATGTTCTCCTTATTCATACTCGTTGGGCATGGGGTCATGGAGTAAAACCTAACTAGTGTTTCGTGGAGGCGCTAGCGGCAGTGAAATTTCATCTCGGGCGGTTGGGTTTTCCGCGTTGTTGCTTTTCTAGTTTGAAGAAGAATTTGGGACATCCTATTAGAAGGGAGTCGTTTAGGGGTTTTGCTGGAGCATGTTTTTCTGTCGTTTCTGGGAGCTGACAGGTTTTAGGGATAGGGAGTCAATATCGGGATTTTTGGTCTAGATGGTCTTAGTAGTACTGTAATACTGTATGTGGGTTACCCTGCGCTGGGTTCTGTACGTTGGTCAAGGACGGCGCCGGCCGGTACTTATTACGTGCAGGAAGCCAGGAAATGGTTGGTCAAAGCGTACAGAAGTGTGTCATTCCCCTTCCTTGGGTAAATAAAAAATAGCTACAGAAAATGTATCCATTCCATTGTCCAAAGATAGCTACAGAAACAGTGCGCTACTGCTAGCAGGGAGCTTCCACTAGTACCAGAAACGCGAACACGTCGTTTTGGCTTATAGGAGCAAATATGCTCCACTGAGAAAAAAATGTATTTTGCGAGTGTTTCAGACGTATCAAAAAGTTGCAAGAGAAAAAATCAGATGTTGATCACTAGTATATTCTATGTTAGCACGTAATGTTTCGTAAAAAAAAAAATCGGTGAAACGCTAGCTGTATGTTTGCAGCCGCCGCAGTTCGTTGCAGCTTGCACAAAAGCCCACCTGCCGACGCGCAAGCAGCCGTGGACATATGAATGCACCTTTTCAAGGAAGCTCATCCTCACCCGGAAAAAACTGTAAATGTAAAAGAAACTCCGAACATGCTTATGTTCTCACGCAACAACCTGATCACGACCTCTCCGTAGTTTAACACCAGTAAACGCACGCACGTCCCATCCACCAAGATACCACATCCGATCTACCAACTAGACAGCAGATCGAGGGAGAGGGGACAGACGGTCTCCTCTCTTCGATTCTTCAGTAAATTGATCGGCCGGTGGACAAACCTGAAATCCGGGACGGTCAAAAGGAGGATCCAACAAGACAGGCGACCAAAACAGCCTAGCCCCCATTGTTCAAACAGATTAATCAATCGATCGATTAACATCACCAAAATCAGATATGAGTCCTGCTGTCGACTCGTCGATCAGCATCTGCTCTCACGACGTTGCTTTCAGATCTTTTCTTCGATACACATCATGCATCGCATCCGAATACAGTTGTCCGGAGAAGACGAAGTCTCGGAGAGATGTCAGCAAAATGGTTGGAAATAAATAAGGGAACAAACCGGCTTAGCTGCCGTTACGTGGCGGTCGCCGAGGGCCACCACGGCCACGGCTCGACGCGGTTTCACAGCCTAGCTCGCACGAGAGAATTAATCCCTGCTGATGCTCCCGCATGAATGCAGTCGCTTTACGGGCGAGCCGATCGTCAATGGGGGTAGGGGAAATGGACAGCGGCAGGGAATGGTTTAATCGCGAGGCCTCGAGGCGAGTAGCTGGAATGCATTAGGAGCAGGGGACACTTGGGGGGATGATGGGCGGGAAGAAGGGGGGGAAGCTTCCTCCTCGCTCGCAAACCAGGCGGAACTGTATCTGTAACATGGTGATGGGGATAAGAGAGTATTATTATTATTCCTGTGATGGGTTTTGCTTTTTTGTTGATCTTCTTTTTTCTATCTGTTCATGCGTGGAGGGGACATGCATGTTAACCTGGCTAATTCTGCCTGCTGGGAAAGCCTCCAGGGTAACAGTTAACATGTAGATCCAGGAGTTGGAGGGAACTCTTCTATTTCTCTCTGATGAAAGAAACTTTCACCTTTGAGGAAAATACTCAATTCTTCGTGGCAGTCATGAGGATCCAGAAGCTGGGGGAATGTTTGACTAAAAGCAACATCCTTTGAAAATAGTATTCGGTCTCAAGATTATAGATGGTCAATGCTTCAAAGCTCCGGTCTCTACATCACTTTCAAAATTTTGCACAAAACTAAATTTGTTGCAAGATTTTTATGTGGTTACAAATAAAAGATTTTTCGATAATGAGTATATATTAATATCACGAAGATACCAATTACATTCAGCCTCTGCAACAACGCAAAACCCTAAGCCTTGCGGATGCACACAACCAAACAAAAGAAGAAGAAGTTAAAAAAAAAGACCCGCTACCGAGTTCCAGTCCTTACAGCAACAACACAACCATCACCAAAACAACACCTGAAGTCAAATACTCCAAAAGCGACGCCTCCAAGAAGGAAACAGTGCACCAGCGCCGTCGTCGCCCGATCATAGATTTTGGGTCTTGACCCTAAACATAATTCCCGCTCTCAAAACAATGCCTTTAACAAGGCCATTGATAGGCACAATCAATTAAGACCAGACCTTGCATTTTCATCCTGAAAGGTAAGACTTTGAGCTTCACTTGTGTTGTCACCCCACACTTTTCACACCGCTGCTACAAATCTTAAAACTCCAAGCAAGTTCCTCATCGTCGCAAGGACTTAAATCACCGTTGCTAGACCTCCGCTCACAACTTTCATGACATTCTCCGCCTCTGAATTCATCCAAGATGGCAACAGATAGTAGAGCTTCGTACCGCTGCCTCCTTAACGGAGAATCGTGGGCACGACCGAATCCCACCCGGTCCAGCAATCTCTAGGCATAAATGCCCATGGAAGTACGCCGACGGAGCCTTCCGGAACTCAACACTCCGGCCAGAGTGAGGAGATCAGGCGTCAGACAGATCTTCGTCTTGGCACAAGAGCAACCCTAGGACCGCCACCTTTATTGCGCAGATCAGCAGGCCCCCACGCCGCCGTCCGCCGGCTGACCCCCTCCGGCGAAAGAGAAGGCACGACAACGAAGAACCACGCGTACGTCGTCCCGCTGGTAACAACAAGGCCGAACACAAGCTCTATTACATGACGACAAGATTAGATTACATGCAACGCCTTTGCAATACTAATCTGCTTGCTAAACCGCGAGCCAAATTGGTTGAACAAAACTTGTGCGACCATCTCCCATTTGTAATCTATAATCTGCCTAGTTTTCGTATGCTGAAGGGAACACCATATGCGGATCTAATAAGTAGCTTTATCGATAACCTGTAAGAAGTAAGATGATATGACATTGTTAAAACACAATATCATTATGATATCTCTGAATGGACAAAAAAAACACGCATTCACACTCACTCGGATACAAACCTTTAGTTGTTTGTTTGTTTACTCACCCTCTCAGCTAGTTCCTAAACATATTTGAAATACTAGTTAGAGGTGGTAGATTAAAAGCAACATGCAAAAATTTCCGCAATGAAAGCACAAAAGGGCATCTTAGAAAAAAGTGGCGAATGGTTCCATCACAGTCACAAAAAATAACACTTCTTATTACCATCTCAGTTAAGCTTAGCCAAGTTATCCCTAGTGAGGATAACACAATACCAAGTGATGCTTACAAGTGTAGATGATTGATCATAGACTGTTTCAATAAATAATGAGTTTGAACCCATGAGAAGCTAAATAAATATTGTGTGTCTGTTGGGGGGGGGGGGGGGGGGGTGCATGAAAGAAAAATATTAAGGTCGAAAGATGGCCTAATCGCTAAGTGTGCGAGATCATGTACTATGTAAAATGCAAACATTTCCAAGTTAGAATTACTTTTAGTCATACACCTCCATAATTAATCATGATTAGAAAGGTGTCATGTCTTACTCTCATTGGATAGAGGCTATGCTCGGTGCACCTATATCCATGAGAAATTACAGCCCTATTGATTGATCCCCGGTCCATATCCATGCATGCAAAATTGAGGGAGTTGTTAAGACATGAATGCCGAAACACCGCATTGCATTTTAGGGTCTCTCAATTCCCCCTATTACAATTCTAAGATTTAGTAAACAGTTTATTTCATCTCCGACCTTCCCCCATCTTTTTATTGCTCTAGGGTGTTACCCCGTGATCCCATAAATGCTGAAGTACCATCATAGAATTACAACAAAAGAATAAAGAGAACGAGCTACAAGTTGCAAACCCTTCTTATATATGACAAAATATCTATGATATCCCCTTTGCCCAAAAACCAAGTCTAATTCAAAGAATACTGTGCTTAGATAAAAGGATCCAATTCAATATACCCCCTTCCCAAAAGTTAAAAATGACAACTTGGTATTTTACTTGTAATTGATTACTAATCGAGATATATTAGCCTACATTGGTCTGCCCATGACCTAAATCCAAACCCGTACCAAACCCATGATCTCGTATATAAGTCCACATACAAACCAACAAGCGATTTTGCTCTGGTTTCTAGTCAAGCCCTCCTCGTTCGCCTCAACCTAAACCAACAAGCGACTACGAGATGACCGGAGAAGTTCGAGCAAAGCATAGTAGCTCTACCTTGTGGCATATGTGGTGTCATGGGGGGAGCCGATGTTAGCGTCGGGGTGTCCCTTACCGCGGCCTGTCCACTGCGTGATGGCGTACGTGAAACACAAAGTACAATATATGAATCTCCATATATGATCATTCAGATACGAAATTTGGTATTCCCTCCATCCCAAAAAGGATGTCATTTCTTTGTTTAAATTTGAATGTATCTATATACTAAATAGTATCTAGATACATTCAAATTTAGACAAAAAAATGACATTCTTTTTAGGATGGAGGTAGTATATGATCATACAAATACACATGAACAGAATACATGTCTAAGTCGGACAAAAGGGCCCATGGTGAGGCGGCGTTTTGGCTCGTGGGTGCAGATGCACCCACTAGGTAAAACATTTTTAGTTTTTTTTCAATGTGTCAAAAAATTCCGAAAAAAAAATCCGGATATGCATCAACATTTTTAGTGCTAGCATAAAAAATTTCGCTGTGAAAAGACATTTTGTGTGACCTGTGCAAAAAAGACAAAACCATGTCTCGTACAAAAGTCTTTCGTAGCAATCCGGATTTGTCTTTTTTGCACAGGTCGCACAAAATGTCTTTTCACCGCGGATTTTTTTATGTACCCATGAAATATGTTGAACTATCTCCATATTTTTTTTTTGGAATTTTTTGACATTTGGAAAATGGGTTTTTTGGGTCATGGGTGCATCTGCACCCATGACCCGAAATGGATTTCCGGCCCATGGTGTGGTATTCATAAAATGGCTTTTAATAGGGCTGGGTAACTACTAGACAATCATGCCCTCTCATTAGCCATCACGATTTAATGTTCCACCATTGATTTAAATAAGGGTTGTGTACTAAAGCATATCCCTAGATAAAATGCTATGAAAACATTGTTTTAACTTTACAACTGTCAAGGTAAAGCAAAAGGGGATGAATGCTTTAGAGTCATAGAATTACCACTCACCGAAGACTTAACTGTTTATCTGTCCCCCTTCAGGCCTTCACTCCCTTGATATGGGCCCCAGATTTGATCTGAGAGTTGACCAAATCAGCACAAATCAAATATTTTGTAGACCTCGGCATACCCAAAGATTCCAGTAAAAGGCGGCCTCATTACAAGTAAAAAATATGATAGGTTGCTTGTGTATCCTGTTCCAGCACAAGAGCCACTATGTCACACTTCGCGACGGGAAGTTGATGGTGCTTAACAGCAGACGGATAGGTGCAGGCATATATTCTGTAATCTCAAGAAAGATAGTGAAAGTAAGATTGCATCCATAACTCTAACTGAATCGAAAACAAAACTAAATAACTAGCACATGCACCGTAATGCGCCGACCACGATGTAAGCTTTAATTAGATGATACAACCTGTCAAGCTGGAACGAGGATGATTAATGAGGCGCTGATCCGAATAGAATCAAATGTTATTGGTTACTGTAAATCTGAGTACTGTAAATCCATAATCGGATAGTAAAGGATCGTTAATTTTAGCCTAAGATTCCTGACCAACGGAAAAACCCAAGTTAACTTAACTTCACCTTGTACATCTTCTGAATTCTGATAGCATTAAATCAGTGTTGTTTTTCATCAATAAGTTGGTTGTCAGACAAAGAGGCGCCACAATTTCATCATATGCATGCCATAGCAGCCAGCAATCCTTGCAAGTTGCAACGCGTACATGTTAGATTGGGTAAATTATCTTTCTGCCATCAGTTGTGTCAATGTACTTAGTTTTGTTCTCAGTTGCGAATCGTACTCAGTTTTACCCCTAGTCTGTGCGCAGGGACTGATTACGTGAATCTTGCCGTCTCCGTCTGGTCAAGATAGTTGACTCGAGCTTGTAGCCACTGCTTGTGGGACCCCCCTGTCGATCGTTCCTGAGGGCAAAACTGAGCAAATGGGCACACACTGATGGCAGCCCGTCGACCGTTGCCAGCGCCGAGACTGTGATAAAAGTGGCATACCGCGCCCCCAGAGCTCGCAGCGGGGAGCAAGAATCAGCGAAGCGGGGTTGGAGGCGGCCACGCGCAGAGGTGGGCGGTGAGCTAGGAGCCGGGCGCAGAGGTTGGCAGCTAGGAGCCGGGCGCGGGCGACCGAGAGGGCGGCGTCGACGGGGAGTGCCGCCGACGGTGGGAGGGCGTGGCCGTGTGCTACAGCTATATGTGACGTACGCGGACGCGGTGAGTTCCCCTTCGGCTCCGGGCGTTCGCGAATCGAGCTTCATGTCTTATTCTAGCTCCCGCGCCACCTCGCGGATGGAGATCCCTTCGTGCACGGAGATGCCGATCTTCGCCTGTCCGCGGTGCCGGATGGACGTTGCTCGGAGGATTTCGCAGACACCGAGGAACACGAATCGTCTGTTCTACGTGTGCACCAACGCGATTGGGGTAAGAATCGGGGCAATTTCACAATTTTCATGGATCGACATCCTTGAGCAATCCATTTGATCTGTTTGGCGATTTTGCAGTTAAAATGTTTCTTCCTTTGTGAAGATGTTCTGGTCCAGACGCTGATGAATCAGCTGCTAGTTGAGCACCAAGAATGGCTGCCACAGACGGCAGCGGCCGCAATGCGAGCTCCGGAAGAAGAGACGGAGGGCGGAGCACGCATTGATAGAGAGGTTGCTGACGAGCTAAGGAGATTGAACCAGAAGATTAGGAAGCTAAAATATCAAGCACAATTTCCCATTTGCATTTGGGCATTTGTAGGGGGGTATGTTAGTCGCAGTGGGTGTAATGTTGAAATTGTATGGAATGGCATGAATTTGGGAGAAATTTGTAGGAGGAATTTGGGAGAAATTGTATGGTAATCGCACTGGGTGGGTGTAGTAGGAGTTTGTAAGCTTGAAATTGTATGTATAAAGGTTGAAAGAAGGGAAAAGAAATGGGAAATTCAGTGTGGCAAATAACTCCTATGCGACACTTTTAATCGGAATGGTGAAAAATGCAACATCGTTCGAAGAAATAGCTACTACGTGACATTTCTGACGGCCAAAATAGCTAGCACACGACATGGTTGATTAAACGGTCGTAACGTTGGATTGATTCCAACAGGTGGGTCATAGACTCGTGTGCTCACTTAGTTGTGCTCATAGATTTAGATTTACCAAGGGATATTCAGTTATTCCGACAAGTGGGTCCGAACTATTTTGGCCTCCCCCACCGGGATTCCCTAAACGGCCGGACACCGAACACAGTTTTTCGTTGACATATAAAATTTTCGATACAATTTTCGATTCAAATACAAACTTTGATACAATTTTCGATTCAAATACAAACTTTGATACAATTTGATATGATTCAAATACAAATTTTGATACAATTTCAAATATAAATTTGGATACATGCGATCTAAGCCCTAACCCTAACCCCGACCAGGAGCTTTGGGATCACCCCTTGGTCAAGTGGCCGTTTTGGGCAACGATCGCTATGTGTCAACCCATGGACGATGAGGCCGGTGAGCGAGTAAAACTAGACTCGGAGGCTTTCCCGGTGCACTGATCGAGCTACTGCTCACTTACCGGGTGAGCTGCTCATCACAATGCATCTCTAGGCAAACAGGGTTGAAATCTCCGGCTACGTCGATATTAATGACCGACGCGGCTTGTGGAGAAACCACTGCTTGCCTAGAATCCTGAAAGTCCTCAATCTGGCCGTTATCGATATTAACAACCGGCGCAGGTCGGAGGCGGTGCTGCCTCCTCGTCGTCGGACGACTCCACGGGAGCCGGCTCGGGCGGCTCGTCGTCAGTGCGGCTAGTGGTGGCGAAGCTGTGGAGGCGGCGGGCGTGCTCGGATCGCACGATGTAGTCCCAGTAGGGCGCCGACGCGTTGAACGGAGGCACGCGGCTCCGCTCCTCCTCCGTCACTGCGCCGGCGGCGTCCGAGTCCCACATCGCCCGGATGTAGTCCAGCCTCGCCTGGCCGGTGAGGGGCGGCGCAACCGGGACGTTGTCGATGTTGACCAGCCAGCCGTCCGGCACACGACGGTCGGCGGGCAGAGGGAGGTAGTCGCGCACGAGCTGCTCCGCCTCCTCCACCGCCATGGGACGACGGTCGTCCTGTGGGGGTGGAGGAGGCGGAGGGGGTGGTGGTTGCGTCCCCGCAGCCCTAGCCTCCGCAATCCGGATCCCCTGGATCCGGCGTCGCTCGTTCGAACGTTGGCACCGGAGCAATGAAGCCGCGTCAAGGCGGCAGCGTCGCTCATGGTCCTCCTCCGTCGGCTGGTAACCTGGCCCGCGGCGGTGCATCCTAGTTGTGCGAGTGGCGAGTGGACGGAGAGGGAGAGGGAGAGGAGCGGTGCGGTGGTGGTGTGTGTGAGGAGAGGTCCCGTGGTGGCCTTTTTAAAGCCGGTCCAAGGAGCATAGCGGCCATCGCCATTAACGCCAAGACGGCATGCATTCCGCCACGTGGCCTCTGCGGCGCTGCTACGAGGCGACGGTTCACTGCGTCGCCCAACTAGCCAAACGATGCGCCGCCTGACGGCCCGTGCAACAATGCGACGACTCGCCACTAAAACGACAAGGCGCCTGCATGGTCATGCATGCAACGGGCGGCTGCGTGGAGGCGAGCACACACGAAGGACACGAAGTCAGACGCGCGTACGCTTGTTCCATGCACCGCGTCATTCTAGGTCGCCGGATCTTATGGAATGGCTTAGATCGAACCAGCGGGCCGATCCAAACCCCATCTATCCAGCCAATCAGCGCATCACATGCCCACGAGCCAATCAAATTGCAGAACGAGCACACACACGGATCGGCGCGTCACCTACGCACACGCGGATCGGCGTGTCTGATCCCAACCGTTCACTCACCAGCGATCAACGGTTCGGAAGCGGGAGGGGTTTCAGATGGGGTTTCCGGGGTTTAGGGTTAGGGATTTCGGGGTTTTCGGGGTTTAGGGTTAGGGTTAGGGCTAGGGTTTCACTGAGCTAGGGTTGAGCATAACTAATTAAAAAAATCAAAAAAATATAAAACTTCCGCACATTGTCGTATTATGCAGCTAAGTTGCTATAAATAATATAAAACTTGGATTTTGAGTTGGTCAACGTTTTTTTGTGAGGTTTGACCAAACATTAAAATGTGCACAAATAATTCAAACAAAATCGTAAAAATGTGAAACCAGTGCACATTGTCGTATTATGTGACATAGTTACGACATAAAATAATAAACTTGGTCTATGTGTATTTTTATGAGAAAACCTTCACACAAATGACTTACCACGATCGATGTTGCAGAGAGTTGAACTCAAGTGAGAGGGTTTAGAGTTATGAAAAATCAAAAAAAGAATCAATAAAATCGCCAAAGCTTCATTTCAGAGTGACTAAGAAGGATCTGCACTTAGTTTTTCATTTTCACATTTTAAACTTGTTTTTGAGACGGTCAAAGTGGATTTGACCAAACATTCAAATGAGTACAAATAATTCAAAAAAAATCCAAAAAATGTAAAACCAGCGCACATTGTCTTATTATGTGACATAGTTATGATATAAAATAATAAACTTGGTCTATGTTTATTTTCATGAGAAAATCTTCACACAAATGACTTACCATGATCGATGTTGTAGAGAGTTCAACTCAAATTGAGGAGAAGTGGTTTTGGATTTGGAACATGAAATTTTCTAAAACCTCACTAAAGCTTCATTTTGGAGTGACTAAGAAGGATCCAGGCTTAGTTTTTCATTTTCATGTTTCAAACTTGTTTAAATGTTTGGTCAAACTTAGGTTTGACCAAAATTGAAATGAGCATAACAAATTAAAAAAAAATCAAAAAAATGAAAAACCAACGCACATAGTCTTATAATGTCATATACTAATGATTAAAGTTGATAAACAAGATCTACATACATTCAGACAAAAATTAATGCATCTTGGCTCATATCGCCCAATCTCAAACTCCGTCGTATTCAAATGAGCATAAAAATTAAAAAAAAATGAAAAACCACCTCACATAGTCTATATATATGGAATAGATGTGTAGCTAAGTTATTTGGCTGATTTAGACAAGGTCGAAAAAAACCTTGCTTAGAAATGAGGCTATTTACCCTGCCTTTGTAGCTCCTTTTTAGAACATTTTTCATGAATGTGAGTTTACTTCGCAAAAGGGCTCGGATTGATGACCAAGTTAGAACAAGCAAGTTCACCATAGTTTGGAAAGCATTGCAACATCCAAATAGCATGTCAATTTTTATGTTTGGATCAAATTTGAAGTTTGGTTCACATATTTCAATCACTCACCCATTTGGCCCTCATTTTGACATGACTTGCTCAAAACATGTACCATCATCATCCAAACACCATTAAAACATAGTTGTAGCATAGGTCCAACATCATTCAACATAATACAACATCATTCATAATGTTTCATAAATTCTACTTGGTTCCAACTCAATCTACAAAGCGCTTCGGGGCTTCTTTTTGATCCATGTGCTACTTGCCACCACTGTGCTCCTTGTGCTCCTTGTGCTTCTTGCCACCATTGTGCTCCTTGTGCTTCTTGCCACCATTGTGCTCCTTGTGACCCTTGTGCTCATTGCTTCTTCTCTTCTCCTTTTGACAGTCTTCTTCGAACCTATCACAGAGCTGTACAAAACATAAAGGGTAGTGAGATAATGTTAAGTGATAAATGTACTAGTATATTGGCAAGATTGACATACCTAACAGAACTCACAACCACGGAATGTTGTGAACCATCATTTGGAGCCTCATCTGGAGCATCATTTGGAGCCTCATGATCAAAATCATTTGGAGCATCATTTGGAGCCTCATGATCAAAATCATTTGGAGCCTCATGATCAAAATCATTTGGAGCATCATTTGGAGCCTCATGATCAAAATCATTTGGAGCCACATGGTCATCATCATTTGGATCATCATTTTTAGATGGGTCCTTTTCAGATTCTGTTCCAACCGGCTGCTGATCATCATCATTTTCATCGAAACACTCTCCGAACGCTGGATCTACTGCGTTATCACAATACCTACTGAAATGACCAGACCCACCACACCTTGTGCACTTGCGCTTCCTCGCTCCAAGTCTAGCTCCTTCGCTGCGAGTTCTGTATCGACTCTTCCTCGGTCTACCTGCTGCTCTCTTTAGAACTGGAGCACAAAGCTTGAATCCAGGGTCCACTACATCCCATTGATGTTTTCCCTCCAAAGCAGGTAAAGCAAGTGCATATGTGTCTTCGAACCTTGCAACAGAGTAGTACTCATGCACATATTGCTATATGTTCCCTACTGGACCTGACAGAGTGGTGATGAAAAACAATGCATGAATGCATGGCAACCCAGTTATCTGCCATTGCCTACAACTTCAAGTTCTAGATTCTAAATCCACTGGATATTTCCATTCCCTCTTCTCTTTATCCAAAAATGATACCTCTTCTCTTTGCCTACAACAAAGACTCTGCAAGATTATTGTGCACATAGTCAACTTTGATCAGTTCACTGAATTGGCTTCTGGCCCATAACTTGGAGTGGTGTGTTTCCAAGTATTCCTGCACTTTGTCATTCTTGTATAACTGCCTCATGTGATAGTTGTGCTTCTTAACACTACAAGTCAAAGATGCTGGCCATAAATTGTCGCTATACAACTTTCCTTTGAATTTCTTCGCAAAATTTGCAGCAAGGTGACGCATGCATTCCCTATGCTCTACTCCAGGGAACACATTGTCCACGACCACTTCTAAACCCTTGCAGGCATCAGTATGAGTTACCAACCCATTGGGATGTCCAATAGCCCGGTGCAGATTCTGGAAAAACCAAGTCCAGCTCTACTGAGACTCTGTCTCCAACACACCATATGAAACTGGAAATACGAAATTATGTGCATCAACTGCACAAGCTTCCACTAACTGTCCTTTAAACCTCCATGTCAGAAAAGTAGCATCGACAGCCAAATACGGCCTGCAGCCTACCAAAAAACCCCGGCGACATGCCTCAAAGCAGACAAAAACCCTCCTAAAGCATTCCTTGGTCCTTGTCACTCCCTTCAATGTGTACTCCACCGTGTGGTGGTCAATTTCTACAATACTACCTGGGCTGGTCCTCTCCACTTCAGATTTGAATGAAGACAACAATTCAAAACTTTCCTGCCAGTTACCATAAATAGAATCCATAGCATGATTTTTACCATTGAACACCCTCATGTATGGTAAATCTATCTTGAACTTTTCTTTGATGTTCTTTCATCAATTGCTTTGTACCTATTTGATTGTCTTCTGTCACCCACTTCTTTACTTCTTCAGCCACCCATCTTGACTTGGCTCTAGTGATTGTTTCCTTCCTAAGTGTTGATTCCTGGCATGTGTGCATAAATGGGTTCACTTTGACCTGAATATTTGTGCTATTTCACATTTTAGATGCGTGCATCTTCCATGGACAATTCTCAGCCGGACAGTGTACTCTGTAACAAATTTTATCGCTCTTGACAACTTTGAACGTACGTTCTGCCTTGATGCAGTACGTCACAAGTGCATTTCTACACTCACTCATTGATGAAAAATGGAACCTTCTTCCATCTGAGGGTTCTCACGGTCCCATTCAACAGCTGCAATGTCTTCGTCCTCGTCCTCACCCACAGCTGCATTGTCTTCGTCTACACCCACCGCGTCAGACTCATCTTGGTTTTTAGCCCGAGATGCACGTCGTAAATTCTGAACAACATCAGAATATAGCCTCTCTTCTTCATCCCCACAATTGGAGTCATCAGGCTCCACTTCAACAGGGACCCTTCTGCTGCTGCCCACGCTTGTCGAGCCAGCACGTCCTCGTGCACTACCTGAACTTTTCTGGCTGGAGCTGCGATCGCGACGACATGGTGCTGCCCGGAATGGTCCAACTACCGGCACAACCACATCATTTTGCAGCCTCACATGAAATTTCTCTCTCTCCTTATGCTTAGCAAACATGGTAGCAAGGTCTTCATCATTTATAACTTACACCCATTTATTTCCCCCATCGTAGTATTTGAATTCCTCTTCATCATGCAAACCCCAAGGATATGGGCTGCAAATTACCTCCCCAAATTGTCTAAAACTCCAATTGCAATCCATTGGCAAAGGATAATCGAAACCTCCCACGGATTTCTTCTTATTCTGTGCATCCACGAGGTACCGGTCCCTTCTAATATTCACCAAGAAAGCAAACCGCAATTCCATCCTAACCCACGAAAAGCAGAGACGAATTCAGCACACCAATAGCAAAATCAACTAAAACCAATGGCGTCTCATGTCTAATCGAATGTTCAAATGCACAAGCGAGCTCAAAGTTACCACTCGGGAACCCAGTCGTGGACGCGGCGGGTCTCCGGCCCGACGTTTGCCTCGCCAGCTACTTCGGGGTCTCTGCCGCTCGCCATTTCGCCCTGGAATTAACCCTCTTATGTAACATCCCAATTTTTCAAAAATGCATAAGCATGCATTCATTCATAAGCATCATGTTTTATTGCATATAAAAATCTATGCTTTGAACCTTTAAAAATAGTTTTGGTTTAATTATTTTGTTTTTGACATATTAGAGGGCTAAGCTACCCTTGTCTTTAAACCAACTATTTTATTTTATTTTGTTGGAAAAACTAGTGTCAAAGTGTTCTATACAGAACCAGGGTTCCAAAAAGTTTTTATTCAAATTTTTCTAACTTGTTTTGACTCTATTTTGTTAGTTTTTGGAAAAACAGAAAATAGAAAAGAGAAGAACAAAAAAAAAAAAGGGAAAACCAACCGATCCGGCCGAGGCAGCCCACCCCGGCCCAGGATCGTGCGCCGCACCAGCCCAGCTCGCCCCGCGCCCTCTCCTTCTCCTCTCTCTCTGACCGCCGGGCCCTGCACGTCAGCCGTGTTCTTCCCCAAATCGCGCCCACGCCCACCGGAAACTGCCGCCGTCCGCCGCCTTGATTGCGGGCGTTTCCCTTCTCGCCATCAACGCCGCGACCCGCCTACTTAAGCTCCTCCCCTCCCTCTCTCACCTCCGCTCGAAACCCTAGCAGGCCCGCCGCCAGGCTGCTGGATCTCGAGCTCGTGCCGCCGCCGCCCGCCGCCCGCCGCCGGTAAATCCGCACGCCGCGGCCACTCCGGCCACTCCCCGCCCTCCCCCTGCATTCCATCTCCCTCCCCTCTCCTTGCTCTTCCATTTTGACACCTTTCGGTGTCCGTTTGCTCGCCAGGTCGACGAATCCGTCCGCCGCCGCCTCGGTCCGCCGCCGGCCACCACTCCGTCGAGCTATTCCGGGAAGAAGAGGAGGAGCCGAAGCACACCACTGCGCCACCGAGTCCGCCTCGCCGCCGCCGTCACCGAGGTAGGACGATTTCGTCCCGGGAAGCCGCCGTACGCCGGGAACGCACTCGCCGCCGTGTCGCCGCCGCGGCCACCGTGCTCCGGTGACCTAGCACCACCGGGCACGGATGGATCTAACGGGGTCCGTTGGATTTCGATCCAACGGCCGTGTTCTTTCTTTTTTTTACCGAATCGGTACGGGCCAGTAGAAACGCGCCATGTGGCTGCACCGTCAGCGCCCAGTCAGCAAGCCCAGTCAGCGGCTGATTTGTAATTCCCAGAAAATGAATAAAATCCCAGATTTTTGTGCAATCTTGTAAAATCCATATCTTGAGTTCTGCTTATCCAAAAATTGCAAACTTTATATCAAAATGCTTGGAAAAATGTTTTCTATCCAGTGGTGTGTTCAAATTGCACCTTTGCATCATGCATTTAAATGATTTTCACAGAATCCTAAAATAAGGTATTCTAGCCTATAAATTACTTTCTAAATTATTAAACACTATAAAAATTGTGATCATGAGCATCATGCATATGTTAGACAACAGAAACTTTAATATAATCTTATTTCCTTAAATTGTGGAGTGTTAGCTTGCATTCCATGCATTCATATTATTTTTGTATTGCCATTATATTGCTTGTTGTATTGAATTGGTGTTTGTTTGTTGTCTGAATAGATTGTGAGGAGTGCCAGACGTACTGTGAGTGCTGCGACAACCCGAACAACGATCAAGGCAAGTGTATACACAAACTCATGAAGGACCTATTATTTTCCTTATTGCATTATAGATTATTTTGGTAGTATGCATGATAGGTTTACTATTGTTTTAATTATGCTATGCAAGCCTGTTAGATCTTTCTTGTTGACTAGGTACCTACATTAATTTAGTAGAAATGCTTGCTGCAATTGTGAAGATTTTGATGTAGTAAGTTAAGTGAAAACTCTACTAAATTAATGAATCACCTGGGTGGATTTGGTTTGTTGAGGTGTGCGAAGTTGAGTGGCTACTCAGGGCCATTTTCTTGTGGTCTAACCTGAGTATGTGCACTTGTGGATGGCCACCCAGGGTATTGAGATTCGATGTCACTCCATGTTTAGTTGCTTCCAGTGCAGCCACTAGTCATATGGGCTCTGTCTTGACTAAGTAAGTAGCATGGAACCAGCCCGGTTTGACAAGCAGATGTAGGGGTTGTAGGTTGGAACGGGTCAAGCCAGTAGTGGTTGGGAAAGTGCTTCAGAAAGGTCTCGTCTTGGTCTTCTCCTTTCCTTTTCACTAAATGTGGGTTAAGGACAGAATGGGTTGATCGAGTCTAGTGGGGAAAGTGCCACAAACTCTCGAGAGTAATAAAACTATGACCATAGCCGTGTCCCCGGTTACGGACAATGTTGAGTAACTAAGCAAGGTAGTTGTCGGAGGATCTCTTCATTCCAATTTCATAATAAAATGTGAGGGGTGAACACGGGTATATGAGACCTTGGATGCGTTCCATGGGTGTGTCTCATATTGTAAAGTTGAGAATAAAATGTTTGGGAAAAGTAGGACAAAATTGGCTTTATGCAATAGCCTTCAACCCCACCAGCCAGTTAAGCATGTAGTATTAGTCTTGCCATTTTATATTCCACCATAGTATTCACTTGCCGGCCTGTTACAAGGTTTTGACCCAATTTCCCTGGGCTGCAACGTTAAATGTTGCAGGCTACTACGACGATGAGTGAGACGTGTCTTCGAGCTTACAACCAACATGATCGCCAGTGGCTCATGGAGATGAAGGAGCTCTCTGCTATTATATTGCTGCTTGTTGAACTCTGAATAAATTGTGAACTCTTTACTCTTTTAAGGCTAGCTTCGGCTATGCAAAGTTGTAAGGAATTATTTTACTCCTGGATCATTCGAATCTCGTTGTAATAATATTTGACATTGATGCATGATATTACATCTTTTGTGAGTTGCTATCCATACTCGATCCAGGGAATAGCATATTTCACAATGTTGCCTTGCTTTTCTAAGCGAGGGCGCCACAAGATGGTATCAGAGCGTAATGTTGCCTGTAGGTTCGAAAACCATAGGATTGGATAGAAAGTCTAGGTTGTCCCTTTTATTGGTTAATTTTCGAAATGCTTTTGTTATTTGAAATTACATATTGTTCTTTTACAGCACCTTATTTATTTTGTCTTGTAAATTCTTTTACATGCTTTTGTTATTTGAAATTATTTTACTCCCGAATGTTCAAATGCACAAGCGAGCTCAAAGTTACCACTCGGGAACCCAGTCGTGGACGCGGCGGGTCTCCGGCCCGACGTTTGCCTCGCCAGCTACTTCGGGGTCTCTGCCGCTCGCCATTTCGCCCTGGAATTAACCCTCTTACTTCCTCTGCCTCGCCAGCCCCAGCGCTCCCGCCGGGCGCACGGAAGGAGCCCCCGCCGCGGGTCGAGCAGGTGGCGGGCGCAGTGGCAGAACGAGTGGGACAAGCTGGTGGCGGTGGAGCTGGTGGCGGTGGAGCACGTAACGGTGGAGCACGTTGCGGTGGAGCAGTTGGCTATATGCGCGGGACGGACGCGACGACGCAGGTGGTGGCGGCGGAGGTGGTGGCGGCGCAGGTGGTGGCCGTTCAGGAGCAGTGGTGGTGCACGGATAGATTGGGGGGTAGGGTTCAGGTCGTTATTTTTAGCGCCGATGCGCGGTGCCACCTGTAAGATGCGGACCCACTTCACTAACGCCTACGGACGGAATCCGCTTCAGACTGGCCGTTTGGCCTCGCCATAGCAGCTGCGACTGAAGTAGTGGCAAAACTGAGCACCATTTGGAACTAGTGGTAAAACTGAGTAGTACCAAGCCTCTAAGGGCAATCTATTAAATGACCCTGGTAGACTGGGTGCATAACATTGGCCTTTGAGTAGCTTTCATCATGCGTGGTCTTTACAAAAAAAAAGTACTCCCTCCGTCCCAAAAAAAATGTCATTTGTTTGTCTAAATTTGAATGTATCTAAGTTTTTAGATACATTCAAATTTAGATAAAAAAATGACATTCTTTTTACGATGGAGGTAGTAGCTTTCATCACCAATCCCTTTCTCTTACATGAAAAATGGTGCTGACAAACGCATTTTCTTCTGACATGGAAAATAAATCCACCACGTTCGAAAATCAGTTTGATTCCTTTTCTCAGTCAACATCGGTCATTTTCACTTAACGGTGTTTCAGAATTGGTAGACATTGCATGACAGACTGTCAAGCACGACGCGTGGCATCAATTGTCCAGTTGCTCACTGCTCAGCTAGCATTGGCACACGAAGCACAGAGAAGATATTTATTCATGTATTTATCTATCGAAAAAGATAGGGCAAAAGGGACATGTCAAGATAAAACAGCATCTCATTACAGTAACCTGCTAGTATCTGTTTAGCAAAACGCGTTTGTACACAATATTCTCTTCTCGGCTGCAAAACAGAAGAGGCCATCTGAAGCGCTATATCGAGATTAATGTTCCATACTTGAACACAACATACTGATACTGGCTATTGACGACCTGGTCTGCTTAATTAGATACCGTAGATCTCTATCACTTTCACGAACCATGATGAAATATTAATTCGGAGCGCGCTCTCTCTCTTCTCCTTCTCATTAAGTGATGTGAGAATACTAAGCATGCACGCAAAGGCAAAATGTGCATTTTCAGCTGTACTTTACAGGACCATAAGGCTAACAGTCACGATGCTAGAGGTTTGCTTGAAGGACTTCTCGTCAGGTAAATGCGTATACTGGGAGTGGCCAATAATGCGTACGTATTACATGTAGAAATTTTCTAACAGTAAAGGTAAATATAAATGTACCGGCACTCTAGTATTGTCGATACACAGAGTTGATTGGCTTATTTCATTCAGTGCAAATTACCAAATGCAATCTCAAAAGTTGGTGTCACTAGTGGAAAACATGCCTTTGGTCCCGGGTTTAAAGGACCTTTAGTCCCGGTTGCGCAACGCAATCGGGATGGAGGACATTCCGGAGGGGTCTCTCAATGCTGCTGACCGGAGTGGGCCACAGTCGGCCAACATGGATGTTGATGCCAATCAGTCTTCTGGTTCGGCCTCCCATGGGAAGACTGTGGCTAACTCGGCTACTACTCCTCTTCGGGCTTTTGTGGCGATTACTCCCTACAACCCGTATCCGCAATCTCCTGGGGGGAAGGAGATAGTGTCCCAGATTCGTCGTGTTTCCCCGGCTCTGTTACGTGGTTTTGTTGCTGGGTCTTCTTCTGTGCCTTGTATGTTTCGTGAGGGGGCTGCTTCTGCCCCTTCCGACCCGCTGGTCCTCCCTACCGGTGACTTGCTGGAGGCGACGGAGGCTCGGCCCGCCGGCGAGTGGGTGGTGGCACCTCTGGCTGCGGATCCTCCAGCCCAGCAGGGGTCTCCGGGTGCCGATCTGGTCGGTGTGGGGGGGTCTACCTCGACTCAGCCCCCCCATGCTGATGGCGCCGTGGCGACCGTTGAGATGGGGGTGGTCCCGTCCTTGGCTTTGCCCCCCCCCCCGTCTCTTTCTTCTTCGACGGATGATGCTTCGACAGGCGGGTTGGCTGCTACGTCACCTGTGCCGACCCGTCTGTCCGCCCTACCGGTGTCGCCACGTACGACATCCTCCGCTGACGGGGTCACTCCGACCCGTCGTAGTGCGAGGTTTGGCGTCGCACTGGATGGGGCGTCCGACACGGACGAGGACTCGCTCAAGAAGGCCATGCGTCGCAAGGCGGCTCACAACTTGGACTACCTCGGTACGGATATGCATTCTAAGTCTTTTCTTTCTCTTTCTTCTAAGTCCATTCAGTCAAATATTTCTAGTATAGGTCTTAATGTTGGTAGGTCTAGTTCTCAAATTGATGTGTCGACTAAAGTCTTGAGGCATATGGAATATGACCGTCTCACGGTGATTCCTAAAGCTGGGACTGTGTCCACAGCCACCTATTTGGATGATGAAGAAGCGAATGCCACATCAGATGGTCAGCTTTTTTCTCATTTGATTGGTGAAGAGTTGGAGGGGGGTTTGGATGACGACGGCTTGAGCTCATTATATGAGTTAAAAGCATCCAGTCGGAAATCTAAAGCCGACTCCAACAAGTCTCGGCAACGAGCTAAAGTGTCCAAATACTCCACGGTTTCCCAATGAATGGCATGTTTGCAAATAGCAGGGGTCTTGGTGACTTGGCTAAACATTTGCACTTTGCTGATTGTGTTCGGGACCACAATTTGGATTTTCTGGCTATTTCCGAGACGGGTAGACGTGAGTTTGCTCAATCGCTTTTGAACCGACTTTCGGGCGGTATAGAGTTTGATTGGTACTCGCGTCCCCCTCATGGTCGCTCTGGGAGCATATTACTAGGCATCAGGACAGAATCCATGGAAGTGTTCGATGTTACGGAGGGTGATTTTCATATTAAAATGCACCTCCGTAATAAATCTGATAATTTCATTTGGAGTCTTGTTGCGGTGTATGGGCCAGCCCAAGAAGTGGCGAAGACTGCTTTTCTTTGCGAAATGTTCAATTTGGTAAAAGATAATCCGCACCCCTTGATCATTGGGGGGGGGGATTTCAACTTGCTACATTTTCCGTTTGAGAAAAGCAAGGGTCGGTTTGACAACCGTTGGCCTCTGTTGTTCAATGCAGTCATTGACAGCTTGAACTTACGAGAGATTACAATGGTGGGGAGACAATTTACTTGGGCTAATTCTCTCCCTGAACCCACATATGAGAAACTAGACCGGGTACTGATGGATACGGATTGGGAATCTAAATTCCCACTGGTATCGGTACGGGCTCTAAAACGCATTGAGGGTTTGTCAGACCACGCTCCCATTCTTTTGACTTCTGGAACTCCTAGGCCACGGTGTAAGCGTCGGTTCAAATTTGAGCTTGGGTGGCTGCACCGTGAGGGATTTCATGATATGGTTAAAATAATTTGGGAAAGACCGGTTATGGGTGATACGCCTATCCAGCATTATTGGAATAATAAGATACATGTATTTCGCACGCACCTTGCTGGCTGGGCGCGTCATACTTCTGATTTACTTAAAAAGGAGAAGGAACGACTTGCCTCGATCATTGATGCTCTAGAAGCATTAGCAGAAGTTCGGTTGCTATCTGAGCATGAGATTGAGCTAAAAAGCCAATCTAACGCTCAGGTAGCGAAACTTCTGCGTGAGGAAGAGTTAAAATGGTACCAACGTTCCAAAGCACAATTCATACTGGAAGGGGACTCGAATACTCGTTATTTCCATAGTATTGCCAATGGCAGACACAGGAAAAAACACATTCACTCCCTTGTCCAGGATGAGGGAATGATTGAGGGCCAAGAACAACTCAAGTCGTACATTACAAATTACTATAAGGGTCTGTTCGGTGCTCCAGATGAAGGGAACTTCACTCTGGACGAGGATCGAACAGAGGACATTCCCCATGTTTCAGATGCGGAGAACAACATACTCACCAAAATCTACTCTGAGGAGGAGGTGAGGTTGGCGGTTTTTCAAATGAAACATAATTCTGCCCCTAGACATGATGGCTTCCCAGCTGAGTTTTATCAGAATTTTTGGGATGTTATCAAGTTTGATCTACTTCAACTGTTTGCCTGTCTGCACTGCAGACAACTAGAGTTGTTTCGTCTCAATTTTGGGGAGATTATTTTATTACCTAAGGTTAACGAGACAGAGAGGATACAACAATTTAGACCCATATGCCTCCTTAACGTTAGTTTTAAAATTTCACCAAGTGGCTACAATTCGACTTAACAGTGTGGCCGATCATGTAGTGCGACCGTCTCAGACGGCTTTCGTGCAAGGATGCAACATCCTTGATGGTGTTGCGATCCTACATGAGACGGTTCACGAGCTACATAGGAACAGACTGAATGGGGTAATTCTCAAAATTGATTTCGAGAAAGCTTATGATAAAGTCAAATGGTCTTTCATTCAGCAAACACTCCGATGAAAGGCTTTTCTCCGAAGTGGTGCGCGTTAATCAATAGCTTTGGTTCGGGAGGGAGTGTTGCCATCAAAGTCAATGATGACACTGGCAAATACTTTCAAACGAAAAAAGGTCTAAGACAAGGAGATCCATTATCGCCAATACTATTTAATATAGTGGCTGATATGTTGGCTATCTTGATCGAACACGCTAAATCCAAGGGTCAAATTGAAGGAGTGATTCCGCATCTTGTTGATGGTGGTCTATCAATTCTTCAATATGCTGACGATACAATTCTTTTTATGGAACATGACATCGAAAAAGCTCGAAACCTAAAGCTAATTTTGGCTGCTTTTGAGCAACTTTCGGGTCTTAAGATAAATTTCCATAAAAGTGAATTGTTTTGTTTTGGCGATGCTCGTGATGACGCTGCCTTGTATGCTGAACTTTTTGGCTGTGAGCAAGGTCAATTTCCTATCAACTATTTGGGTATTCCGATTCATTTTCGAAAACTTACAAATGCTGAATGGAAAAAGGTGGAGGAAAGACTGCAATTACGTTTAAACAGCTGGAAAGGCAAACTCCTATCTCTAGGAGGAAGATTGGTTCTCATAAATTCGGTACTAACCAACATGGTACTGTACATAATTTCATTCTTCCAACTGCCCAAAGGAATTTTAAAAAGACTAGATTACTTCCGGTCTAGATTCTTTTGGCAAGGGGATTGTGAGAAGAAGAAATATCGATTGGCTAAATGGAGTGTGGTTTGTAGTCCTAAAGACCAAGGAGGGCTCGGTATTCATGACCTCGAGGTCAAGAACAGAGCCTTACTAGGTAAATGGCTTTTCAAACTTCTATCTGAGGATGGAGTTTGGCAGACCCTCCTTAGGAGGAAATATGTGGGGGATCATGCTGTCTCTCAGGTTATTTGGAAACCTGGTGATTCAGACTTCTGGGCTGGCCTTATGGCTACAAAGAAGTATTTTTTCCACATGGATCTTTCTTAATTAGGGATGGATCGGAAATTCGTTTCTGGGAGGATAAATGGCTGGGCCCGTCTACCCTTAAAGAACAATATCCGGCTCTTTACTCGATTGTTCTTCACAAAAGCGATACGCTCGCGAAGGTGCTGGGTTCCTCCTCACCAGATGTGTCGTTCAGAAGAAGTTTACTTGGAACAAGGCAGGCATCCTGGAATGCCTTGCTTCTCCGTTTGGACTCTGTCCAACTGTCGGAAGGTCCAGATAGATTTCGATGGAATCTTATGAAGAATGGTAATTTCTCAGTGGATTCTATGTATAGAGCTTTAATTCTTCCCGACGTGCCAGTCAATACTATAGAAAGTAATAAAATTTGGAAGATGAAGATCCCGCTTAAAACTAAAGTTTTTGCGTGGTATCTTCGTCGGGGTGTAATTCTTACAAAGGATAACCTTGCTAAGCGTAATTGGCAGGGAAGCAAAAAATGTGAGTTATGTCAAAATGACGAGTCCATTGCACATTTATTCTTCCATTGTGAGTTCGCTAGGTCTATATGGTCAGCTGTCCAGATAGGTTCTACCTTACATCCACCGCGCTCTGTTGCAAACCTTTTTGGCAACTGGTTGAATGGTGTGGATCTTAGGTTTAAACTCTTCTGTAGGATGGGCGCGATTGCCATTATTTGGTCGCTGTGGCTATGTAGAAATGACAAGGTTTTTAATGATAAAATTGCTTCTATTATGCAGGTTATTTACCGGTGCACTGCGACGCTACGATCATGGTCGGTCCTGCAGCGGGTGGAGCACCGAGACTTGTTTTTGGAGGTGGCGTCGAGACTGGAGGTTGCGGCCAGGGAGTTACTATCCCGGCATGGGTGGCAACATAGACTCCGGATTGACCTTCCTGTGCTTTAGGCAGATTTACAATTTCTCATCATGATATGTATTTCGCCTTCTTTTTTATGTTGTGAACTGGTGTCGAGTGACTTTGGGGCTGTGTGCATCTTAGCTATGCAGAGGCCGGGTGTAATGCTTAAACTTTTTAATTAATAAAATCCCTTTATCGAAAAAAAAACTAAAGGCCCCATCCTTTAGTCCCGGTTGTGTTATGAACCGGGACTAAAGGGGATTCACGTGGCCGCTCTCGAGCGTCCGGGTAGGAGAACCTTTAGTCCCGGAAAAGGTCTGCACATGTTAGCTGGGGTTTAGGGTTTTGGGGTTCATTTTGTATTTTTCTTTTCAATTTGTATTTACCATTCAATTCTTTTTTATTTAGTGTTTTCCTTTTTATTTTATGTTTTGCATTCAATTCGACGGTACTACATCCAACAATAAAGAAACCATTACACAACATCGTCATGAATATAGAGATCGAAGTGACCTCTTTCTTCGTGCTTGGTCGAACATATTACATATAGTACGATATATAAAATACAATATCTCTTACGATCCCTAATGTCTAACTACCAATTAGGGTTGTATTCTTCGTCTTTAGATATGACCTCTTTAAGTAAGAATTCCGCCAATTCGTCTTGAATTGCTCGCACGCGTTCCTTTGGTAGGAGTTTGTCCCGCATCCGTTCGATCTAATTTAATGAAGGGGGTTAATATATATGAATGAATCTCAACACAATTGATGGTAATAAAATAATATTGTGAATATTGTTTACGTACTCGAAGTTGTTCTAAGATTCTGCCCGTCTCACAGGTCGTCTGGCGAATGAACTCGCAGACGTAGAATCCACAAGCGGAGTTCAATCAAAAGAATAATTAAGCATCATAATGCTATTGAAACTAGAATCAAACAGACGTGTGGATCTAGCTAGTACTACTTACACTTAGTTCTTTAAATGTAAGCTCCTCTTTCCAATCACCCTTAGCCCTCTTGGTGAACCGTTTCCAAGCCCTGCCAGGCAAAGAAAATGAATAAAGGACTTATTAATTACTAGATATCAGGAAATGAACGAAAGTTGCCGATATAGTGCCATAATAATTGAAATTACCTCTGGAGCATTTCACCCATGTCCGCCCACTTCTCAAGGTCATTACGTTGCGGGTCCGTGACTTCTACTAGTCCTTTGTCAGGAAGAATGATTAACAGAATAAAGTGGAAACTACGCACGCATAACTCGTCAATTACACTTAACATCGAGCAAGCGAAATAGAATGTGTACAAGACAGTAACACTCACATGAAGTTGTAAGGAAATAGTATTTCCCTATTGGTTTCTTGTCTCCTTAACGCCCTTACCAAGTTATCCTCCGTTTGCTTGGGTTGATTTTTTAGATTATATTCATGAACGACATATGGGTCAACGAACCCAAGGTCATATATTCGTCCTTGTTTGCATTCGAGAATCTTCAATCTGCATAATAGAGCGAGGATAATTATACATGCAATGAACGAGCTGAGCTAGAGACTTAATTACAGAAATAATACTTACGGACAATAGGAACTGACGATAGATTTGTCGATGGCGTCTTGATTGAATAACTGAAATAATTCTTCAAATTCAATGTGTCTCATCATTTCCACGCAAGTAATGCTCATCTTTAATGAGCCAGTTTGTCCCTTTCTTTGTTTCTTCCATGTACCACTGATGCAATCTTCGCATTTTTGTTGATAGCTTCGGGACCTCCTCAGGTCTGACAAGAGGATTCCCGTACTGGTATTTATATGCTAACTCAGCCATGGGGAACTCTACTATAGAGCCTAAGTATTCAGCCATAGACACACCAAGATCATTGGCCGCTCCTCTGATTAGTTTTGTACAGTCCGGATCAGAAGGGATATCAGAAAACACGTTGAGCGGGGGGCACGATTGGTTTTCCTATTCTCCGAGCTGGGGAACTTTTTTCCTGCTTTGACGCGGCCGCTGCACATGTTCTTCATATGAGTTTGTAATAGAGCGGTCATAGTCTGATAACAGCTGCTCAGGCGTTGGTCGCTTCAGGTTTTCCACAAGTTGCTTTACTTTTGCCGGATCGATTTTCTCCTTTGGCTCGGGCCGTTTTGGTGCTAATTGGCGTTTCACCTCGCCGTCAACTTCTATGCAAAGTTCTTCATCAGTCATATCGTAAGCTAACTTCTTGGCAGGAGCGGCCTTCGCTTTCTTCCTTGAGGATTTACTCGGAGCTGTAGCACTAGCTGCCGGAGCGGCGTCGGCGATGGTCTTCTGCTTTGGAACTCGAGTCTGAGGTGGCTGAGGCGGCTGAGCCTGCTAAGGCGGCTGATTCTACTGACGCGGCGGAGACGGCTGAGGCAGCGGAGACGGTGGCCTTGGCTTCCAATTTGGAAGCACGATGTGTTCCTTTCGCCATAGAACAGTAGTTTTTCTGCCTTCTCCCAGTGCAGTCTCCCCTTCACCTGTAGGGTAGTCAAGCTCCAGTTCCTCAAATCCCTTTATAACTTCATCCACTGCGACAACATCATAGCCATCTGGAATCGGAGAGGAATGGTAAGTTCCATTACGTACAGGAGGTAAGACAACGCCGACCGCCACCTTCATGGATAGGTTCATCAATGGAGTATGTAGCTCACAATTTTCCCTCTACGTGATATCATCCACAGGGTAGCGACGAGCCGAGATATCATCGGGCTGAATGAGCTCCGTGGAAGCCACGCTGATTTTCCGCTGAGATGGTGGGCCGGTATTTTCCAATGCAGAATCTTCGTGCCGCTGAGATTGGCCGGTCGCTTGCTGGTAAGTGCGTCTAGTATCTCCTGCTGCCTCGCTACTTTTTCTTCTATCTGCTTCAGCCAGTCTGCCTCCTCTTTCTTTTTCCTCCCTCGGCTTCTATAAGTGTTATTGCTGTCGAGAAACCCATATTTCCACGGAACGGAGCCTATTGTGCCTCGTGTTCGTCCACTGTGTTCATCATTCCCGAGGGCGCGTGTCAACTCGTCCTTCTCCCTGTCTAGATGGAACTTCCCGTCCTGCACATCCTGCATTGCCTTTTTAAGTTCATTGAGGGGTGTTGCAAGTTGTGCTTTTGTAAAAATACACTTCCCTGTTTCTGGGTGCAACTTTCCCCCATGCCCGTAAAACCAAAGTTCTGCCCGTTCAGCCCACCCCTGCGGCTCAGGAATTATCCCTTTTTCAAGCAGGTCGTTCTCATCTTTCTCCAACTTAGGCTTGGCAGCCTTGTAGCCGCCTGAGCCCATGCGATGGTGATATTCTTTCTTTGCAGCATTTTTCTTATTTATTGCTGACCTTTGCTTAGCTTCGTCTGATTTCTTGTACTCCACAAATTCGTCCCAATGATCTTTTGGCTTCTCACTCGCTCCAGTGAACTCTGGAGTGTTTCCTTTCAGGATATAATCCTTGTTCAATCTTTTCTTCCAGTTGACAAATTGTTCGGCCATCTTCTTAAGTGTCCACTCCTTGACTTTTCGCTCTATGACTTCCTCGTTATTTTTATCCCCCTGTAACGGATGAGCGTCATCGAAAGCATTTTGATGAGGTAGGGTGAAATTTGTCATGAGCGTCATCCAAAGCATGTCTTTGGCTCTATCCTCGACAAAACTAACGGATGAGCGTCGTCCATCCGCCTTTGGCTTATTCCATTCTCGAATGGTGATCGCGATGTTGTCCCTAACAACAACTCCGCATTGACTTACAAATATTGCGGCGTGCCTCACGGGAGCAATCGCTCTACCATCTTCAGCGATTTCTTCGATCTTGTACCTCTCACGTTCGTCCAACTTTTTGGCTGCGCCTCATTTCTTTTCAGAAGATTTGCTTGATCCGGAGGGCTAAAAGAAGAAAGTGTTGGGAATATGCCCTAGAGGCAATAATAAAATGGTTTATTAGCATTTTCATGTTTATGATAAAAGTTTATTATCCATGCTATAATTGTATTAATTGGAAACATAATACATGTGTGGAATATAAACAACCAAGTGTCCCTAGTAAGCCTCTACTGGACTAGTTCATCAGTCAAGAGATGGTTAAGGTTTCCTGACCATGGACTTGTTATAGTCACTTGATAACGAAGTCAATCATTAGGAGAATGATGTGATGGACAAGACCTAATAATAAAGAGTTGCAATTGATCATGTCACACAGTTCCATTGCCAACGCTTTTAGTATATGCCAAGTATAGTTTCCTTAGACCATGAGATTATGTCACTCCCGTTTACCGGAGAAATACTTTGTGGACATCAAACATCGCTTCATGACTGGGTGATTATAAAGATGACTTTCAGGTATCTCCGATGGTAAGTTATTGGGTGACATGTATCAAGAGTGGGATTTGTCCCTCCATGTAACGGAGAAGATATCTCCAGGCCTTCTCGATAATATAAAGCTTCATAAAGTTTGCAAACGTGTGATTAAGTGGTAATCACGGAGATCCTATATTATGGTCGAGTAAAGAGAACTTGCCGGGTAACGATATTAAACTAGATATGGGGATATCGATGATCAAATCTCAGGCAAGTAAAATATCATGAGACAAACGGAATCATGCACGAGATTAATTGAATCTCTAGCATCGTGGTTCAACTGATAGAGATCTTCGTTGAATGTGTAGGAGTCAATATGGATATCCCAGTCCCGCTATTGATTATTGATCAGATCATGTCTGCATGTTCTCGAACCCGCAGGGTCACACACTTAACGCTCTGATGTAGCTAGGGTTTGCGATGAGATAATTGATGGAATGAACGAATGGTGATTCGGAGTCTCGGATGAGATCCTAGACATCACGAGGAGATCCGTAAGAGTCCGGAGAATAAGATTATATAAGGAAAGTGGTTTCCGGAGGTGTCGGAAAGGTTCCGGAATATTCCGGCAGGGTACTGGAATTTTCTAGAAGGTTCTAGAAGAGTCTAGAAGTGGGGCCCACCTGTCGTATGGGGCCCACATGGACCAATGGGTGGTGCAGCAGCCTTAATGGGCTGGTCGCACTAGCCCATGGCCCAACCGACCAAAGAAGGCAAGTGGAGGCCGAATCCCTAAGGGACTCGGATGGCTTGGCGGCCAAGCAAGCCCTAGGCCGGCCGGCCCTAGGATTCCCCCTTGCCCTCCACCTATATAAAGGGGGGGGGGTGCGGCACATCCTAGAGGAGGCCAGCCCCAGCCGCACCACCCCTGCCGTAGCCGCACCCCACCTCCAGTGCCGTGCCACCCTCCTCCTCCTCTCCCTCTTGCACGGCTTGGCGAAGCCTTGTCCGTGGGAGATCTCCACCATCAACACCACCACACCGTCGTGCTGCTGAGATCCATCTAGCCACTCCCTCGTTGCTTACGGGATCAAGAAGGCGGAGTCTACATCGAGCCGTACGTGTGGATACCGCGGAGGTGCTGCTCGTGCGGCGCTTCATCGGATTGGATCGCATGGATAATACAACCTCTCGCGACTAGACGAGTCTTGTTGCGGGGATCGACTAGCCAACCCCTGCACCAAAAAAACACGTTTGTTCGATCTTTAAGGGTAAGAGATTGGATCTCCACTTCGCTACTTGCATTTAATAGATCTAGATCGTTGGGTTTCTTCCGCTTGTTTCGTAGGAATTTTTTGTTTTCTATGCAACGAACCCTACAGAAAGAGCGCTAATATATATACAAATCAAATAATGTATCTAGTCAGCAGAGGCTTAATTAATATACCTCGCCGGACTCTGTAGTAATTAAGGTTCCAGAACCGGAGCCGTCAGCTTCTCCCTCCATTTCCTCACTGGAGCCGTCAGCTTCTCCCTCCACTCCCTCAACGGAGTCGTTCAAAAACTGTGAGGTGATATCGACGTCATCTCCATCGCGGATCATATCCTCCAATATGTTTTCTTGTTCTTCGTCTCTGCCGTGATCCATAGTTTCTGCAAAGACAATTTACTTGTGGTTAATTAGCAAAATATTCAGTTGACTAGGTGCAAAAAGATCAATTACTTTATTTCGCTGCTATTAATGTAGGTGCAAAATAAAATTAGGAATATTTGCATGCATTTTATTAAGCACCTAAAGTTCATCATGAAAATCAAGAAATATTTGCAAGCATTTCTTAACCATCTAAAAAATTTATACACAAGTACTAAATTTTTATGCCAATTGCAATTTTTATTACACACAAGTACTAAATTATTGCAATTTTTATTAACAACATAGATCACTAATTAATTGCAAATTGCAATTCTTATTACACAAATACTATATTTTTATCATGACACAAATACTATATGTTTATGCCAATTGCAATTTTTATTACACAAATACTATATTTTTATCATGACACAAATACTATATTTTTATGCGAATTGCAATTTTTATTACACACAAATACTATATTACATTGAAATCTTTATTATTGCAATTTTTATTATTGCATGTGTTCTTTAAACAAATTTTTATTTTCCATTGAAATTTTTATTGTTGCAATTTTTATGTTACATTGAAATTTACCGGAGGAGGAGCACCTTACATTGCTAAAAATTTCAATTTTTATTGCATTGAAATTTTAATTACAATTTGCTAAAAAAATGCGAGGAGGAGGAGCTACTTACCGGAGGAGGAGAGGAGGAGGGCTAGCGAGGAGGAGGACGGCGGCCGGCGAGCGGGGGCCGAGAGGACCGATACGTCTCCGACGTATCTATAATTTTTGATGTTCCATGTATGATTATATATCAGTGCCACAAGTTTTTATAATGTTTTTATGTCATTTTGGCATGATTTATGGAACTAACCTATTAACAAGATGGCCAGTGCCAGTTCCTATTTTCTGCTGTCTTTTTTATTTCAGAAAAGTTGTTCTGTGAAGTTTCTCGGAATGCGCTGAAAATTTACGGGAATTATTTCCAAGCAGAAACAAGTCCGAAGCCAGGAGGGCGCCCGAAGGGGAGGCACCCAGACTCCATACGCCCCCCAGGCGCGGCCCCACCCTAGGCCGCTCCTGGGTCCCACCTGGTGCCCTCCGGCATCGTCTCGAGTTGCCCCTTCGCCTATAAAATCGTCTTTGACCCGAAAACCCTTAGTCCCCGATCATATTTCCCAGAAGACGTCCGAGGCCGCCGCCATCGCCAACCCTAGTTCGGGAGGGTTATGCAGCTCTTCCCGGCACCCTGCCGGAGAGGGGAATTGACACCGGAGGCATCTACACCACCACGCCTGCCTCCGGAGTGATGCGTGAGTAGTCCACCATGGGACTACGGGTCCATAGCAGTAGCTAGATGGTTGCGTCTCCTCGTTGTACTCCATTGCTTAGATCTTGTGAGCTGCCTATCATGATCAACACCATATTATCTGTAACTGCTACATGATTGTGTTTGCATGGATTCGATGAATTGTGGAAGTCATTACTTTTGTTCATCTATGTGTTGTGTTTTATCTATGATCTTGCATGCTCTCCGATGCTAGTGGATGCTTTGGCCAAGTAATTATTAGTGTTGTATGAGGGAGTATTTATGCTAGCTAGTGGGTTCATGCCTCTCTTTGTCTGAGCTCGGGTTGACAGAAATGATTAAGACTAGAGATGTGCTGTTGCCACTAGGGAGAAAACAGCGGTGTGATTTCCTTGTGTTATTTACATTGCTTACATTATGCACTTTGCTTATTGCAATGATGTGTTGCTTGCAACTTAATACATTTGGGTGACATGCTGGATAGCGATCCCGGAGTGGATTATTAGTCATAGATGCAGTTGGATAACGGTCTATGTATTTTGACGTAATGCCCATAGTAGATGAAACGGTGAACTATATTGTTTTATGATAGCATTGCTGTGTGCCCATAATTCTGTCAATTGCCATGCTGTAATTTGTTTACCCATCATGTATATATTTTGGAGAGACACCACTAGTGATCTGTGGACCCCGGTCCTATTTTCCTACATTGCTTACAACCGTTTTAATAGTTTTTCGTCATCATTTGCTCGCTGGTCATATTTCACTCTCATCATATTTTACATCCACACATTTAATTCTTTGTGTTCAGCAAGCCGGAGAGATTGACAACCTCTCTGTTTCGTTGGGGCAAAGTAGTTTGTTTGTGATTGTGTGCAGGTCCACATCAATTATCGTAAACGGCGCCATTGACACCTTGCTAAGCCTTCTCCAAGTCCTACTAGATTGATAACCTTGGTTTTGTAAATCAAGGGAAACTGCTGCTCTACTACATCATACCTTCCTCTTGGGGTTTCCCAGCGAAAGTGTGATCAAGTCTTGTTTTGCCTTTCGTTTGCTCTAAAACTGAAACTTTTTTCCTTTTCCCTTAAGAGGACGTGCTAAAGATTGGTTATTGTCTTTGCCTCGTAATAGTATTGATTCTTGGACTAAATGCAAAGATGCTTTTATGGGAAATATTATCCACCTGCAAAAATTATACAATTAAGGAGTAACACTATGAATTTTAAACAATTTGATAATGAACATGTTGCTCAAGCTTGGGAAAGAATGAAATATCTAGTTAAAAACTGTCCCACTCATGGACTGACTACTTTGATGGTCATCCAAACTTTTTATGCAGGATTAAATTTTTCTTCAAGGAACCTATTGGACTCGGCCGCTGGAGGTACCTTCATGTCCACCACATTAGGTGCTGCAACAAAACTCTTGGATGAAATGATGGCAAATTATTCGCAATGGCACACCGAGAGAGCTCCTAGTGGTAAGAAGGTAAATTATGTAGAGGAAATCTCCTCTTTGAGTGATAAGGTTGATATCATTATGTCTATGCTTGCTAGCAAACAAGTTCCTATTGATCCAAATAATGTTCTGTTAGCTTCTGTCGTGTCTTGGATCACGGACACCGGGAGTAAAGGATACCCCTTTTTAGGTTCGGCACGGGGCACGAAGGAGGCTGGGAGACGCTAACTTCCGGGAGAACCTCGTCAAGATCTCCGATCTACGTACTAGCAAGCAACACAGAGACACAAGGAGTTTACCCAGGTTTAGGCCCCCCGGAGGCTAAAAGCCCTACTCCTACATGTCTGGATTGAGTGGGTCATCATGGTGTGGCTTACAGACGTGGTGGCGGGTGAGAACCCGGGAGGTGTTGGCTAGAGGTTGAAGACGAGCAGATCCTTTCCCGGAGGAGATCACCTCTCGCCTAAGCTAGTCCTGACTGGTGCGCTACCTAACCTAGCCTCCGACTCTCTGGAATTCCGTCCTGAAGTCTCCCCCCACCCTTCGGTGCCTCGGTCCTCCTTTTATAGGCTAAGGGGATCCCACCAGGGCACCTTTGGGGGCGGAGGGGTTTTAGGCGGGAAAACCCCTCCGGGTTCTTCTTATGGGGCGACGTGGCCTCTTCTCGTCCAAGTATTCTTCTGAGAGGGGTTAGGTGCAGTCTCCCACCTTTTGAGGGCGGGCGGACAAAGGCTGAAACCTTTACCGACCGTGTCCCCGCGCGGCGCCTCCATCTTCTTGGCGCCCAAGTCTTCTAGGAGCTTCCAGTAGGAGCTGGCAAGCTTATCCTCTTCGCCTGTACGGAGGTTGGAGCCCGGGGGTGAGCCTGGCCTCCTGTCGGGCGCCCGGGTCCCCGGGACCTCCGCGTCGTCTGCCGGGTTGAGGGTGACCCCGGAAGGCCACCCGATCCTGAGTCGTGATTATCGATGCCGTCCTTGTCCGGTTGCCGTGGGGCAGATGGGGGGGCCATCTGCCGGTCTTGAATCCTTGCCTTGTTCATCTCCTTGGTGGGCCCACAGGTGGTGGACCCACTTTTGACCGCATCAGGGGAACCCCGTGTTCCACTATTGCGACAGTAGCCCCCGACATAGTCCCAGCGGGCACGTCCTTCTGCTGCCGGGGCTATGACCAAAAAGTCAAAGTGGGCCCCAGCACCTTGTATTAACTGTCCCGTCCCATCCGTTAGGGAGTGGGTGCTTGGAGTTATCCGCTTGGGGGAGTAACTGCGCCTGCCTCCTCGATTCTCAGAAATGGAGAAGGCGAGGTGACCGTCGTCGAAGGCGCAGCCGAGCCTTCTTAAAGGTGGGGGTGCCCTCCCTGAATCTTCAATTGTCTTCCTCCTTCTTCCAGCTCCACACTCCAGCAGAGCCGAGCGCGTCGATGGCGAGAGTCAGGAGAGGAGCTGGACGCACCTGTTCTTCCTCAGCGGTGGCGGAGGTGGCCACCAGCAGCCGTGGGAGGGCTGCTCCCCGAGGTCGAGCGGGGCGTGGTTGCGGCGGCGGCCGCGGTCGTAGCCGTGGAAGCCGTGGTCGCGGAGGTTGTGGGGCTGGAGGCTTTCCAGATCTTCCTCCTTGGAGTAGATCTGGACAGCAGGCTTTGTAGCCGGCTCCATCAGTCGAACTCCGTCGCGGCGGCGGTGGACTCGGACGACTGCAGGCCCACCGACTTCTGGTTGTAGGTGAACGGCTGCCCTAACGGCCCCTCCTGGGTCGAAGTGGAGTACACCCTCGACGACTTTATGCTCCTGGGCCGGGGATGGAAGGCGTTCGCGCGCTCCCGCCGCCTGACCCGGGGGCAGTACTTGGTGTTCGAGTATGACGGAGATGTGACGCTCTCCGTGAAGATCTTCCGCGCCGAGGGAGGACGCGTGGACTACTGCGCGGAGAGTGACAACAGCAGCCGTAGCTGCGGTTTCGGCGACGAGGATGAAGATGAAGAAAGCTCCTTCCGCATCAAGGCCGAGGAGAGCTCGCCTTCCTGAGGACGCGTGGGACGGCTCTAAGGCAGCGGTCCCGAAGATGTCCTCGACCTCCTTCTTGGCAGCCTCGTCGACGTACTTCAGGAAGTAGCGCCTTCCTTTACGCGGCGGTGCTCCCTGCTCGCTTAGGAGCCAACCTTTTCTATAAAAAGTAGGTCCCTTTGTAGCTCTTGGAATGACAGAGAACTTGTATCCTTGTTGTCGCTTGGCCTTCGGGTTGAATTGGTGTAAATGAGAACGGCTTTTTTTGCAAAACGTGCCTCAATTACTACACCAGTCGTACCGCCGAGGGGTAGGTGAAGGAGAAGACCGCGGGGATCCCGGGGGCGTCTGCGCTCTGGTCCGAGCTTGAAGCCATCGAGCAGGTAAGCGCCGTGGCTCCTTTGACCCTTTGCATCCTTGCGGGCCGGTCTAGATCTTGACCAAGTTCGTTCCTTTCCACAGGAGGACGACGACGCCATGAGTGAGGTTGCAGTCGAGATGCTCTTCCTGTCTCACTGCTTGGCGCCTGGGCGCGCGGGAAGGCCATGAGGCGCCTGAAAGTCTTGCCGGGTTCCCTCTCTTTCCACAGGCGTCCCCGGAATCGAGAGTTCTCCCGTCAGGCATGAAGAAAACAAGAACGCACAGCTGGGAGATTTAGCTCCGAGCTGGCCTTAGTAGCATAGGGTTAAGCAGTTGCAGGACCGAATGTAACTCCAGAATTATAATTCAGAATGTAAATTCGGATGAATGCAACCCTAGCCTCAACTCCCGGGGTCATTTCCCAAATCTTACTTTGCACTAACGCGCTGTCAAGTTTTCAGAGGAGGCCTCTTAGGTAGCCAACCACTCTACCTGCACGCATCCCAAATGTGTTGCTAAGATGCTAACGCGCCAGACGTACCCCTAAGGAAGACTATACCTTCCGAGAGCCTTCTCCATTGTCCTCGGGTACTAGGCCAGAGGGAAACGGACCGTTCGTTGGGGTGGACGCATACCCCCGCAAAGGCTCTCATCAACT
Organism: Puccinellia tenuiflora; assembly: GCA_012064385.1. Taxonomy (NCBI): domain Eukaryota; kingdom Viridiplantae; phylum Streptophyta; class Magnoliopsida; order Poales; family Poaceae; genus Puccinellia; species Puccinellia tenuiflora. Next base: position 175,904 of record QRDG01000268.1, read on the forward strand.
GTCAACCATGCGCAGGTCGATAGTATATTGACTCCGAGCAAGATATTATGCCTAAGTGCAGGATGTAGATGCAAGGACTTAGCTGATTTTCTGCTGCGTCCTTGATCCGCGATGTCCTTCCCGGGTATCCAACTCCTTAGCCGTTTTTCGCCGCCAGCTCCTGTCCCGGGAAGGAGCTACACACAGCAAACTTTTAGTAGGAAAAGAATGGACCCTCTTTTCAACCCTGTTAGCGTGTTATCCGAAGCAATCCACAAGCACAGTTGATTGTGCATTTCTATGATGAAGTTCGTCTCACCACAGCACTGCCCGATTCCTCCTTTCCGCGGCAGTACGACATGATCGGGCGGCAGTGCCTATCCGCGAGGCCACTCGCGCTTCAACCCGTCAGCCACCGGCACATATCAGCCCCCTGCTTACGGGTTGCTATGGATAACATGCTTGCATGCAAGAATTGAGGCTCACTGAATTGAAATTACTTATCTTTTATTCCTTGGCGACGATTCTTACACCCTATTACAGAACACTAGCCCCCAGGGCGTGCTTTAACGGATTCGACGTTAGGCGATTCATGTTCGTAATTAGGGGTAGAATTTGCGAAGATTCTCGATGTTTCAGGCGTTACCCTCCGGTATGCCTTTCTCGTCCTCCAGGTATACCGCTCTGGGTTTCAGGGTATGAGTGACCCGGTAGGGCCCTTCCCACTTGGATGACATCTTGTTCGTGCCTTCCATTTTTTTCTTTTTGCGGAGTAACAGGTCTCCGGGTTGCAGCTCCCGCGAGCGGACATGACGACTCTGGTACCGACGGAGTCCTTGCTGGTACCGAGCTGACCGTAAGGAAGCTCGGCACCTACTCCCTTCTAGCAGGTTTATGTCATCGATCCTTCACTCAACTTGCGTGTCTTCATCATAGGCGAGCACCCGGGGGATCCATGCTTTAGCTCCGTTGGCAGGACAACTTCAGCTCCATAGAAGAGGAAGAAGGGTGTTTCTCCTGTGGCTCTGCTTGGTGTTGTTCTGAGGGACCACAGTACGCTTGGCAGGTGATCAATCCAAATTTTCCCTTTATCCTCTAGCTTGTTAAAGGCTTTGGTCTTCAACCCTTTGAGTACCTCTGCGTTGGCTCGCTCTACTTGTCCGTTGCTTCTTGGATAGAACACCGAGGCGAAACACACCTTGATGCCCATTTCTTCGCAGAAGTTGAGGAAGGCTCGACTGGTGAACTGAGTGCCGTTCTCCGTGATGATTCTGTTTGGAACTCCAAAGCGGTAGACAATTCCTTCGATGAACTTGATGGCGGCCTGAGCCGTCTGGCGCGGTACTGGCATCACCTCTACCCATTTTGTGAACTTGTCGATGGCCACGAACATGTATTCATGTCCTCCGACAGACTTTGGCACCTTGCCAACGATGTCCAGCCCCAGACCGCGAACGGCCAGGAGATTGGTATTGGCTGCAGCGCTTGAGCTGGGTGGTGTGTGTTCTTCGCGTAGTACTGGCAGGCTTCGCAGGTCTTGACTAGCTGCTCCGCGTCGTGAAGTACTGTTGGCCAGTAGAACCCTTGGCGGAAGACCTTCCCCGCTAGTGACCTTGATGCCACGTGACTCGAGCATGTGCCTTCATGTATATCCTTCAGCAGTTCTTGGCCTTGTTCTTGTGGTATGCATCGCAGCTTAACTTCGTTGTCGCGTCGCCGGTAGAGCTTGCCGTCAATTAAAACGTAGATCTTAGCTGGGCGAGCCACCCGCTCGGCCTCGTGGTCGTCTTCCGCGAGGACGTGCTCCACCATGTACTTGAAGATGCCTTGGGCCCAAGCTGGGTGGGTTCGTTCCACCAGCAGCACCACTTGGGCAGGAGGAAGCAAAGCTTCTTCTGCCGCAGGCACTGCCGGGTCTTGAGCTTGACTTGAGCCTCTCGGGAGAGATTGAAGGCTGCCTGAGCACCTAGATGTAGATCCCGGGAGGTACCGGCTCCCGCTTGGACGCCAGTTGTGACAGCTCATCCGCCGACGTGTTCTCCTCCCGCAGGACATAAACATCTCTGAAGCTGCTGAAGCGCCGCTGGAGTTTCCACACTTCCTTGACGTATGGCGCCATATGAGGGCAAGCGTACTCCTTGTTGACTTGCTTGATGACTAGCTGAGAGTTACCCTTGACGACGAGCTTGCCGATGCCGAGACCAATGGCGGCACGAAGTCCCGCGAGTAGGCCTTTGTATTCCGTCGTGTTGTTTGAGATGTTTCCTTGGTAATGCATCTGGACGATGTATTTCAGGCGGTCGCCGGTTGGCGAGGTTAGGACAACTCCAGCGCCTCCCTGCCCCTTGGTGTAGGAGCCGTCGAAGTGCATGGTCCAGGCGTTGGGATCCTCCTTCCCGGGGAGGCTTGTTTCCTCTTCCGGGTAATCGAACGCCGTCTCAGTCCACTCGGTTGTGAAGTCAGACAGTGCTTGGCTCTTGATGTTATCCGTGTGCTCGAATTTGAGACCGAAGCCTTGAAGTTCCATGGCCCACGCTGAGATGCGTCCAGTGGCCAGCGGGTTCTCGAAGGGGCTTCTTAGATTGTACTTGGACACCACCGTGATCGGGTACCCCTCGAAGTACGGCCTCATCTTGCGGGAAGCAATGAGGATTGCTAGCAAAAGCTTCTGCATCATAGGATATCGCAACCGGGCGTCGCGCAGCACCGAGCTGATGAAGTAGACCGGATGCTGCACCTTGCAGGTTGCTGAGTCATTGGCGGGCTCAGCGTCCTCCACGTCCTCGGCGCCTCGGGGTGTTGTTGATGTAGCCCCCAATAGCGCTGCCTCGGAGTGGATCCCTTCGTCTCTCGCGATGTCGGGTTCGATGTTGACGGGAGGGGTCGGGGTGCTGGGATCTTCGAACCCCTGGTCGCCCGACCGCCTCTTCTTGCTTGAATGCCTCGGGAACGGATCCTCGGGACGCTTTCCCTTGCTCGACTTCTTCGGAGGTGCGTCGCGTTCTGCTAACAGCACAGCGCTAACCACCTGGTTGGTGGCTGCGATGTACAGCAGCAAAGGCTCCTTCTCAGCTGGGGCCACGAGGACTAGCGGTGAGGCGAGGTAGTGCTTGAGGGACTGGAGTGCTTCCTCGGCCTCGGGTGTCCACTCCACGGGGCCCGATTTCTTGAGTAACTTGAAGAACAGTAAGGCCCGCTCTCCAAGCCTTGAGATGAAGCGCCCGAGTGCAGTGATCCACCCATTGAGGCGTTGCACGTTCCTGACCCGCCGGGGCGCCTCCATTCGCTCGATGGCCTTGATCTTGTCAGGATTCGCCTCAATCCCCCGGTGGGAGATTAGGAAACCCAGCAGCTTGCCTGATGGAACCCTGAACACGCACTTGTCAGGGTTGAGTTTGAAGTTGACCCGGCGGAGGTTGCTGAAGGTCTCGTGTAGGTCCTGGACAAGGGAATCCTTGTAGCGGGTCTTGACCATGATGTCGTCGATATACGCTTCAACATTACGGCCCAGCTGAGGCTTGAGGCACGCCTGCATAGCATGCTGGAAGGTAGCGCCGGCGTTCCGGAGGCCGAATGGCATCCGGGTGTAGCAGTAGCAGCCCTTGGGGGTGATGAAGGCCGTCTTCTCTTGGTCCTCGACCGCCATCATGATCGGGTGATACCCGGAGAAGGCATCCAGGAAGCACAGCAACTCGTAGCCGGCCGTGGAATCCACAATCTGGTCGATGCGCGGCAGAGGGAACGGGTCCTTGGGACAGGCCTTTTTCAGGTCCATGTAGTCGATGCAGAGTCGCAGCTTGGAGGTCATCGGTTTTGGCACCACCACGGAGTTGGCCACCCAAGTGGGGTGAGGAACCGCCATGATGACGCCGACTTCCAGTAGCTTGTCGGTTTCGGTGACGATGAACTCCAACTTCTCTTTGCTTTTCCGTAGAACTTGCTTCACGGGGTGGGCATCCGTGTTCACCGCCAACTTGTGCTCGGTCACCTCCCGTGGTACACTGGGTAAACCTGACGCCTCCGACGCGAAGACGTCAGAGTTCTCCCGAAGGAAGGCGACGAGCGCGCTTTGCTATTTTTCAGTGAGGTGGGCACCGATGGTGATGGTGCGGGAACCGTCGCTCGTTAGTGCTACCTTCTTGGTCATATCCGGGTCACCGTGGAATGGCGCCTTCTTGGAGGAAGTGGATGTCGAGCCCCCGGAGTACCCTCCGTCCCCAATGCACCGGCACCAACCTCCTGCACATCTTGATGGGTGTCCGCCGTCATCGCCACCGTTTGGTTCAGCTTTTGGATGCAGTAGATGGCCTCGTCGTTGTCGGCCTTGACCTTGATCACGCCCCATACCACCGGGATCTTCATCATGTTGTAGGCGAAGTGGGTGACGGCCATGAACTTGGCTAGCGCAGGTCGGCCGAGGATGCCGTTGTACGGGAGCGGCGTGTCGGCGATGTCGAAGATGATTTCCTCAGTGCAGAAGTTCTCGGGGTCACCAAAAGTGACCGGAAGAGTGATCTTCCCCAGAGGCCGTCTGACATTCCCGTTTACACCTTGGAACACGCCAGTGTCTTGCAAACGGGAAAGGGGGATTTGCAGGGTGGCCAAGACCTTTGCCGTCAGCAGGTTGAGGCTAGAGCCTCCGTCGACCAGCATCTTGGTGACCTTGTAGTTGTGGATGATGGGCGACACGATCAGGGGCAGGGTCCCTACCCCGGCGATGTTGTCAGGGTGATCTTCCGGGTCGAAGGTGATGACCTGATTATACCATTCCATAGGCTTTGGCGGGGCCGAAGCGACCTCGTTCAGCTCCCGGACAAGTCTCTTGCACGCGCCATTGGAAGGAGGCAGGGAGGCTCCTCCGTGGATGCACCCGACAACTCCGTTGATCTCTTGGAATTGTCCATTGCCGCCGCCCTGAGGAGCCGGAGCATCCCCATTGTTGTCGTGGGCGAACTGGGTTGTTCGGTCCGCATCCGCCTTGGCCTCCGTGGCCTCCGCCACGTCCCCACCCCCGGCCGCCGCCGCCTTGTCGACCTGTGGGGCAGTCTCGAGAGTAGTGCCCGGTGAGTTCACAGCTGTAGCAGGCGCCTGGGCCAACCCCGTCAGCTTGACGCTATGCACGCACGGCGAGGCCCTTCACTTGGCGGCAGTCCTTGAGCAGGTGATTGCCGTCAGGGTGGACGTGGCACCATGGATATTCTTCCCCCTCGGAGGTTGAGGCCGGCTTGGCTTTCTTGGGGAGAGGCTCGGTGACGAAGACGTGCTTGTCGGGTCCAGGGTCCCGCTTCTTGTTCTTGGCGGGGGTGACCTTGTCCTCGGGTTCCTCTTCCTCGGGGAACCTGGCCCCTTCCTCTGCGCGGGCGCAGCGGTCCGCAAGCTCCCAGAACTCGCGGGTGGTCTCGATGCGATGTGTGCTCAACTTCTCGTGCATCCGGATGTGCCGAACATTGGCGTGGAAGGACTGGATCACCAACTCTTCTTTGATGCAGGGGATGGTGTTCATCTTCTGGGTGAAACGTTGGATGAACTTGCGGAGAGTCTCACCCGGAAGCTGCTTGAAGTCGTGGAGGTCGCTGGGAACTCCCGGGCGCTGGTACCCGCCTTGGAAAGCCCCCAGAAACTGCTCCTTCAGCGCCCGCCAGGACCGGATGGAGCACTTAGGAAGGTTGAGAAGCCATGACTGGGCGTCTCCCTTCAGGGCCAATGGGAACCAGTTGGCCATCATGATCTCGTCGGCCCCGGCGACCGCCGCAGCGAGCGAGTAGAGCTGCAGGAAGTCCCGGGGGTTGGTGGTACCATCGTAGCGGAGGACGTCGATCTTGAATTTCTTGGGCCAGGCGGTCTGGCGAAACTCAGGAGAGAGGGCTAGGCAACCCTCGGCGATGTTGTCGTACCGATCGTCCCGATGATGGTGTTCTCGACGGCGCTCGATGCGGGTGCGCATGTCCTCGTGCTGGCGGTTGTTGAGGTCGTTGCGCAGATCTCGGTTGGGTGTAGAAGACGACCCGACGGAGAAGACCGGGTCACGGTCGTGGTTCGCCCGACCAGCCGCTGGAGGATTTGATCGTGGAGGTACCGTCTCGCCTTGACGCTCGCCTCGAGGATGATTCCGGGGTTCACACGTCTCAGCCCCCTCTGCTCCGGGACCGTCGACGGTGGGAGCGTGAGTGGGCTCGCACCTGGGACCGCCGTCGGCGAAGTTGAGGAGCCTCTCCATGCGGATCCGCCACTCCTGGTAGACCTTGGGGTTGTCGGTGCTCGGAGGAAACTACATCAGGGCCTTGGCAGTGACGAGGGTGTCGTGACGAGCTTGCGCGTCTGCGGAGAGGAGCATGCAGGACTTGCTTCTGGCGCCTTGCTGACCCTTGCCGGCGCGGGCGTCGTCGCTCTTCTCCCCGGTAGTGGGATCCTTGCCGATGTTGCCTTCGACGCTCTTCTCCCCTCCTGAGCGCGAGGGGTGAGGCCTGGTGGAGTTCCCTTGTGCAGCCGCGCCCTCGCCGCTCCGGATGTTGCCGCCTGGTCCATTCGGCACCACCTTCTCCGGAGGCGGTGGAGGCAGAGGAACGTTCTGGTTCGCCGCAACAGCGCAGCGCTCAGCAGAAGCCTGAGTGCGTGTGGGGGAGACCGGCTTGGAGGTCGCGGCGTCGGCCTTCTTCTTTGGTGGCATGGTCGGCGAAAAACTTGAGGTAGATCTCGACGAAGATCACGAAGTAGATGAAGATGAATCCAGTGCTTGCGCCCCCTTCCTGGTGCGCCAGATGTCGTGTCTTGGATCACGGACACCGGGAGTAAAGGATACCCCCTTTTTAGGTTGGACACGGGGTGCGAAAGAGCTGGGAGACACCAACTTCCGGGAGAACCTCGTCAAGATCTCCGATCTACGTACTAGCAAGCAACACAGAGACACAAGGAGTTTACCCAGGTTTAGGCCGCCCGGAGGCTAAAAGCCCTACTTCTGCATGTCTGGATTGATTGGATCATCATGGTGTGGCTTACAGAGGTGGTGGCGGGTGAGAACCTAAGAGGTGTTGGCTAGAGGTTGAAGATGAGCAGATCCTTTCCCGGAGGAGATCACCTCTCGCCTAAGCTAGTCCCGACTGGTGCGCTACCTAGCCTAGCCTCCGACTCTCTGGAATTCCGTCCTGAAGTCTCCCCCACCCTCCGGTGCCTCGGTCCTCCTTTATAGGCTAAGGGGACCCCACAAGGGCACCTTTGGGGGCGGAGGGGTTTTAGGCGGGAAAATCCCTCCGGGTTCTTCTTATGGGGCGACATGGCCTCTTCTTGTCCAAGTATTCTTCTGAGGGGGGTTAGGTGCGGTCGCCCACCTTTTTGAGGGCGGGCGGACAAAGGCTGACACCTTTACCGACCGTGTCCCCGCGCGGCGCCTCCATCTTCTTGGCGCCAAGTCTTCTAGGAGCTTCCAGCAGGAGCTGGCAAGCTTATCCTCTTTGCCTGTACGGAGGTTGGAGCCCGGGGGTGAGCCTGGCCTCCTGCTGGGCGTCCGGGTCCCCGGGACCTCCGCGTCATCTGCCGGGTTTACGGTGACCCCGGAAGTCCACCCGGTCCTTAGTCGTGATTGTCGATGTCGTCCTTGTCCGGTTGCCGTGGGGCAGATGGGGGGGCCCATCTGCCGGTCTTGAATCCTTGCCTTGTTCGCCTCCTTGGTGGGCCCACTGGTGGTGGACCCACTTTCACCGCATCAGGGGAACCCCGTGTTCCACTGTTGCGAAAGCTTCTTTGGTTGCTCAAGAGGAACAAGTTGATGTTAATTTTGTTAAGAATAACTTCAACAGCAATGCTTAATTATAGGAACAACTTTGGTAATAATAATTATAAACCTTATCCTTCGAATAATGGTAATCTTTATGGCAATTCTTATGGTAATTCTTAAAACAATAATAGAGGTGTGTCCTCTGATCTTGAAAGCATGCTTAAAGATTTTATCACTTCACAAAAGGCTTTCAATAAAATTGTTGAAGAAAAACTAGAGAAACTTGATAATCTTTTTATTAAAGTTGATAGTCTATCTCATGAAGTTGATTTCCTTAAAATAAAAATTTTTGCCTCATGATGTTAAGGAACATAAAAATTTAAATGCCATACAAGTTACAATTGATAATAATATAAGAATGTTGGCCGAATTACATGCTAGGTGGGAAAGAGAAGAAAAAGAGGCTGACATTGCTTAAATTAGTAAGGTTGCTAATGTTTGCACTATTTATACTAATGAGGATATTAAAATGTTGAATGCTCAAGAGTCATCTACAACACCTAAGTATGCTAATGGTAAAAGAATTGGAGTTGGGAAAATTTCTACCATGCCTAAAAAGAACCCAAAACTTTCAGTCAACACAGAAACTATTGTTGATAAAAATGCTGAAATTAGTTTTGATGATATGGATTCTTTAGGTGATAATGCTCCTGTTATTTTTTATGACAATGATCTTGATTTTGATAATTGTAACCTTACTGAAGTTATAAAGTTTTTACAAAAGCTTGCTAAAACACCTAATCTAAGTAAAATGAACTTGGCTTTCACTAAGCATATATATTACTAATGCTCTCATTGAGGTGAGAGAAGAAAAGCTTAAATGTGAATTCTCTATTCCTAGGAAATTAGAGGATGCTTGGGAACCTACCATTAAAATAAAAGTAAATGATTTTGAGTGTAATGCTTTGTGTGATCTTGGTTCTAGTATTTCTATTATGCCAAAAAAGTTATATGATGCCCTTGATCTTGGACCACTAAAAGATTGTGATTCGAATGTGAATTTTCTTGATGCCACTTCACATACACCTTTGAGTAAAATAGATGATGTTCTCATCATGGTTAATGGTAATTATGTTCCCGTTGATTTCATTATTATGGATCTTGATTTTAAGCTTCCTTGTCCTATTGTTTTGGGAAGACCGTTTCTTAGAACTGTTGGTGCAGTTATTGATATGAGAGTGGGCAATATTAAATTTCAATTCCCACTGAAAAAAGGGATGGAACATTTCCCTAGGAAGAGTATAAAGAAACCTTTTGATTCCATTGGTAATCCAAAGAGTGGTTTTGAATTGGGCTCTATTGATAAAACTTGAATTTGCCCTTTTTGCCTAGCTAAAAGGCGTTAAAGAAAACCGTTTATGGGAGGCAACCATTTTATTTTAACTTATGTTTCTTTTTAGTTTCTTTGAGTTTTGGGGGATGTTACTTCTGCAACAACTCCCTTGTATCTTTTTATTTTGGTTTTGGTGACAAGAATAGCCTCTAAAAAGAGGATGACTAATTGGTGAGTTTGCTGTCCAGAAATAGATTTATGTTCTTCACTGTTCAAAAATCCAAAAAATCACAGAACGTCATCTTTGGCTGCAAATTTTTTACAACAAGAATCAGGGATTTGTATACTTTTATTTAGTTTTAAGTTTTCTTATTTGAGGTCCATAAGTGCCCCGAAAAAATTCATCTTTACAGTCTATTCTGTTTTTGACAGATTCTGTCCCTAGTTTCGCATTGCTTCTTTCACAGGCAGAGTGAAGCTTTTTCAAAGCTAGAGCATTACTTAGACCTTTTTGACAGTAGCTAATGTTTAAAAAAATAATTTCATGATATGTGCTTTGGAACTGAAGGAAGATATTGTTTTTGTTGACTAACCCCTCTAATAAAGTTGCTATAACTTTTGCGTGAAGGAAGTTTTCAAGTATCCAAGTGCGAGGTGATGAAGGAAGATCAAGAAGGGATAAAAGCCTAAGCTTGGGGAGGCTCCCCATGGAACCTCCTCTGAAATATTCAAGAAGTCACAGGCATCCCCTTCTTCATCAACAATCATCGGTTTCTCTAATCGTACTATATTTTTATTCCTTTACACATTATATGTTGTTCTTGGAGCGTTAGTTTGTTTTTACTTTCAGTTTGTTTGTGTATTGTTCGCTGGTCTTTGCAATAATTTGGATCCATGCATGCTTGTTTGGGAGATAGACAAACTCTGGTTTTTCATTATACACTCGTGTTCTTCACTTATATGTGTTGAGTGTTTAGCCTTTGTTATTTTGCTCCAGTTCTTGTTTTCAAGCACCTCTTGTTCAGAGCTGTTAGCTTTTGTAGTTAGGAAGTATTTCCCTTGTTGTTTCACCCTTTTAGTTATTTTTCAAATAAGTTGATTGGTGTTTGGTTGAGTGGAAATTATCATGTAGGAAGTGTGAAAAGTGCTGCTTAATCTTGTAGATCATTGTCTTGAATATTTGATACTTGTCAATTGTTTAGAGATATGAAGTAGATTAATTCTTAAACTTGTGGATCATCTAGTAAGAATAGATTAGTGAAGAACTGCCGTAAAGCTGTAAAATTGTGGTGCTTGTCCTGTTTGGTAGTTCTCAAAGTGTAGATATTCTTTTTGCAAAGAGTTGGTTTGGCAAATAAGGTAGACGATGTGAAGTCTAGTGGTTATGCATGATGTATATCTGTAGTCATTCATTGAAAAAGGTTGATGTTATGTGCTTGCTTGATATCCTGCTAAGCCCAAAAATTCCGTACTGAGAGGGAATACTTCTCGTGCATCCAACTACCTGAGCCAAATATCTTTGCCATTTGTGTCCATCATACCTACCTACATGTGGTATTTCCCTGCCACTCCAAGTAAAATTTTCATGTGCTATCTTTCAACCTTTCAAAATTCTCCTTTTTGTGCCTCTGTTTTTAAGCTCATGAGGAAGCAGTAGGAAGCTAGATATAACCTGTGACAAGTAAGGTCATTTCCCCCCTTTCACCCGGTGTTGATGGTTCACATCCTCACTTGAATTTGACCCGAGAGCGGCTTAAGCAAAATATAAATATAACTCACCATTCTCCTCCGCACAATGAAAATCTGAGAAATCGGTCAAAACATTGGTTAGTGGTGAAACAAAGGAGAAAGAGGAGTGACCTCATTCCTCTAAAACCAGCCGCTCTGAAAAGTCTAAAAGCCTTGCTTGAAATGGGGGACTAGCTAGTTTCTTTAGTGTGAAGTCGTTGACGAAAGCATGCATATCTCAAAACTGTTTTACTTCTGTCAAAAAAATAAAAAATAATAATAAAAAACTCTAGCACATGACTAATCCCTGCTCCCCTCTGCAAAGGGCCTTTCTTTTACTTTTATGTTGAGTCAGTCTTCCTCTTCCTTCTTAACTCCTCAAGCAATCACTTGGTGTCAACTTTGTTTCATGTTATCTTTGTGTCTAACTGTGAAAACTTTGTATCTTGGGATAAACAAGTTGCAAGTTGAAGCTTTTTGCTGAAAACTTAAATCTTACTTTGTGTTGGCCAAAATCCTTTGTTGAACTAATATTGCTTTGCGAGATATCAATCATTGTCAAGTGTTATACTTTTAAATCTCCAAAGTACTCTTTTCTAGTAAATTCTTGCTTACATGTTACACCTGGTTGATCATTGTTTGTTTCATTCAATGAACCATTGTTTTGAATCAATGCATTCAGTTCATATGATTTACATGATTACATGATCAAGATTGTGTTGGTAGCATGTCACTTCAAAAATTATTTTTTTATCATTTGCCTACTCGAGGACGAGTAGGAGTTAAGCTTGGGGATGCTGATACGTCTCCGACGAATCTATAATTTTTTATGTTCGATGCTTGATTATATATCAGTGCCACATGTTTTTATAATGTTTTATATCATTTTGGCATGATTTATGGAACTAAACTATTAACAAGATGCCCAGTGCCAGTTCCTGTTTTCTGCTGTCTTTTTTATTTCAGAAAAGTTGTTCTGTGAAGTTTCTCGGAATGCATGAAAATTTACGGGAATTATTTCTAAGCAGAAAGAAGTCTAAAGCCAGGAGGGTGCCCGAAGGGGAGGCACCCAGCCTCCAGACAGGCGCGGCCCCACCCTAGGTCGCGCTTGGGTCCCACCTGGTGCCCTCCGGCACCGTCTCGAGTTGCCCCATTCGCCTATAAAATCGTCTTCGACCCGAAAACCATAATTACCCGATCATATTTCCTAGAAGACGTCCGAGGTCACCTCCATCGACAACCCTAGTTTGGGAGGGTTCTGCAGCTCTTCCCGGCACCCTGCCGGAGAGGGGAATCGACATCGAAGCCATCTATACCACCATGCATGCCTCCGGAGTGATGCGTGAGTAGTCCACCATGGGACTACGGGTCCATAGCATTAGCTAGATGGTTGTCTCTCCTCCTTGTACTCCATTGCTTAGATCTTGTGAGCTGCCTATCATGATCAAGATCATATTATCTGTAACTGCTACATGATTGTGTTTGCATGGATCTATGTGTTGTGTTTGATCTATGATCTTGCATGATCTCCGATGCTAGTGGATGCTTTGGCCAAGTAATTATTAGTGTTGTATGAGGGAGTATTTATGCTAGATAGTGGGTTCATGCCTCTCTTTGTCTGAGCTCGGGTTGACAGAAACGATTAAGACTAGAGATGTGCTGTTGCCACTAGGGAGAATACAGCGGTGTGATTTCCTTGTTTTATTTACATTGCTTACATTATGCACTTTGCTTATTGCAATGATCTATTGCTTGCAACTTAATACTTTTGGGTGACATGCTGGATAGTGATCCCGGAGTGGATTATTAGTCATAGATGCAGTTGGATAACGGTCTATGTATTTTGACGTAATGCCCATATTAGATGAAACGGTGAACTATATTGTTTTATGATAGCATTGTTGTGCGCCCACAATTCTGTCAATTGCCATGCTGTAATTTGTTTACCCATCATGTATATCTTTTGGAGAGGCACCGCTAGTGATCTGTGGATCCCGGTCCTATTTTCCTACATTGGTTACAACCGTTTTAATAGCTTTTCATCATGATTTGCTCACTGGTCATATTTCACTCTCATCATATTTTACATCCATACATTTAATTCTTTGTGTTCAGCAAGCCGGAGAGATTGACAACCTCTCTGTTTCATTGGGGCAAAGTAGTTTGTTTGTGATTGTGTGCAGATCCTTGTCAATTATCGTAAACGGCGCCGTTAACACCTTGCTAGGCCTTCTCCAAGTCCTACTGGATTGATAACCTTGGTTTTGTAAATCAAGGGGCCCTCTTGGGGTTCCCCAGCGAACGTGTGATGACGTCATAAGCAAGGACGGCGGTCGAGAGGAGGAGGCCTGCGGCCGGCGAGCGGGGGCGAGTGGCCGGTGGAGGAGCTCGGGCGGTGCGTCGAGGGCGGTGCGTGGAGGCCGGCGGCGGGCTCGGGCATTGAGGGCGCGCGTGGTGGAATCGGGCAGCCTGACGTCGTCGGTTCCGTCGGTCTCCTTGTGTTCTTCGCGTACGTGAATGAGGGAGTTGGGGAGAAGAGAGCACCTTATAGGAGAGGGCTTTAGTCCCGGTTCCAGCCATGAACCGGGACTAAAGACCCTTTCGTCCCGGTTGTAGCCACCAGTCGGGGCTGCTAATCGGTGAATGATGCGTTGGGTGGTGCCCCAAGCGAAGGCGTGGATGTAGCAATTAAGTAGCAGTTTTCCCTCGTTAACGAACCGAGGTTTATCTAACCAGTAGGACTTTGAAATCAACAACAAAGTGAATGTTGAAGATCTCTGGCGCTTAATCTTCAACAGACGTGGACCTGCACACACTCAACCAAAATACTTTGCCCCCAACGGCGGAAAGGTTGTCAATCTTTCCGGTCTCGCAGAAAACAAAGCGGTTAATTGTACAGTGAAATAGATGAAAATATAAAAATGGACCAGTGGAGTAATGATGATGAAAAGTGATGAATAAAGGTTGCAGTTAATGTAAAAAGATGGACCAGGGGCCATGGGTTCACTAGTGGAGTCTCTCAAGTAAATAAAACACTCATATGATGGGTAAACAAATTACAGTTGGTCAATTGACAAGATTATAACACAAACTTAATCTAGCTATGACAAAGGGAACATGATAATACTTATGTAGGAATCACGACAATGAACAAAGACCGTTGAGTCCAACTGCATGTTTATCTAAAAAGTCCACCGTGGGATCGCTATCCAGCCTGTCACCCACGGTATTAAGTTGCAAGCAACAGACAATTGCATTAAGTAAAGCGCATGAAGTAAGCAATACTAATATCAAAAGAGACATTAACACCGCTGTTTTACCCTTAGTAGCAACAACACACCCTCGCCCTTAGACGTTTCTGTCACTCGTGCCTAGGAACAAAAGGGGGGCATGAACACACTATCTAGCATAAATACTCCCTCTTGGAGATACACACAATCACTTGGCCAAAGTAACTACGCACATCGGAGAGCATGCAAGAACATAAATCAACATATAAGAATCATGCACAATCTGATCATAACTTCATAATCCATCGGATCCTAGCAAACACATCACATAGCATTACAATAGTCGATCTTGATCATGTTAGGCAGCTCACAAGATCATAAGACATGAAGCACAAGAGAGAGAGAGACTACCATCTAGCTACTGCCATGGACCCGTGGTCCAAGGTGGGACTACTCACAAATCATCCCAGAGGAAGGCATGGCGATGAAGAGCCCTCCGGGATCGATCTCCCCTCCGGCAGGGTGCCGGGATCAGCTTCAGAATCACCCCCGAACTAGGGTTTACGGTGACGGCGCGTCGGGGTGACTTCTCTGGAAAATAATGGCCGCCTTGATGTTTTTAGGTTTAATGGGATTTTATAGGCGTCGGAGGGGGCCGAGGGGGTGCCCACAGGGCAGGGGCGGGTCCCACCCGCGGGCTGCCCTAGGGCCACGGCAGGGGCCCGCCCCTGGCTTGTGGGTGGCCCCCAGGTCGCCCTTTGGTCTCCTGGTTCCTTCCGTCGAATAAAAATTCCTCGCAAGTTTTCGTCCAATTCCGAGAATATTTCCAGAAGTAAATTTTCTGAAATACAAAAACAGCAAAAACAGGAAACTGGCACTAGGCATCTTGTCAATAGGTTAGTCCGACAAAATGCATAAAAATGATGTAATATGATAATAGAAACATGTGACAATATCACAAAACTAGCATTGATCAATAAAAAATTATAGATATTGACACGTATCAGGGACTAAAGGTCCTTTCCGGGGGCACCGAAAGGGCGCGCGCAAAGCCACCTTTAGTCCCGGTTGGTGGCTACAACCGGGACTAAAGGGTCTTTTGAAATTTTGTTTAAACTTTTCGGTCTGAAACTTGTTTCCCGCCTTATTTCATATTTAGGGGTTTTTCGAAAAATTTATTCAAGTCTAATTAGTTTCTAAACATAAGTCAAATTAGTCAAATCAAGTCAAAATATTTATAAAAATCATATCTATTGATTTAATTTATATCTATTGATTTCATTGTTCAAATCAAGTCAAATTATTTTCTAAAAATTTGTAAAAATCATATCTATTGATTTAATTTATATCTATCCATTTCATTTATATCTATTCATTTAATTGTTCAAATCAAGTGTTTCTAAAAATGAGATACACAGTAAAATGCACTAAACAAATGAGATTCATATTAAATGCACTAAACAAATGAGATACACATGTGTGCCAAGTTTGAGAACACTCATACATAAATTGTTTAATATATTATTACACATAACCAACATCCCCATCTAGCGTATGTCCCTTGATTATGATCGCGTCGGCCGTAACCATGGAGCATCTTCATCATTTAACAGGATGCTTGGGTCAATGCTCACTGTGAAGGGCAGAATTTCATCAAACTTATTATAGTCTTCTGACATGTCTGTCTTTCCTCCACTCCCATGGTGTTTCTTTTCCCTGAAAGAACTATGTTACGCTTTGGCTCATCGGATGATGTATTCATTTGCTTATTTTTTATCGGTTTGGTAGACATGTCCTTCACATAGAAAACCTGAGCCACATCATTGGCTAGGACGAATGGTTCGTCTCTGTAACCAAGATTGTTGAGATCCACTGTTGTCATTCCGTACGGCTTTTCTACCTGAACCCCGCCTCCATTCAGCTTGACCCATTTGCACCGAAACAAAGGGACCTTAAAAGAAGGTCCATAGTCAATTTCCCATATCTCCTCTATGTAACCATAATATGTGTACTTTTGCCCATTGTTGTTTGTTGCATCAAAGCAGACACCACTATTTTGGTTGGTGCTCTTTTCATCTTGGGCGATCGTGTAAAATGTATTCCCATTTATCTCGTACCCTTGGAAAGTCAATACATTCGAAGATGGTGACCTGGACAACAAGTACAGCTGATCTCCAACAATGTTTTTATTCATGAGATGTGTTTGTAACCAACCGCCGAAAGTCTCCATGTGTTCATGTGTAATCAAGGTGTCAGACTACCCCGGGTGTTGGGAGCGTACAATATTCATGTGTTCCTCGATATATGGAGCCACCAAGGTAGAACTTTGTAGAACTGTGTAGTGTGCTTGAGTGAAAGAATGCCCGTCCCTACATATTGTTGCTTTCTTTCCTAGCGTGCCTTTTCCACTCAGTCTCCCCTCATGCCGTGATTGTGGAATATCAATCGGATTAAGGTCAGGAATAAAGTCAACACAGAACTCAATGACCTCCTCCGTTCCATAGCCCTTGGAGATGCTTCCTTCTAGCCTAGCATGGTTATGGACATATTTCTTTAAGACTCCCATGAACCTCTCAAAGGGGAACATATTGTGTAGAAATATAGGACCGAGAATGGCAATCTCTTCGACTAGGTGAACTAGGAGATGCGGCATAATATTGAAGAAGGATGGTGGGAACACCAACTCAAAACTAATAAGACATTGGACCACATCATTCTGTAACCTTGGCAGAATATTTGGATTGATTACCTTGTGAGATATTGCATTGAGGAATGCACATAACTTCACAATGGGTACTCGGACATTTTCCGGTACAAGCCCCTCGATGCAACCGGAAGCAACTGCGTCATAATCACGTGGTAGTCATGAGACTTCAGGATTTGGAATTTTTCTCTGCCATATTTATTATTCCCTTTATATTCGATGAGAAGCCAAACGGGACCTTGATACTGCTCAGGCATTTAAAAAATATTTCCTTCTCTGCTTTGGTAAGAGTGTAGCTGGTGCGGGTCTTGCCTGTGGATGCATGTTGTTAGGGTCTTTCATACGTTGCTGGTCCTCTCGTGCTTCCGGTGTATCTTTTGTCTTCCCATACATGCCCGGGAAGCGTAGCAGGTTCACGCAAAGATTCTTCGTCAGGTGCATCACGTCGATTGAAGAGCGGACCTCTAGGACTTTCCAATATGGTAGCTCCCAAAATATAGATTTCTTCTTCCACATGGGCGCGTGTCCGGTAGCGTCATTCGGAACAGATTGACCGCCAGGACCCTTTTCCAAAGATCACTTCTAGATCCTTGACCATACCAAATATATCATCACCAGTACGGTGGACAGGCTTTCTCCGATGATCGGTCATACCTTTGAAATGCTTGCCTTTCTTTCTTACAGGATGCCTGGTCGGAAGAAATCGACGATGCCCCAGGTACACAACCTTCTTACATTTCTCCAAATATGTACTATCAGTCTCATCTAAACAGTGCGTGCATGCATTGTATCCCCTTGTTTGTCTGTCCTGAAAGGTTACTCAGAGATGGCCAATCATTGATGGTTACGAACAACAACGCTCGTAGGTCAAATTCCTCCTGTTTGTGCTCATCCCACACACATACACCTTTTACGTCCCACAACTATAGAAGTTCTTCAACTAATGGCTTTAGGTACACATCAATGTCGTTGCCGGGTTGCTTTGAGCCTTGGATGAGCACTGACATCATAATGAACTTCTACTTCATGCACAACCAAGGAGGAAGGTTATAGGTACACAGAGTCACAGGCCAGGTGCTATGACTGCAGCTCTGCTCTCCAAAATGATTCATGTCATCTGTACTTAGACCAAACCTTAAGTTCCTTGCGTCATATGCAAAGGCCGGGAACTCTCTCTCGAATTTTCTCCACTGCGACCCATCAGCGGGGTGTCTCAACATCGCGTCTTTCTTACGGTCTTCTTTGTGCCATCGCAACAACCTGACATGCTCTTTGTTTTTTTTAACAAACGTTTCAACCGTGGTATTACAGGAGCATACATCACCTTGGCAGGAACCCTTTTCCTGGGGCGCTCGCTGATACATCTCCGACGTATCTATAATTTTTGATGTTCCATGCTTGATTATATATCAGTGCCACATGTTTTTATAATGTTTTTATATCATTTTGGCATGAACTAATGAACTAACCTAATAATTGTGGAAGTCATTACTTTTGTTCATCTATGTGTTGTGTTTTATCTATGATCTTGAATGCTCTCCGATGCTAGTGGATGCTTTGGCCAAGTAATTATTAGTGTTGTATGAGGGAGTATTTATGCTACATAGTGGGTTCATGCCTCTCTTGTCTGAGCTCGGGTTGACAGAAACGATTAAGACAAGAGATGTGCTGTTGCCACTAGGGAGAAAACAACGGTGTGATTTCCTTGTGTTGTTTACATTGCTTACATTATGCACTTTGCTTATTGCAATGATCTGTTGCTTGCAGCTTAATACTTTTGGATGACATGCTGGATAGCCATCCCGGAGTGGATTATTAGTCATAGATGCAGTTGGATTACGGTCTATGTATTTTGACATAATTCCCATATTAGATGAAACGGTCAACTATATTGTTTTATGATAGCCTTGTTGTGCTCCCACAATTCTGTCAATTGCCATGCTGTAATTTGTTTACCCATCATGTATATCTTCTGGAGAGACACCGCTAGTGAACTGTGGATCCCGGTCCTACTTTCCTACATTGTTTACAACCATTTTAATAGCTTTTCATAATCATTTGCTCGCTGGTCATAATTCACTCTCATCATATTTTACATCCACACATTTAATTCTTTGTGTTCAGCAAACCGGAGAGATTGACAACCTCTCTGTTTTGTTGGGGCAAAATAGTTTGTTTGTGATTGTGTGCAGGTCCACGTCAATTGTTGTAAATGGCGCCGTTGATACCTTGTTAAGTGTTCTCCAAGTCCTACTGGATTCGATAACCTTTGTTTTGTAATCAAAGGAAAACTGCTTCTGTGCTGCATCATACCTTCCTCTTGGGGTTCCCCAGCGAACGTGTGATCCACGTCATCAAGCTTCTTTTCTGGCGCCGCTGCCAGGGATTTGAAGAAGACTTCTCGAACTACCAAGTTTCCTGTCAACACGCCAGCTCTTTTCTGGCGCCATTGCCGGGGACTTGGAAGCTTCAGCTAGGGGAGTTTCACACACCCTTTCACTTTACTTTGTTATTGTCTTTCTTAGTATATTTTTTGTTATTCTTGTTTTGCCTTTCGTTTGCTCTAAAACTGAAAAACACAAAAAAAAAAATTTAAAAATTCCAGCACCTAGTTTATTTCGGTTTTGTCATGTTATTATGTCTTGTTCTTTACTTGCTATCAATGGTTACTTTTTTGATACTAGATGTTATTGGCAAGGCGGGTTCACGGAGGAGCAACAGAAATATTATAAGGAATACCGCTTGTCTGAAAAAGGGAAACACTTATGGGCACAAATAAATAAATTGAATAGTGTTACTGAAAACTTTTGCTCTACATATGATGAATCATGGTGCCTTAATGAATCTTTTTGCTGTAGGAGGCATAAACACCTCCCTTTCCAATGTGATTATAATGATAGTGAAATATTGGCTTCTTATGCTAAAGGAAACTATGATTTTGATAATCTTGAACAAATTGAAGAATTTGTTGTTTTTATGGGCGCCTATGAAATTACTTCTGTGCTTAAAGATATTGGTGATGCTTCTTACAAATCTGAAAATTTTGTTATACTTGGATATTGCCTTGAGTATTACAATGATAATCCTTATATTATTGAATTTCTTGAGAGAACTTATCCTCTAAAAGAAGAGACTAATGCCTTGCAGGAAACCGTGGAAGAAGAAATTGCTGAAACTGAAAGCTCATTGGATGAAAAAGAGGAAGAGAGTGACGAACAAAAGGAGGAAGAATGGAGTAGCTACCCATGCTCACCTTCTAATGATAGTAACTCCTCAACTCTTACACTATTTGATTGCCCTCCATGCTTACCAAATGAGGATGAATGTTATGTTCCTATGGATTTTCTTGAAATATCCCTTTTTGAGGGAATTAATGCTTGCTACACTTATGACCATGATTCCCCTATTAAACATCACCCAAAACACAACCAAACCAAAAAGAAACAGGAGATAGAAATAAAATGGGATACAATTGTTTATGATGACTTATGCTATGAAGTCTATGATGGTCCTGTGTTACTTGATGATATTAATTATAATACTACTGAGGTAAATATGTTACTATGATTCCTATCATTATGAAAGTTTTGAGGTTGCTCTTGTTCTACTTTTATATGCTGGTTGCTTTATGCCTCAATGATTATTATAATAAAGAGTTTTCTCTCTTTATGTTGAAAGTTTTATTTTACCTTCCTCTGTGTTTCACTATGTTCTTCATGGGTTTATTTGATTACAAGATTCCTATGCATAGGAAGTGGTTTAGAATTAAATGTGTTTGATATTTGCTTCTTGATGCTCTCTTTTGTTTCAACTCTTATTCTTATGAGAGCATCATTAAAATCATTGCGCCCAGCTAAAAGGCGTTAAATAAAAGCACTTTTTTGGTTTCTTTGAGTTTTTGGGTGATGTTACTTCTGTAACAACTCCCTTGTATCTTTTTGTTTTGGTTTTTGGTGCCAAGAATAGCCTCTAAAGAGGAAAGACTAATTTGTGAGTTTGCTGTCCAGAAACAGATTTCTGTTCTTCACTGTTCGAAAATCCAAAAAATCACAGAACGTCATCTGTGGCTGCAGATTTTGTATAGCAAGAATCAGGGTTTTGTCTACCTTTCTCTAGTTTTAAGGTTTCTGATTTGAGGTCCAAAAGTGCCCCGATTTTTTTTTCTTTACAGTCTATTCTGTTTTTGACAGATTATGTCCTTAGTTTTGCATTGCTTCTTTCACGGGCAGAGTGAAGTTCTTTACAAAGCTGGAGCTTACTTAGACCTTTGTGACAGTAGCTAATGTTGTAAAAAAAAAAATAAGTTCATTATATGTGCTTTGAAACTGAAGGAAGATATTGTTTTTGTGGACTAACCCCTCTAATGAAGTTGCTATAAGTTTTGCGTGAAGGAAGTTTTCAAGTATCCAAGTGCGAGGTGATGAAGGAAGATCAAGAAGGGATAAAAGCTAAGCTTGGGGAGGCTCCGCATGGACCCTCGTATGAAATATTCAAGAAGTCACAAGCGTCTAAGCTTGGGGATGCCCAAGGCATCCCCTTCTTCATCAACAATCATCGGTTTCTCTCATGGTACTATATTTTTATTCTTTTACACATTATGTGCTATTCTTGGAGCATCAGTTTGTTTTTACTTTCAGTTTTTTTGTGTTTTCTTCTCTGGTCTTTGCAATAATTTGGATCCATGCATGCTTGTTTGGGAGAGAGACACGCTCCGCTTTATCGTTATACACTCTGGTTCTTCACTTATATGTGTTGAGTGTTTAGCCTTTGTTATTTTGCTTCCAGCTCTTGTTTTCAAGCATCTCTTGTTCAGAGTTGTTAGCTTTTGTAGTTAGTAAGTATTGCCCTTGTTGTTTCACCCTTTTAGTTTTGTTTCAAATAAGTTGATTGGTGTTTTGTTGAGTGGAAATTATCATGTAGGAAGTGTAAAAAGTGCTACTTAATCTTGTAAATCATTGTCTTGAATCTTTGATACTTGTCAATTGTTTAGAGATATGAAGTAGATTAATGCTTAAACTTGTGGATCATCTAGTAAGAATAAATTAGTAAAGAACTACTGTAAAGCTTTAAAATTGTGGTGCTTGTCCTGCTTGTTGGGGACTTAGTCCTCAATGTGGAAGTCAAGAGACAAGGGGACCGGATTATCCTAGTCAAGCTGGTTGTTGGGGACTTAGTCATCAATGTTATCAGTGTGTATGCCTCGCAGGTAGGCCGCAATGAGAGCACCAAGAGAGAGTTCTAGGAAGGCCTCGGGGACTTGGTTAGGGGTGTACCTTTTGGTGAGAAGCTCTTCATAGGAGGAGACCTCAATGGCCACGTGGGTGCATCTAACACAGGTTTTGAAGGGGTTCATGGTGGCTTTGGCTATGGTATTCGGAACCTATAAGGAGAAGACGTCTTAAGCTTCGCTTTAGCCTACGACATGGTCGTAGCTAACACCCTCTTTAGGAAGAGAGAATCCCACCTAGTGACTTTCAGTAGTGGGCAACACTCTAGCCAGATTGATTTTGTCCTCTCTAGAAGAGAAGACAGACGAGCTTGCCTTGATTGTAAGGTGATACCTAGAGAGAGTGTGGTCCCTTAACATAAGCTGGTGGTGGCTGACTTCTGCTTTCGGATTCGTATCCAGCGGGACAAGCACGCCAAAGTTGCTAGAACGAAGTGGTGGAAGCTAAAGGGGGAGGCAGCCCAGACTTTCAAGGAGAGGGTTGTTAGGGAGGCCCCTTGGGAGGAAGGAGGCGATGCAAACAATATGTGGATGAGGATGGCGAGTTGCATTCGAAAGGTGGCTTCAGAGAAGTTTGGAGTGACCAGGGGAAGGAGAAGCGATGATATGGATACCTGGTGGTGGAACGTTGAGGTCCAAAAGGCTATTAAGGAGAAGAAGGACTGTTTCAGAGGCCTATATCTAGACAGGAGTGCTGCCAACATGGACAAGTACAAGGGGCAAAGAAGGCCGTGAAGCGAGCAGTGACCGAGGCAAGGGGTCGGGCGTATGAGGACCTCTACCAGCGTATAAGCACGAAGGAAGGTGAAAGGGACATCTATAAGATGGCCAAGATCCGGGAGAGGAAGACGAGGGATGTCAACCAAGTTAAATGCATCAAGGATGGAGCGGATCAACTTCTTGTGAAGGATGAAGAGATCAAGCGTAGATGGCGAGAGTACTTCGACAACCTCTTCAATGGAGAGAAGGAGAGCTCTACCTTCCAGCTAGACGACTGATACGTCTCAAACGTATCTATAATTTTTGAGTGATCCATGCTAGTTTTGTGATATTGTCACATGTTTTTACTGTTATTTATATCATTTTTATGCATTTTGTCGGACTAACCTATTGACAAGATGCCCAGTGCCAGTTGCCTGTTTTTGCTGTCTTTTTGTTTCAGAAATTTACTTCTGGAAATATTCTCGGAATTGGACGAAAATTTACGGGGATTATTTTTACGCCAAGACGAAGACGGAGTCCGAAGGGCAGCCTCGGAGGCAACCCACAGGGCACGCGCGGGAAGCTGCCGCGGCCTAGGGGGGACCCGCGGGTGGGGGCCCGCTCCTGCCCTGTGGGCACCTCCTCGGCCCCCTCCGACTCCTATAAAATCACAATTAACCTAAAAACGTCGGGACGGCGATTATTTTCCAGAAACTCGACCCCGACGCGCCGTCACCGAAAACCCTAGTTCGGGTTCATTTCTGAAGCTGATCTCGGCACTCTGCCGGAGAGGAGATCAATCCCGGAGGGCTCTTCATCGACATGCCTTCCTTCGGGATGATTTGTGAGTAGTCTCACCTTGGACTACATGTCCATGGCAGTAGCTAGATGGTAGTCTCTCTCTCTCTTGTGCTTCATGTCTTATGATCTTGTGAGCTGCCTAACATGATCAATATCGATTATTGTAATGCTATGTGATGTGTTTGCTGGGATCCGATGGATTATGAAGTTATGTTCAGATTGTGCTGTTGGGAATATGCCCTAGAGGCAATAATAAAATGGTTTATTAGCATATTCATGTTTATGATAATAGTTTATTCTCCATGCTATAATTGTATTAACCGGAAACATAATACATGTGTGGAACTTAAACAACCAGATGTCCCTAGTAAGCCTCTATCAGACTGGTTCGTTAGTCAAGAGATGGTTAGAGTTTCCTAACCATGGACTTGTTATAGTCACTTGATAACGGAGTCATATCATTAGGAGTAATGATGTGATGGACAAGACCCGATAATAAAGAGTTGCAATTGATCGTGTCACACAGTTTCATTGCCAATGCTTTTAGTATATGCCAAGTATAGTTTCCTTAGACCATGAGATTATGTCACTCCCGTTTACTGGAGGAATACTTTGTGGACATCAAATGTCACTTCGTAACTGGGTGATTATAAAGGTGGCTTTCAGGTATCTCCGATGGTATTTGTTGGGTGACATGAATCAAGAGTGAGATTTGTCCTTCCTTGTGACGGAAAAGATATCTCTGGGCCTCTCGGTAATATAGCATCAGAAAGGTTGCAACCATGTGATTAAGTGTTAATCACGGAGATCCTATATTATGGACGAGTAAAGAGAACTTGCCAGGTAACGAGATGAAACTAGATATGGAGATATCGACGATCAAATCTCGGGCAAGTTAAATATCGGTGAGACAAAGGAATCGTATACGAGATTAAGAATCTCCGGCATCGTGGTTCAATCGATAAGGAACTTCGTTGAATATGTAGGAGTCAATATGGGCATCCCGGTCCCGCTATTGATTATTGATCTGATCATGTCTGCATGTTCTCGAACCCGTAGGGTCACACACTTAAGGCTTCGATGTAGCTAGGGTTTTAGTGAGATAAGTAAATGGTGTAATCAAATGTTGATTCGGTGTCTCGGATGAGATCCTAGATATCACGAGGAGCTCCGGAAGAGTCCGGAGATAAAGTTTCATATAAGGAAAGTGGTTTCCAGGGTTCCGGAAAAGTTCGGGAAAATTCCGGCAGAGTACCGGAAGATTCTAGAAGGTTCCGGAAGGTTCCGGAGGGCCCCACCTTGGGGGGCACGAACCTAGAAGGCCTACATGGACCGAGGGGAGGTGCAGCAGCCCACTTGGGCTGGCCGCACTCTGACCCCAAAGGCCCATGTGGCCCAACATATGAAAAGGCAGCCCCAAAACCCTAGGGGCTGCCTTGGGGGGGGGGGGGTAAGTTTCCCCTTGGCCGGCCGCCCCTAGGACTTGGGGGAGGGGCAAGGGCTGCCCCCCACGCCTATATAAGGAGGAGGGGAGGGCTGGGGCGCACCCCATCAAACCCTAGCCGCCGGCCTCCCTCTCCCACCTCCCTCCTCTCTCCTGCAGCCGCTTGGCGAAGCCCTGCAGGAATTTCTCCACCATATCCACCACCACACCGTCGTGCTGCTGAGATCTCACGAGCCACTTCCTCCTCGCTTGTGGGATCAAGGAGAGGAAGTCTTCATCAAGCTGTACGTGTGGATACCGCGGAGGTGCTGCCCGTTGTGGCACTTCATTGGATTGGATCTCGAGGATAATACATCTCCTCGCAACTAGATGAGTCTAGTTGCGGGGATCGACTAGCCAACCCCTGCACCGACAAAACGCGTTTGTTCGATATTAAAGGGTAAGAGATTGGATCTCATCTTCGCTACCTCCGTCTAATAGATCTAGATCGTGGGGTTTCTTTCGCTCGTTTCTATTCAACGACCCCATCAGTGGTATCAGAGCCTAGATCTATTCGTAGATGTTGGTGCGATTAGAACACAAGGAGTTGTGGGCATTGATATTTTATGTTGCTACCTTCTAGCGTGCACTTTGCATCTTTGCGGTATTGTGAGATTGAAGCGGCCCGGACCAACCTTACTCGTCCACGCACGAGAGACCGGTTCCACGACTGACATGCAACTTGTATTGCATAAGTGGCTGGCGGGTGTCTGTTTCTCTTGCTCTAGTGAGGGTGCAATTTTCAATGGAAGGCCTTTCAAAAGGATGAGTAAATAAGCAACTACTATATCACCGTTGTGGTTTTTGCGTAGATTAGAACGGTTCTATCTCGTTGACCCAAGCCACGTAAAAATTGCATAAACAAAGTAGAGGACGTCTAACTTGTTTTTGCAAGGGGGTCATGTGATGTGGTATGGCCAATGTGTGATTTGTGATAATGTATGCAATGATCATGTTTGTAATCTTTCACGACTTGCATGTCGATGAGTACGGCAACCGGCAGGAGCCATATGGTTGTCTATTATTTTATATGACCTGCGTGGCATTGAATCACCATGTAATTGCTTTACTTTATTGGTAAGAGTAGCATTAGTTGTAGTTGCAATAGTTGGTGGACAACCATGGTGATGGCACCACAATGATGGAGATCATGCCGGTGCTTTGGAGATGGAGATCAAAGGCACAAGAAGAAAGGCCATATCATATCACAATTATGAATTGCATGTGATGTTAATCTTTTATACACCTTATTGCTATGCTTAGATGTGATCGCGACGGTAGCATGATAAGGTGATATCTCATGTTAATATCAAGATGTGTTCTTCCCTAGTATGCGCCGTTGCGAAAGTTCGTCGTTTTGAGACACCACGTGATGATCGGGTGTGATAGATTCACATACAACGGGTGTAAGCCAGTTTACACATGCGGAAATACTACGGTTTCCTTGACGAGCCTAGCATGTACAGACATGGCCTCGGAACACAAGAACCGAAAGGTTAAACACGAGTCATATGGACGATATGATCAACATGGTGATGTTAACCATTGAAGCTACATCATCTCACGTGGTAATCGGTTGTGGTGTAGTGGATTTGAATCGTGTGTCACTAAAACAACCTGAGAGATGTTGAGTTTAGTGGGAGTTCATGTAGTAATTTTGATTAAGATGAACTAAAATTATCATAAACAAAAGTCCTTAGATGTCTTTGCAAAAATCCTTGTAGATCATGGTCGACTATGGTAGTCTGTTCGTTGCTGAAAGACTGCGTCTCGATGGGTCAAATTTTGTTGAGTAGTACCTGCGTCTTAAAGAAGTCCTACACACCAATGCTGAGCTCTACGTGTTAGATGAACCATTAGAAGTAAACCCAAACATTTCTCCAAGCTATGAAGAGTACATGGAGTGGTTTTGAACCACCTACTTGAAAGTCAAGTGGATGATGTGCACCTTCATGAATTCTGACCTAAGTAGACAATTCAAGAACTTGACTGCAATGGAGATTGTAGGTGAGCTGAAAAATAGATTTTCAGCACAGTAGAATTGTAAGGTTCGAATGTCTGAACGGTTTTCTTTCACTCAAGATGGAAGAGAACACTTGCTTGGAACAACACCTGAGGATAATGCATGAGATACATCATCGTCTAGTGCTTGTTTGGAACCACGAGATGAATGACGGTTTCGCGATAGATGGGGTGATACGCTAGCTTCTCCCCAGCTTCAAGAATTATGTCGGAGACTATGTCATGGGAAGGGATTTGATCACTTTCTATGAATTTGTGTCTCGGCTGCGTCATGTCAAAGTGGAACCCATAGCAAGAGAAGTTGACAATGCAGAAAGTATATATTGATATACAAGTTATAAGTGTTTAAGTCCAAATTGCAATTGTGGCGGTTTCAATAAGTATTTGATACTCATTCTGTTTTATGAAAACAGAACATGCTGCTTGAGATTTGCATAAAGGATATAGGAAGACGTTGTGGAATGATGGCAATCAAGGAGTTGATGCTAGCAACGATCTGTCTCTACATTTATCGTTTTTTATTAGAGGATTTGAATAAGTTTTGTAATCGAATTAAGTGTGATTTTGATTAGTGTGTCTTGCTTATGTGAGACGGTTATTCATGCTAAAGACAATGGTTGTTCTATCTTCATGAGTAATTCTTTTTGGAAATCACATGTTTCGATTATGAGTGTATTATTCTTATTATAATCTAGATGGTAAATTGGCTAACATTTATAAAATATGTGACATACTAAAGATATCCAAAACTTAATAATGACAATTTTTTTAGTCGTAAAGATTGAATAAACATTTTGATGTTTTATCAATGCGCCTTGTTGAAGGAGTATGACTAAAAATGCCACCCTTTGGAAGTGTATCATGAGTTGCCGAAGATAAACACAAGTGTTGGTTGTATTTTCAGCAAATGTGAGATGTCATTATTTTGTGTGCTCCATCATAAGTGATATGAGTAAATATATGTATTTGTTCGAGTTATGATATTTGATGAGATCAAATAAAATTCTAGAGTTTAGGATATTAAGTTAACAAGAAAATGAGTCTTTTTTATTTGATCAAATGAGACAAAATATTTGAGTTATATGTTGGTATGCGGACTTGTGAGAAGTGTTATCACAAATTACAATGTTTAGAATATTTCAAAGGCGTTTGATATGTCCTAAGATATTGTAATCACACACTATTTGATATTGTGTGGTCTCAAAGAAGGGTTTTATTTCGGGGGTTTTAATAATAGCATTTAGATTTATTTGATAAACAATCTGTTTTAGAAATAAGGGTCTATGTATGATTCGCATTATTTTTTATATGAGTTATGAGAAAAGGCGGTTTCATTAATTATGAGATAATTAGAGACTATTGCGAATAATGTTGTAGTATATTCATAAGTATGACTATGAATGTGATTCCACAATATGAGACTAAAAGGGGCAAACCAATTTGTTGGTTGTGCTAAGTGTTTTAGTGGTTTATCGTGAAAATGTTTCACTGATAAAAGAATTGATGGAATAAAGCTAAAACCTTGCTTGTTTATGTATCAAGTGGCACATATGTAAAGTGCTATGTTGGTTAAAACTTGACACATAAAGGAATTAATGATGGTGATCATTGAATTTCAGTTTAGCTTGTCTAAAGAAAAGTAGGATTCAAGAATATAAAACTTTGTCAGGTTACAAAGTAATATTCACGATTTACTTGTCATGTTTCAGAAACAAGACATACCTACGAAACTACAAAGAAGAAATAGAAGCCTTAAATACGAAAATGACTGAGAGTCATCCTATGTTAAGTTTAAATCACAAAGTAATTGTTACTTGATTTTGTGAAAGCGTTGTTTCACATATTTATTCTTCAAAAGGGTTTGTATGGAATAAATAAAACTTACTGGACAAAAGCACAAGAGGTAAAGCTCTTTAACATATTCAATGTTGTTAACTACATGGTGTAGTTGTGCTTAAAGTCAGAAGGATTTATGCTAGCAAAGTACTAGCATTCGTATAAAGAGTTCTCGATATTAATAATTAAGATTTTTGGAGGTGTCCAAAATATCGAGAAAATACACGAGTGTGATCTAATTAAGATATGTGGCGACATATATTAAGTTAGAGCAGAAACTATTTTCCATGATCAAAATATGTGGTGACATATGTTTGAGTGGGAGCTAGTTAATCATGGTCAGATATAGAGATAACATATTTCTGAGTGGGAGCCAAAGTGGTTTCACAATTGAATATGTGTATGGTGTATATTTGAGTGGGAGTTTACAACATCTTGTTTGTATGAAATGGAGATTTCATAAATGTTGTAAATATTTCAGGAACCAAACGCATAACTTGTGAAGTTAATTTGAATGTCAAATATCTATGGAGATAGATGCGTATTTTGTCGATAAATGAGTCAGGAACCAACGTATAACTTATGAAGTTAGTTTGAACGTCAAATATCTATGGAGATAGATGTATCTATGGTGGATATATATGTTTGATAAAGCATTATGTCAGGATGTTTAACCTAAGTAAGATTTTGTAGGAGTTCAAAATAAAACAAGAGAAGAAAGGTTCATATGCTTGTGAGAAATAGGTGAAACATTGAGTTGATAACTAAGTACAAAATTGATGGTTGAAGGATATGTTGGTATTCGCTATGAATGGTTCATAGGTCTAAACATATAAGAACCATGTGTTTGTATTTGATGATATGTGACCCAAGTTCTTGGTTAGAAGAACATGTTAAGTGAGGAGTCATTTTTTTATGGAGTTGAGATATTAGAATCTAGAGATTAGTAGACTTGGTTGAAGTCATAAAACCAAACTAGATTGGAATTCTCATAAAGGCAGAAGCGCAGCGAAAGCATGATAGGAAATATCGAAGTGAAAAGTATAGCACTGACGATTTGTGAGTCTACAACATATAGGAGTATATGATTAATTCAAGGATTAAAAGATATAATATTGTGGTTTGAGAAATTTTGTTTCAAGACTGAGTGAGTTCCGGGTGCACATGCTATGTGAAAGTCCTCTTGACTGATCATACATCATGTAGGCATGAAAGGGAAACGAAAATCTCACTCTATAACCAAATATATTATATTCATCATATGATGATGATATGAAGTTTATCATGTGATGATATGAGGTTTATCATGTGATGATAAAGTAATGTCAAATTAGGTGGCATTGACGTTTTGCAAAGAACATAAAGAACTGTATAGTACAGAACACGGACAGAACCTCTTCCACGAGCAAACATGATCAGCACTGAGACTCCATGAGTGTTAGACACCATGAGTGTTGGATCGAGAAAATGTAAACTAGATTATTGACTCTAGTGCAAGTGGGAGACTGTTGGGAATATGCCCTAGAGGCAATAATAAAATGGTTTATTAGCATATTCATGTTTATGATAATAGTTTATTCTCCATGCTATAATTGTATTAACCGGAAACATAATACGTGTGTGGAATATAAACAACCAGATGTCCCTAGTAAGCCTCTATCAGACTGGTTCGTTAGTCAAGAGATGGTTAGAGTTTCCTAACCATGGACTTGTTATAGTCACTTGTAACGGAGTCATATCATTAGGAGTAATGATGTGATGGACAAGACCCGATAATAAAGAGTTGCAATTGATCGTGTCACACAGTTTCATTGCCAACGCTTTTGGTATATGCCAAGTATAGTTTCCTTAGACCATGAGATTATGTCACTCCCGTTTACTGGAGGAATACTTTGTGGACATCAAAACGTCACTTCGTAACTGGGTGATTATAAAGGTGGCTTTCAGGTATCTCCGATGGTATTTGTTGGGTGACATGACTCAAGAGTGGGATTTGTCCTTCCTTGTGACGGAAAAGATATCTCTGGGCCCTCTCGGTAATATAGCATCAGAAAGGTTGCAACCATGTGATTAAGTGTTAATCACGGAGATCCTATATTATGGACGAGTAAAGAGAACTTTCCAGGTAACGAGATGAAACTAGATATGGAGATATCGACGATCAAATCTTGGGCAAGTTAAATATCGGTGAGACAAAGGGAATCGTATACGAGATTAAGAATCTCCGGCATCGTGGTTCAATCGATAAAGAACTTCGTTGAATATGTAGGAGTCAATATGGGCATCCTGGTCCTGCTGTTGAGTATTGATCTGATCATGTCTGCATGTTCTCGAACCCGTAGGGTCACACACTTAAAGCTTCGATGTAGCTAGGGTTTTAGTGAGACAAGTAAATGGTGTAATCAAATGTTGATTCGGTGTCTCGGATGAGATCCTAGATATCACGAGGAGCTCCGGAAGAGTCCGGAGATAAAGTTTCATATAAGGAAAGTGGTTTCCAGGGTTCCAAAAAAGCTCAGGAAAATTCCGGCAGAGTACCGGAAGATTCTAGAAGGTTCCGGAAGGTTCCGGAGGGCCCCACCTTGGGGGGCACGAATCTAGAAGGCCTACATGGACTGAGGGGAGGTGCACAGCCCACTGGGCTGGCCGCACCCTGACCCCAAAGGCCCATGTGGCCCAACATGTGAAAGGCCCCAAACCCTAGGGGCGCCTTGGGGGGTAAGTTTTCCCCTTGGCCGCCGGCCATAGGACTTGGGGGAGGGGCAAGTTTGCCCCCCACGCCTATATAAGGAGGAGGGGAGGGCTGGGGTGCACCCATCAAACCCTAGCTTCCGGCCTCCCTCTCCCACCTCCCTCCTCTCTCCTGCAGCGCTTGGCGAAACCCTGAGGAATTTCTCCACCATATCCACCACCACACCGTCGTGCTTGCTGAGATCTCACGAGCCACTTCCTCCTCGCTTGCGGGATCAAGGAGAGGAAGTCTTCATCAAGATGTACGTGTGGATACCGCGGAGGTGCTGCCCGTTGTGGCACTTCATTGGATTGGATCTCGAGGATAATACATCTCCTCACGACTAGATGAGTCTAGTTGCGGGGATTGACTAACCAACCCCTGCACCGACAAAACGCGTTTGTTCGATCTTCAAGGGTAAGAGATTGGATCTCATCTTCGCTGCCTCCGTCTAATAGATCTAGATCGTGGGGTTTCTTCCGCTCGTTTCGTAGGAAATTTTTTGTTTTCTATGCAACGACCCCATCATGTGCATGATTCTTATATGAGTAATTTATGTTCTTGCATGCTCTCCGATGTGCGTAGTTACTTTGGCCAAGTGATTGTGTGTATCTCCAAGAGAGGGTATTTATGCTAGATAGTGGGTTCATGCCTCCTTTTGTTCCTGGGCACGAGTGACAGAAACGTCTAAGGGCGAGGGTGTGCTGTTGCTACTAAGGGTAAAACATCGGTGTTAATGTCTCTTTTGATATTAGTATTGCTTACTTCATGCACTTTACTTAATGCAATTATCTGTTGCTTGCAACTTAATACCGTTGGGTGACAGGCTGGATAGCGACCCCACGGTGGACTTTTTAGACAAAGACGCAGTTGGACTCAACGGTCTTTGTTCCTTGTCGTGATGCCTCCATAAATATTATCATGTACTTTTTGTCATAGCTAAATTGGGTTTGTGTCATGATCTTGTCAATTGCCTAGCTGTAATTCGTTCACCCATCACATGCATATTTTATTTACTTGAGAGACTCCACTAGTGAACCCATGGCCCCCGGTCCATCTTTTTACATTGTTTACAACCTCATTTACTTGCTTTTAATCATCATTACTTCTCTGGTCACTTTTCATATTTTATCTATTTCATCATACAATTAACCGCTTTGTGTTCTGCGAGATCGGAGAGATTGACAACCTCTCCGCCGTTGGGGGCAAAGTATTTGGTTGAGTGTGTGCAGGTCCACGTCTGTTGAAGGTTAAGCGCCAGAGATCTTCAACATTCACCTCGTTGTTGATTTCAAAGTCCTACTAGTTCGATAAACCTCGGTTCTTTAATTGAGGGAAAACTGCTACTAGCTACAATTCCGCCTTCGCTTGGGGCACCATCCAACTTATTAATATCCACCATCAACGACTCCTTTGATGATACCAGTAGACGCTTTTTCCGACATATCCAGGAGTCTGAGGTCAGGGAGACATTGAAGAGGATGAAAGGAGGCAAGGCAATGGGCCCTGATGGTATTCCCATTGATGTATGGAGAGGCCTCGGAGACATAGCGATAGTATGGCTAACTAAGCTTTTCAACCTTATTTTTTGGGCAAACAAGATGCCCGAAGAATGGAGACGGAGTACATTAGTGCCAATCTTCAAGAACAAGGGAGATGTTCAAAGTTGCACTAATTACCGTGGAATCAAGCTGATGAGCCATATAATGAAGCTATGGGAGAGAGTCATTGAGCATCACTTAAGAAGATTGACAAGCGTGACCAAAAATCAATTTGGTTTCATGCCTGGAAGGTCTACCATGGAAGCCATCTTCTTGGTACGACAACTTATGGAGAGATACAGGGAGCAAAAGAAGGATCTCTATATGGTGTTCATTGACTTGGAGAAGGCCTATGATAGGATACCACGGAATGTCATGTGGTGGGCCTTGGAGAAACACAAAGTCCCAACAAAGTACATCACCCTCATTAAGCATAGGTATGATAATGTTGTGACAAGTGTTCGAACAAGTGATGGCGACACCGATGACTTTCCAATTAAAATAGGACCGCACCAAGGTTCAGCTTTGAGCCCTTATCTTTTTACTTTGGTGATGGATGAGGTCACAGGGGATATACAAGGAGATATTCCATGGTGTATGCTCTTTGCGGATGATGTGGTTCTAGTCGATGATAGCCGGACGGGGGTTAATAGGAAGTTAGAGTTGTGGAGGCGGACTCTGGAATCGAAAGGCTTTAGGCTTAGTAGAACTAAAACTGAGTACATGAGGTGCAGTTGTAGTACTACTAGGCAGGAGGAGGAGGAGGAGGAGGAGGAGGAGGAAGAGGTTAGTCTTGATGGGCAGGTGGTACCTGAGAAAGACACATTTCGATATTTAGGGTCTATGTTGTAGAAGGATGGTGATATTGATGAAGATGTGAGCCATCGGATCAAGGCTGGTTGGATGAAGTGGCGCCAAGCTTCTGGCGTCCTCTGTGACAGAAGAGTGCCACAAAAGCTAAAAGGCAGGTTTTATAGGACGGTGATCCATCCTGCGATCTTGTATGGCGCAGAATGTTAGCCAACCAAGAGGCGACATATCCAACACCTAGGTGTAGCAGAGATGCGCATGTTGAGATGGATGTGTGGCCACACAAGAAAGGACCGGGTGCGGAATGATGATATACGTGAAAGAGTTGGCGTAGCGCCGATTGAAGAGAAGCTTGTCCAACACCGTCTAAGATGGTTTGGACATATACAACGTAGGCCTCTAGAAGCGGCGGTGCATATTGGAAGGATAAAGCGGGCTGAGAATGTTACGAGGGGTCGTGGTAGACCAAATTTGACATGGGATGAGTCCATTAAGAGAGACCTGAAAGATTGGAACATCACGAAAGAACTAGCCATGGACAGGGGTGCGGGAAGTTAGCTATCCACGTGCCAGAACCATGACTTGGTTTCGAGATCTTATGGTTTTCAACTCTAGCCTACCCCAACTTGTTTGGGACTGAAAGGCTTTGTTGTTGTTGTTGTTGTTGTCCTGCTTGGTAGTTCTCAAAGTCTAGATATTCTTTTTGCAAATAGTTGGTTTGGCTAACAAGGTAGACGGTGTGAAGTCCAGTGGTTATGCATGATGTATATCTGTAGTCATTCATTGAACCAAGTTGATGTTATGTGTTTGCTTGATATCCTGCTAAACTAAAAATTCCGTACTAAAAGGGAATACTTCTCGTGCATCCAACTCCCTGAGCCAAATATCTTTGCCATTTGTGTCCACCATACCTACCTACATGTGGTATTTCCCTGCCACTCCAAGTAAAATTTTCATGCGCTATCATTAAACTTTCAAAATTCTCCTTTTTGTGCCTCTGTTTTTAAGCTCATGAGGAAGCAGTAGGAAGCTAGATATAACCTGTGACAAGCAAGGTCATTTCCCCCCTTTCACCCGGTGTTGATGGTTCACGTCCTCACTTGAATTTGACCTGAGAGCGGCTTAAGAAAAATATAAATATAACTCACCATTCTCCTCCGCACAATGAAAACCTGAGAAATCAGTCAAACATTGATTAGTGGTGAAATCAAGGAGAAAGAGGAGTGACCTCATTCCTCTAAAACCAGCCGCTCTCAAAATTCTAAAAGCCTTGCTTGAAATGGGGCACTAGCTAGTTTCTTTACTGTGAAGTCGTTGACGAAAGCATGCATATCTCAAATTGTTTTACTTCTGTCAAAAATCAAAAAAATAATAAAAAGCTCTACCACATGACTAATCCCTGCTTCCCTCTGCGAAGGGCCTTTCTTTTACTTTTATGTTGAGTCAGTCTTCCTCTTCCTTCTTAACCCCCTCAAGCAATCACTTGGTATCAACTTTGGCTCATGCTTTACTTCATGTTATCTTTGTGTCTAACTGTGAAAACTTTGTATTGACTTTATCTTGAGATAAACAAGTTGCAAGTTGAAGCGTTTTGCTGAAAACTTAAATCTTCCTTTGTGTTGGCCAAACTACTTTGTTGAACTAATATTGCTTTGTGAGATATCAATCATTGTCAAGTGTTATACTTTTAAATCTCCAAGGTACTCTTTTCTAGTAAATTCTTGCTTAGATGTTACACCTGGTTAATCATTGTTTGTTTCATTCAATGAACCTTTGCTTTGGATTAATGCATTCAGTTCATATGCTTTACATGATTACATGATCAAGATTGTGTTGGTAGCCTGTCACTTCAAAAATTATGTTGTTATCACTTACCTACTTGAGGACAAGCAGGGGTTAAGCTTGGGGATGCTGATACGTCTCCGACGTATCTATAATTTTTTATGTTCCATGCTTGATTATATATCAGTGCCACATGTTTTTATAATGTTTTTATATCATTTTGGCATGATTTATGGAACTAACCTATTAACAAGATGCCCAGTGCCAGTTCCTGTTTTCTGCCGTCTTTTTGTTTCAGAAAATATGTTCTGTGAAGTTTCTCGGAACGCGCTGAAATTTTACGTGATTTATTTCCAGGTTGAAACAAAGACGGAACCCGAAGGACGCCCGGAGGGGAGGCTCCCAGCCTCCAGACGCCCTCCAGGCGCGGCCCCACCCTAGGCCGCGCCTGGGGCCCACCTGGCGCCCTTCTTCATCGCCTCTTCGCCTATAAATTGGTATTCGCCCCGAAAACCCTAAGGACCCAATCATATTTTCCAGAAGACGTCCGAGGCTGCCGCCATCTCCAACCCTAGTTCGGGAGGGTTCTGCAGCTCTTCCCGGCACCCTGTCGGAGAGGGGAATCGACACCGGAGGCATCTACACCACCATGCCTGCCTCCGGAGTGATGCGTGAGTAGTCCACCACGGGACTACGGGTCCATAGCAGTAGCTAGATGGTTGTCTCTCCTCCTTGTACTCCATTGCTTAGATCTTGTGAGCTGCCTATCATGATCAAGATCATATTATCTGTAACTGCTACATGATTGTGTTTGCATGGATCCGATGAATTGTGGAAGTCATAATTTTTGTTCATCTATGTGTTGTGTTTTATCTATGATCTTGCATGCTCTCCGATGCTAGTGGATGCTTTGGCCGAGTAATTATTAGTGTTGTATGAGGGAGTATTTATGATAGATAGTGGGTTCATGCCTCTCTTGTCTGAGCTCAGGTTGACAGAAACGATTAAGACAAGAGATGTGTTGTTGCCACTAGGGAGAAAACAGCGGTGTGATTTCCTTGTGTTGTTTACATTGCTTACATTATGCACTTTGCTTATTGCAATGATCTGTTACTTGCAACTTACTACTTTTGGGTGACATGCTGGATAGCGATCCCGGAGTGGATTATTAGTCATAGATGCAGTTGGATAACGGTCTATGTATTTTGACGTAATGCCGATATTAGATGAAACGGTGAACTATATTGTTTTATGGTAGCCTCGTTGTGCGCCTACAGTCCTGTCAATTGCCATGCCGTAATTTGTTTACCCATCATGTATATCTTCTGGAGAGACACCGCTAGTGAACTGTGGATCCCGGTCCTACTTTCCTACATTGTTTACAACCGTTTTAATAGATTTTCATCATCATTTGCTCGCTGGTCATAATTCACTCTCATCATATTTTACATCCACATATTTAATTCTTTGTGTTCAGCAAGCCGGAGATTGACAACCTCTCTGTTTCGTTGGGGCAAATTAGTTTGTTTGTGATTGTGTGCAGGTCCACGTCAATTGTTGTAAAGGGCGTCGTTGACACCTTGTTAAGCCTTCTCCAAGTCCTACTGGATTCGATAACCTTGGTTTTGTAATCAAAGGAAAACTGCTTCTGTACTGCATCATACCTTCCTCTTGGGGTTCCCCAGCGAATGTGTGATCCACGTCATCACTCGCCCTCAACATCACCAGGGTCATCTCGTCTGATCTTATACCGCAATGCAGTGCATACCGGGCATGCATCCAAATTCACGTACTCCTCACCGCGGTAGAGGATGCAGTGATTAGGGCATGCATGTATCTTCTGCACGTCTAATCCTAGAGGGAAGACTACCTTCTTTGCTTCGTACGTACTGGCGGGCAATTCATTACCCTTTGGAAGTTTCTTCTTCATTATTTTCAGCAACTTTTCAAATCCCTTGTCAGTCACACCGTTCTCTGCCTTCCATTGCAGCAATTCCAGTGTGCTACCCAGCTTTTTCAGGCCATCCCCGCAATTTGGGTATAACGGTTTGTTGTGATCCTCTAACATGCGCGCGAATTTCAACCTCTCATTTTTAGTTTCGCAGTATCTCTTTGCAACAGCAATGGCCCGACCAAGACCATCAGCCGGCTCATCTGATGCCTCTTGATCTTCAGCTTCCCCCGTTGCAGTATCACCACATTCAGGGAACATAGGATAGTTGTGACCATCCTCTTCTTCTTCATTGTCTTCCATCATAACCCCTCTTTCTCCGTGCTTGCTCCAACAATTATAGCTGGGCATGAAACCGTACCGAAGCAGGTGGGTGTGAAGGATTTTCGAGGAAGAGTAATCCTTCTTATTCTGACAGACAACACATGGACAACACATAAAACCATTCTGATCGTTTGCCTCGGCCACACCGATAAAACTACGCAGGCTCGTAATGAACTCGCCAGTCCGTCGGTCACCATATATCCATTGCCGGTCCATCTGCATTATATAATTAAGGAGAGGGCTGGCAGGGCGAGATATATATTGCCGACTCATCTGCAATATATAAGTATATCAAAAATCATTACACACAACATCATGAATAGAGAAGTGACCAAATTAATTAATACAAGTTCATCACAGTAAAACCAAAGTAGAGTAGTGACCAAATGTAATACATAGTTGGCAGAAAACATACATTGAAACTAACATATAAACTATCTAATGCATTTAAATGCAACAACAAATGCGATCAAATCGCAACAAAGGTAACCATTGATCCAACAGCATAATGATACCAAGCCTCTTTATTAATGGCATATTTTCTAATCTTTCTAATCTTCAAGCGCATTGCATCCATCTTGATCTTGTGATCATCGACGACATCGGCAAGATACAACTCCAATTTCATCTTCTCTTCTTCAATTTTTTTTAATTTTTCTTTCAAATCATCGTTTTCTTTTTCAACTAAATTTAACTTCTCGACAAGAGGGTCGGTTGGAATTTCCGGTTCATATATCTCCTAGATAAAAAAAATATCTATGTCAAGTGTTGGTCGGCATAATTGTTATAAACACGAAATTAAACAAATAGTTATAAAAATATACCACATCCGAATCAAAGACCGGACGAGGGCCGACGGGGACGGATATCAAAACCATGGCACTATACATATAACAAACAATCATACAAGTAAGAAAAATTAACTATGTAAATCATACAAATAAGAATTTTTTTTTAAATAAGAACAAGAGGCTCACCAAGGTGGTGTCGGCGATGGGGCGGCGCGGACGATCGACGGCGGTGAGGACAGGGAAAGGGACATGACGACACTAAAACCCATAAATCATACTTTAATTTGTGCTCAAATTGCATATAAAACAAATAAACTAGCAATGGACATTACACAACTAACCTATAATTTGAGCTAAAATAACTTAGTCATTTCATCATACACCTAGCTAGCAATAGCAATGAAAATGAGGAGCAAAACTAGCAATGGGGATGAACTCGAGCTCCGGGAGGATGAAGTTTCTAACCTATTAGAACCCTTGGATAGATGGGGCGCCCTTAATCTTGACAAACCGTGGAAAAAATGTGGATGAATTCGAGCTCGGGGAGGAGATAGAGGAGCAAAATGGTGATGAACTCGAGCTCCTCGGGCAGGAAGAAGAAGATGATATATAGTGAGAACCTTTAGTCCCGGTTCGTATTACAAACCGGGACTAAAGGTCAATCTTTAGTCCTGGTTTGTAATACGAACCGGGACTAAAGTGTCTCGCGCTGTCCCCACCTCTGTGGCTGCCTGCCGCAACCCTTTAGTTCCGGTTCATCTCACGAACCGGGACTAAAGGTTCCCTACGAACCGGGACTAGAGCCTGCCGGCGTCCTGTTAGTTTGAACCGGGACTAATGCTCACATTAGTCCCGGTTCCAATAATTACCGGGACGGAAGCTCCGAACGAAAGCCCTCTTTTCC
Organism: Puccinellia tenuiflora; assembly: GCA_012064385.1. Lineage (NCBI taxonomy): Eukaryota > Viridiplantae > Streptophyta > Magnoliopsida > Poales > Poaceae > Puccinellia > Puccinellia tenuiflora. The sequence continues at coordinate 215,494 of QRDG01000268.1, forward strand.
ACTAGTGTGTTATTAACTACTACTACTCCCGTTCTGAATTATAAGATGGTTTGGATATGTCAATATGAACTACATAGGGATTGAAATGAGTGAACATATCTTAAAATTTGTCTAGATACATACGAATATTTTTTTTAGGAAAGGAGGGTGTATATTATATCCTTTAGAACCCAGGCTTGGCCAGCGAATTTTCAGACATTTCCAAACAATTTTGAAAGGTTCATATATGTGGCAAGAGGTGGAGATGCAATATTTATTCATATATTGCTAATGGAAAGGGGGCGTTTGACCATTTTTATATGGTGGAGTGGAGTTTTCCCACTCCACCTAGTGATGAAATAAGGAGAGGAAGAGAATGCCATACGAATCGCTTGCCTCACATGGCCGGGACGGCACGGGGTGTGCGACATGCATGTGAATAGTCCCCCCAATATCCGGCATGTGGTCTTGAAGTGACGTGGCCTTATTTTTCTTTTTGATTTTTTTCTTGGTCGATAAATCTACGAGTTGAAAACCTAGTCGTTTTACATCATTATCATGACACGACACTGTTCGGTTCTCCTACTATATATGACATGTCCGTCACCACCAAATATACATCAAACCGAGATAGGGTCTTTCGCCAGCTCTCACCCTTCTGATCTTGTAGGAGAGAGTGTGAATTAGGTTTTTGGGAAGCGCTTTGGGAGATTGCATGATTCATCATCACTTGGTCGTCTATCATTCAAGTTTAGGCGTCTTCTTCGACCAGTCTTCGCCAAAATCTTTTTGTCAACAATGTTACCGGTGCAGTAACGATCCCTTAATCTACAACAGGTCAGCACACACGACAAATTCCGATGTACTCTTTAACTATGACTGGTGTTGCGTCTGCGCAATGCTACTGTTCATGTTGTTTAATGCATATAGTTCCACATTATATTAGTTGATTTACTCATTGTTCATATTATATAATTAATCATGAAATTTCCTAATATTCCAATAATAATATAACTAAAAGGTAGGCAGTTTCCTGATTTAACTATGGCTGGTTTGCCGATGCACTGAGGATTGACAAAATTTACCGATGCAGACTTCAAGAGTTGGCAACTTAAGACCATGTTCTGCCCTACTAGTTTGTAAGTATTCCGTGTTAGTATTTCTATGTCTGAATAAGAAATTTCACCTTCAGGACCCTGCTGCATAAGGATTCAGGGGCTTGGAGCAGTCTCCAACCCTGCCGTACCAACATGGCCATGTTAAAAGTATGGAGATCCCAAAAACCTAAACCTCCTTCCTCCTTAGGTCGCATCATTTTCTCCCAGCCGATCCAGTGCGCCTTATGTTCGTTTTCTTGCTGTGACCACCAGTACCGACAGACCAACTGTGTAATGTCGTCACATAGGGTTTTTGTAATATCAAAGCAGGCCATTGCATACGTGGGTATGGATTGCGCCACTACTTTAATTAGTATCTCCTTTCCGGCCTTTGATAGAAGTTATTACAACCTTTTTCGAAATGACCATCAACAGCCCTTTACCAAGTCCGAACGATTGTCAACTACCAGATCCGCTGGCCGTTGGGCGAGAAGGGAAGACCGGGCTTCGCAGTCCAGTTAATCAGTAGTGGAAGAATTCCATGACATTAGACATTCAGTAGTAGACCAGCCTTTTAGTAGCACACTAGAAAAGCCGAGTAGTCAACATGCCTTGTCTGCCCACCTCTTTTTAATGACCCCATCATATCCTTTTTTTTTTCCGGTAACACTACAAGAAATTTGCTGGCTGGTGACCCTCCATTTTGGTCACGAAAAGGTCACAAAGTTCCATTCATGACCCCTCCGTGACCAAAAACCGATGGTCACATACCGAGCGACTAAAACGGTCGAACATGACCTTTTTAGTGAAATGGTCATAACCGTCTATGACCAAATTAGAGGGTCGTAGAATTTATGACCAATTATTTTGGTCATACGCTTCCAGCTGTTGACACATCAGATCCTACGTGGCCAATCCGACGTGGCAATATTGTGACCAAATGAGAAGGTCATTGATCAAAATTAGCCCAGCCCAGATTGCTATTTTATATGGGCCAAGCCCAACAATTCAGCCCATTTTATATTTTTTTCCTGTCAATTTTGGTCAGCTACATGGGCCTATTCTATCCTTTCATGCTTTTTATTTGGGCCGTGGCCTTTTTGGCCCAAAATTTATAGCTCTAGTCAGATGGGTCCCAGTTGTCAGGTGCGCCACAATCAGTCAGGTTTAGGAGGTGGGTCCCAGTTGTCAGGGTCATTTTCTTCAATTTACAATTTTCCGGTAAATAAATAACCAACATTTAAATCAGAACATAGACTGAACATTACTTCAAACCGAGCAAACCACCAAACTTGGCACATTACAATCAAACATATTTCACACCAGGCTTACAATCAAACATAGTTCACATCAAGTAACACAATTAAATGTCAACAAAAATAACAAGGTATAACTAGCTAAAATGAGCTATAACTCTATGGTTCTCGACTTCTTCATCATGGAGTTTGAGACGAAGCACGAATGAAGGCCAGCATCTGCAAGTTATAAAACGAACTAGTTAGGAACAAAATAAAAGCAAATCTAACAGCATCTAACAAAATAAAAGCAAATCTAACAGTACATGTCATTAGACTTTATATTTTACTTCTTTAATACAAGAACTCCATGGGAAACAGGTGATAAATATACAGCACCAAATAGACTATCACATGTTGGCTCCATAAGGAGGAGCACCATCAGTTCAATCTCCCACTGAAGCAATAGTACATGAAGAAACCCCAAAACAAAACCCTACGCAACAAGATATCGAGCACACCTTGCTGTTCTATGTTGCCAACTAATGTAGCTGTACTGTAATTTCAATCTACTGCATCTTGATCCTTCAAGATTAACCAAACATAACCGAATAGATCATGGTGTGCAATCAAGAATACATGTTCACCATGTGAAGCGAGTGGCAAGAAATAGTTTCTGGCTGGGGAGGATATATGCAAGCAAATCTCAAACATATCTTGGTATAGCCATATGCAAGTCCTCTGACAGCCAATATCAAAACATACCTGACTACGTGTTGAAGCGATGGATGGGGATGCATCTAAACAATCTTGTCTGCATCATAATTGACGCGCTCCTGCCAGCTGTCGGTGAGGAAGACCTAGACAGAGATGATTTTAAATACCATTAGTAGCAAACAATGCTAAAAAAAGGTGCTCAGAACAAGCAAAAGGAGGCGTAGCTATCAGTGATTTCCCACTTCAGAACAGGGCACATGCATCAATTTTCTTAGAACTCCAGCTTTATTCTGTTAAATAACCAGATTATTTACTAACATCGAATGAATCAAATAGTACATGAGACTATATTAATGCAGACCAATATAATGACACTTCATCTGTTGATAGTAAATCTTACATGGGTAATAAACTACATGATACTATATAAAATTTAGTTAGTAGCATCCAATACAGTTAGTAGCATCGATCCAATGAATCAAATAGTACTACAAAGACCTGAACTGCACTATATCCTGCAATGCAAGTTTGACATCAACAGCTCATAGCTAGCATAGCAGCAGTTCTACACTGATACCACACAACCAGATTTCTGTGAGCTGCCTCCAGAAAGAACATCTAACAAAAAATATCTCATGCTAGGGAAACCGCACACAGGCATCACTCAATCAAGATACACATATGCATGCACATGTATAATCAATTCAAGACCTGGAGCTACCACTCCAGCAGACTGACTAGTAACCAACAACCAAGAAAACAAATGCAAGAAGATGAGCAGGGGAGGGATCAGATGGCCTCACCTTGCCGCTTGCTGGTGGAGCAACGGACAAGGGGTTCCGTTGGACCTGAAAGGTGCCGAAGACTGTGGTGGGGGCCGATGAAGTGCTTGGAAGATGGGCTCAGCGTAGTGGCACAGCAGCGCCGCCGTCGTGTACTACATAGCCGGCCAATCCATCTGGGCGGGTCGATAACACCACCAGACCACCGCAGCTAGACTGATCAAAATAGCATTCACATGGTGATTCATTTTATATATTCATAAGGATAGAACGAAACCAAATAGGTTAGAATGGAAGATCATGCTACAACTACATCGTGTTGCTAGTTATAGTTATCACTTAAACTCTAACCTCACATGGAGGTGGATTAGCATACAGCAATCATCTAGTAATTTAGCTACCACTACATAATTCCGCTAGTACAACAGAATGAATAGACAACTTTATCTGGAAACAAGGACAATGTTTAGGTTTTGCATAACGTTATATAATTCAAATCTTGCATAGAACATGTGCGGATGTGCCAGTAATTCCTAATAGTACCAATAACTTCTACAATGTCTGACCAACTGAGATGGTAAATAGCAGACAGGACTACCACTGGAGCATCATGGCACAACAGCAAACAGTGCAAGAAAACTTCAACACAGCACAATAAGCAGAAGAAAATATCATCCAACTACCTTTACAATCCATTGAACTGTCTTTTTTTGCGACAGGTCGACAACAGATCCATGCGGGGCTCCACCTCCTTACCGTCCAGTCCACGGTCTAGTGGAGGCCCGGGCTCCTCCCTGGAATCTGGGGGCATCTGCAGGAAGATAGAGAAGGAGATTCAGGGAGTCAATCCGAGAGAGAGGGAGATTCAGCGAGTAAATCCGAGAGAGAGGGAGAGGGGAGAGAGAGGGGAAAGGGGGAGCAGTGACGCCGGCAGCAGCACGCGAGGTGGACGACGGCCTCCGAGGCTCAAGTCGACGCCGTTGCTGTACTGAAGGCTGGAGACCGTGGCCGGTGTGTAGCGCCGCCACCGCAAACCCTAGGCGGGCCACGCGCGCGCCGCGGTCCGGCCAGCTCGAAGGAACGCCGTGCATCGAAGCGCGCACGCACGCGCCGGCGAGCAGGCCAGCCGCGACGCCGTGGCTCCTGGGCGGCGGCACATCTTGGAAGAGAGGAGCGGCCGTGGCTGCTGGAGGAGGGGCGGCGGCGGAGGGGCCCTACCGGCGAGGTGCGGAGGGGGGGGGCGGCGACGAACTGGATCGGGGAGAGGGAGAGAGGCTGAGAGGGGAGAGAGCGAGGAAGGGGACGGGATCGGCGTGGAGACTTTAGGGTTTCCCGGCCGGGGCGGCGGTGGCAACGTCTGCTTTTATTCCAGACGTGCGTGCTCCCGTCCGTCGGATAGGCATCCGACGGCTCCCGGTGATCCTACTGTCCAACGGGCTGGGCCAGTTTCGGGGATCTGGGGAGTAAGAGCTTGGCTGGGCAAGTTTGGGCCCAGTTCAGCAGAATAGTTATGACAGAAAAAAACTTGATTACTATATTTTGAAAACATATCAACTCAACAAATAAATTAGCATAAAAAGTAAATACATAAATCGTGACCGTATTTTGAAATCGGTATATGAATATTTTTGGGTACACAAGTACCTATTTTGAAATATTCAACCCTGAAGTAGAAATGGTGATGTCCGTCGTCTTGACCGTATTTTGAAATCGGTATATGAAATTCAAAAAAATCAGATAAATGAAAAACCTTCGCGTTGTGTCATTATATGTGTACTAGTATCCATAAAAAATAATAAACTTGGAATACGGCAATTATGTTGGAAAAGTGTTCTCATAAATGAGCTATCATCTACGAAGATTCAAGGCTTTGAGGTGGAATGACGAATGTTATGGCCACATTCATGGCATAGTTTGTTCAAAATTGCCCATATTTGGCACAAACGTGCATCCTGGAACCGTGAACAATGTTGCCGAAGAAAGTTTTCTTTTTACTTGCACGAAAAAGTCATTTTTTATTTCCAGAGTGTAAAAAATGGTTTTTTTTTGTGAAGGACCTACCAAATATTTGTTGCAAAATTGGATGAAAATATTTAAAACAAATATTAGACCACATGTTTTGTACAAATAACCAAATGTTTAGGTGTTTAAAGTTTTAATCCACTTCTCGTGAAAAAGACAAATTTCTGCCGATTCAATTGAAAACGGGTCAAATTTGAACTGCAGGTGCTTCATAGTTTGCTCATGATTTTTTGAAAAAATCAATTTTAGATACAAAAGTACCTATTTATTCAGAGATATACCAATATTCTTGCAAGATTCAACCCCTAGCTACGAACGGTCATATCCGCCGTTTTGACCGTATCTTGAAATCGTCATACGAAATTCAAAAAAATCAAAATAATGGAAAACCTTCGTGTAGCGTCATTATATGCGACCTAGTTACCACAAAAAATTATAAACTTGCGTTGCGGAAGTTTTACTGGAAAAGTGTTCTCAGAAACTTGCTATCACGAACGAACATTCATAGCTTTCAAGATGAAGGAGCAATGTTTTGGCCACATTCATGACATAGTTTGTCCAAATGAGCCCAAAATTGGCACATGTGTTCATTGTGGGATGGCAAGCAATGTTGCCGAACAAAGATTTCGACATGTTTCACAAAAAAACCCACTTTTCATTTTTCAACTGCTTAAAATAGCATTTTTGTGAAGCGGGTACCGAGAAAGTCATCCAAAATGTTTGCAGGAGAGAGATTGAGCGAGTGAAACCGAGAGAGGGATAGGGGAGAAGGGAGAAGAGGGCCCGTGCAGGTCCACAGCTGCGTGCCACGCCAACCCTAACCGTTCGTAGTTTGCTCATGATTTTTTGAGAAAAATCATTTTTAGGTATAAAAGTATCTATTTTAATTTCGTAATGGCCTTATTTTAAAACCATTCACTTGTTTTATGCTGCATTTAAACTTTTCGGCAGTTATTATGTGTAGCGATTTCGACATGTTTAAAAAAATCCACTTTTCATTTTTTAAGTGCTAATAGCCCGACTTTTTGTGAAGCGGCTACCGAGAGTGTCGTCCAAAATGGAACCGATACAATTTGTTCACATAGTAGAATTTTTGGTTTTTTTTGTGAAGCACATACCAAAATTATGTTGCAAAATGCTATCAAACCATTTTTATAAAATATTAGACCACATTAAATGAACAAATAATGAAATTTGTTCACATAGTAGACTTCATAATTTGCTCATATTTTTTTCAAAAATAAGTTTTAGGTACCCAAGTATCTATTTCATCCTATATACTCCAACATATTTGCAAGATGCAACCCCTAACTACGAACGATCATGTATGTCGTTTGTCTGTAAAAATTGACATAAGATATTCAAAAAACAAATTATGGCTTAACATAAAAACCCAAAATTTAAAAGTGAATGTTTTCATTCTTTCATGGCATATTTTTAAAACCATGCATTTGTTTCACGTTTCATTTGAATTTAAAAGAATAATCCCAAAATTTTATTTTAGATTCCGCAAAACCCTATATCAAGCAATATATAAGCTTAGGGGTATTTTGTAATTTTTTTTGCCAAACAACAGTCCCTAATAGTCTAAAATGACATAGGACATCATTGCAATATTTCTAAAATATTTGGGTTAGATTGGAGTTCAAAATCAAAAGTTATAAAAGAAAACAGAAAAGAATAACAAGAAAAGACAAAAAAAAACAGGACCAGCCGAGGTGGTCCGGCCCAGTCCAGCGGCGCAGCCGAACGATTGGATCTCCTACACCTTTCTTGAAATGGGCTTTGGCTCCCCTGAAAAAAACGAAATGGGCTTTGGCCCAGGATGGTTTTCTAGTACAAAAGGCTTTCCAGATTCGCTAAACCAAGAACGTGTATTTGGTCTGGTGGCAACTGCCTGCTGGGAGCGTAGGGCAGGTCGCGGTATCGATCCCCCTCGCTGCATAATTTCTTTTACCTTCGGGTTGGGGACTGTGGTGTACACATGTGAGGTCGCCGGTGGGTCCCACGTGTCATGTCTGGGTTGTGGGCCCGCACGTCAGTTTTGGTGGGTCCCACATGTCATATTTGCGGGTCCCACTTGACAGTTTTGTCAACAGTCAACACCTCCTGTCAACATGTCCCACATGTCAGTGTGGTGACACGTAAGCACAAATGACACATAGGCGGTGACATGTAGGCGAGACCGCTGAGGTGTCAGTCCAATCATACCAACACATCCTGGTAATGGCTCCCACCTGTCAGCGAGTTCACCATGACTGAAAATGGACACATAAGCGACATATGGCTGCCACGTGGGCATGATTGATGAGGTGGCTGTCCAGTCGTTCCTCATGACCAATCAGAATGGTCGTAAATAAGGTCATATGCAACTGCTGTCTACATTATGACCAATTTGTGTAAATAGATTATGACTTTTTTGACCAAATTGGTCGTTAATTTTTTGGATCAGGACCCTACAAACCAGCTCATGACCAAGTGGGTTAAAATGGTCATAGATCTATGACCAATATTTTGAAAGTCACTATCAAAAGGTCACTAGTTGACATATTTCTTGTAGTGTAAAACCGAGGCTCCGGAGGGATCAGCCACCTCTTTCTGTTCGAAAGATTCCAGACCAGACTTAAAGCCCTCTTTCACAAGACATTTGGTTGAGAAGGATTTGGTAAACCTAGAGATCTGATTCCGATATAGGGTAAATCTGTTCTCTCTCTGGCCAGGAAAAGATGCGGCTCCTCTTTGTTCTATTACCTTCATCCTCGGGTGAAGCCGGTTGGTTTAGGAGGCTATTTTCTCCTATTAAGTAAGATTCTTAAGCTTAATAAGCCCAAAGATCGAAAAGCTGTTTTGAGAAGAGGGCAATGATGGTTTGATCGAGGGTCACGACCTGACTAGACCCACACATCCTAGCAACGTGGACTATCCTACTGAGCTAATGAAAGAAAAATGACACGAAGATCGACATGAGCTAGACATGGATGTATCAAGCCTTTCCTTATGTTCTCTCATAAAATGCAACTCCTTACACTTTAGAAGTAGAAGTCAACTCTTTGCCTCTTTTCAATAGAAAGAGAAGGTATTTAAGCAGTGTGTGTTTTGAGATACAATCAATTGAAGAGAATAAAACTGGGTCCAATAAAAAAAACAAGAACCCGCCTAACAACCAACTGCCAAACAGTTGTTTCATGACGGTGATATTGTAGGTTCGAGCCCTACTAAGCCCATCTGAACTCTGAGACACCGAACAAATTCCCTAGGACTGCTATAACTCGCATGATATAGACCACGAAAAATATGAAGCCGCATTGGAAGTACCTTTGCCCTGGAGGATTGTCCCGTGATTGAGGAGCTGCAGCTAAGTAATAACACCTAGGCTTTTGAATTAACTCTGCGATTTTTAAGACGGAGGAAATGAAAGTAGAAGAAGTTATCAAAACTCGGAACCAGCAAGAAAACGTATGCGCTAACGCGCAACGGCTTTCGCGCTCATCCCTTGCTTCAAAACTACAGGTTTTAGCCCTCCGTTTGCTGGTCGCCAAAGACGAGAGCTTTGCCTTTTGAAGCGCCAGTAGCGTAGGGCGACCGGGCCAGCCGAGCCCCTCTGAATTAGTTGACGGCTTTGATGACTCGTATTCATCGAGAACTTCCCATGGCATTCAGCCTTTTCCTTCAGCTTAGCGCCCTCACTGCTACTTCTCTCTATTAAGCTGCTCTCTGGGTCTGTCCATAAGCATGCATACTGGCGCTCTCTTATTGGCTAGGCCCCTATCTAATTTGTGGGTTATTATAACAATCTAAAAAGAAGATAATGTTTGGAGTTCAATAAGCTCTTTGCAAAAGCTTTCATTTACCGAAAATGCCATTGGAGTTTCCAGCCGAGTGAAAAGCTAGGCTAGTTTTGACAGAAATGAAACATAGAAATGTTGGGCGCCAAAGCCCACAGCAAATAGGATGCATTAGGTTGGGAAACGGCCTAGAAGGTGCTTAAAGATAGGTGACAGTTGTCAAAACCTCTGGCGCATATTAGCTTAGCAGCGCTCAAAAGTCTCCTTCCATCCCCTTATGCGTGCTAGAATTCTCTCCTTAATATAAGCAAAGGCCTTGGCTCTATCTCTTCCGATATAAGTGGGCATCCCCAGATATTTGCCCCCTTGTGCCTCCACACTTAGACCAAGCACACCTATAATTTCTTCCTTCTTTCTCCTTGGTGTGTTTGAACTGAAAAGAACAGAAGACTTGTCTCTGTTTATCATTTGCCCCGAAGCCTCCTCATATCTTTGCAGGATTGAGTTTATCTCCATTGCACTTTCCATTGTGGCTTCTACCAACAGTAAGGAGTCATCTGATGATGGGTTCGGAACCCCTGAAGTTGGGACACAACTCCACGCGGTGGAGTTGGGATAATCTCAGCCTTTTATTTATATCTATGGCCCAGATTTATTCCAGCCGTAACAACCTGTGATTATCTAATTTGGAGGGAACTTTTTTTCCTTTTGATGGTTCCCTCCAAAATAAAACCAGACGCACCATTTTCCCACCAAAAACACCCACGTATTGCTTTTTCCCACCAAAAACTTGCACATCGCTAACAGATCTATACTCTTCCCCTTTGATCTATATTGTTTCTCTCCTGTGGTGTTGGTGCTATTCAATAATGCAGGCAGGATGCAGCGATGGAAATCTCAACCTGGAATCAAATACCAACCACGGGCATGCCGCAAGTTGGACTCCCAGGCTAGGTATGGAATTCACCACAACAGATGAAGCATGGAATTTCTGGGTTTATTATGTAGGAAAAATAGGATTTGATGCTAGAAAGCACTATAGTAATAAGAATAAGGATGGAGTTGTGACATCAATAAGATTCTTATGTGGAAAAGAAGGTCAACGATAAACGTGAGAATCAATACAAGTCTTCGAGAGCTGAAACAAGAACAGGATGTAAAGCACGCATGGGAATTGTTTTGGACAGAAATACCAACAAATATCAAGTACATGACTTTGTGGAAGAGCACAATCATGTATTTTAATCGCCCAGATATGATCCACTTGATCACATCTCAGCGAAAAAATTGTCCACTGGATGCCATGGACATAGATTCTACAGATCACGTCGGCATTGCACCAAAGGCAGCACATGTCTTTTCTGGAGTAGTTGTTGGTGGAACATCCAATCTTGAGTACACCCTGCAAGATCATATAAATTACTTGAGGAGTAAGCGCCAATGCAGCTTGCAGTATGGAGAAGCAGGAGGTTTGTTAAAGTATTTTCAGCAGCAAGTCATTGACAATCCATCCTTTCAGTATGATATTCAGCTAGATAGTGAAGAACAGATAACAAACATATTTTGGGCCGATGCTAAAATGTTGATAGACTATGCTTTATTTGGTGATGTGATTACATTTGATACCACATATTCTACCAACAAAGAGTACAGACCTTTTGGAGTTTTTGTTGGTTTTAATCATTTTCGAGAAATCGTGGTTTTTGGAGCAGCTCTCTTATATGATGAAACTGTGGATTCTTTTAAGTGGTTATTTGAAACTTTTCTAGCAGCACATAATCAAAAGCATCCCAAAACAATTTTTACCGATCAAGATGCGGCAATGTGCAGGGCAGTTGGCGAGGTGTTTGTGGATACAATACATGGTTTGTGTAGTTGGCATATGGGTCAGAATGCAGTAACGCATTTAAGCTCATATAAGGTTGAAAAACCAACAGATGGGGTCCTCCCTAGTGACCTTGGTCAAGAAAAGGGTGAAGAACCAATAGAAGGGGTCATCCCAAGTGATCTTGTTCGAAAAAAGAATGAAGCAGCAACAATTTTGAAGGAGTATAACCGATGCATGTATCTATATGAAAAAGAACAGAAGTTTGAAGAAGTTTTCAAGTGGATGCAATCTAAGGTGAAGAAAGGAAGCTGGTTGGATGGTATTTACAAACTAAAGCACAAGTGGGCTTATTGCTACATGAAGGATGTGTTTACATTGGGAATGCGAAGCACACAACTCAGCGAGAGCTTCAACAAGGACCTTAAACAACATCTGAAATTTAATTTGGACATAGTGAGGTTCTTCGAACATTTTGAAAGGGCCATTCAAGAGAAGCGTGAGAAGGAGGTAAAAATTGAACATTTTGTACTACTATATTGTGTAGTTTGTATTAGCTGTACATCTTTTAGTTTTTTTCCTTTTACATGTGTACCTTGCGATTGAAGCAACTAGCAAGGATCGTTCCAAAAAAAAAACTAGCATGCACACGTACACCAAGCACATGCATATTCCGATCAGAGGCCAAGGACGTGGAGGGTATGCATGTACAAACAAAGGAATACATGCATGTTCCGATCAGAATCTGTTTTTCGTACGTGCGACCGGCCGAAGACGTACGTGCAGGAGCTAGCTAGCTCGCGTACGCACGCGCGGGACCACGCCTGGTAACTAAATTCGATTTCGCCATCAACAGACACTGTCAAACCACCACATGGCGCGCTGTAACACTCCGTTTTTTCCCTTTGTATAAAGGGAACCTTCAGTTAGTGGCACCCGCCGAATTCACTAAAAAAGGGAAACCTTCGCGAAGGGAAACCCGCGCGCCCTGTGGTGATGACATGTGTCGTGCTCTGATTTGTTGCGCGCCTCGTACCACACTCCGCGTTCGACACGTGTCGCGCTCCGGTTGCTTCTCGCTCTCCCGCCCGAATAGTTTTTTTTTTTTTTGCAAAACCGAAACTTTAAAATGAAATATCTTAAGAACCGTTGATCCAAATTACGAACCGTTTTCACTTTTGAGCTCCTCGCGTCGAAATATTTAAAACTAGATCCCATGTTGATAGGTTTTGACAAACTTTTTTTTTGTACATTCGGTAGCACGTGGTTGTACATCCGGTAGCACGTGGTTGTACATTTCCAGATTTTGTACATCTCCAGTTTATAAATCTCCAAATTTGTACATTTCCAGTTTTTATACATTCGCTAGCACGTGGTTTTATATTTCCAGTTTGTATATTTCCAAATTTTGTACATCCAGTAGCAACGTGAGTGTACATCCAGTAACAACGTGTGTGTACATCCTCTAACAACGTGATTGTACATCCTGTATAATTTTATACTTTCTATTATGTATACTTTTACGCGGATGTACACCAATGTACGCGCGGATGTACAGAGATGTACACTCTTTTATGTACTCTGTACTTTCTGTTCTGTGTACTATGTACATCCTATTTAAATTTATACACCATTTTATGTTGTGTAGCTTGTACTAAATATTTGTTGTACATGCGAAAGTGTAAGGATAGGACGGATGTACACGTCCTTCGCGACCGGGCCAGAAGAAAGTACACGCGTACGTTGGGACTTCCGCGCGCCCGGCCGGACGTACGCGTACCCGCGCGAGGCGGTGCGCATGCTCCGCGTCGTTCTGTTAGCAAGTCAGTATTCAAATTGAATTTTTCTACTTCCATATGTCCAACACGTCCCTGGAGTTCCCTTTCTAAAGGGAAACCTTTTCCTAATCGCACCCGGCACCCGCTGCAGGCTCCGCGTCCGCTATATCTCGCTCATTGCGAGTCGTTATTTCGCCTCGCCCGCGGACGTTGCCCTGATGGACCGGCCCATTTGTATTTTTTATTCTGTAAAGAAAAGATCACAAAACAAGTTCGCTTTGACAGCAGTGAGATTCGAACCTAGGATGTGCACTCGCGTGAACAGAGTCCATCGCCACTTGGCTATGACTGAGTCCATGCAACTGCCTCCCTATTCATCTTTCTATTCTAACCTATTTTCTGTTTTCATTTTCTTTTTCTTTTTTCGTTTTTTTATGTTTTTGTTTTTTTTCTGTTTTCTTTTTTTTTCTTTTACTGTTTTTGTTTTTTCCTTCTCTGTTTCACTTCTTTCCTTTTATGTTTTTTATTTTCGCTTTTGTTCATTTTTTTGGAAAATGTTTATTCTTTAAAAATAGTTCAATTTCTAAATTTGAACCATTTTCAAAAATGAACAATTTTCAAATATCAATCATTCTTTAAAAATCTATTTTTCGGTTTTGGTTCACTATTATTTTTGGTTTATTCGAATTTTGGTTCGCTGATAATTATGGTTCACTATTATTTTTGGTTCGTCCGAATTTTGGTTCCTTTTCGGTACATCGATATTTTTGGTTCACCGATATTTTTGGTTCACTATTATTTTTGGTTCATTCGAATTTTGGTTCGCCGATATTTTTGGTTCACTACTATTTTTGGTTTGTCCGAATTTTGGTTCCTTTTCGGTTCATCGATATTTTTGGTTCACTATTATTTTTGGTTCACCGATATTTTTTGTTCACTATTATTTTTGGTTCATCCGAATTTTGGTTCGCCGATAATTATGGTTCACTATTATTTCTGGTTCGTCCGAATTTTGGTTCCTTTTCGGTTAATCGATATTTTTGGTTCACCGATATTTTTGGTTCACTATTATTTTTGGTTCATCCGAATTTTGGTTCGCCGATATTTTTGGTTCACTACTATTTTTGGTTTGTCCGAATTTTGGTTCCTTTTCGGTTCATCAATATTTTTGGTTCACTATTATTTTTGGTTCACCGATATTTTTGGTTCACTATTATTTTTGGTTCATCCGAATTTTGGTTCGCTGATAATTATGGTTCACTATTATTTTTGGTTCGTCCGAATTTTGGTTCCTTTTCGGTTCATCGATATTTTTGGTTCACTATTATTTTTGGTTCATCCGAATTTTGGTTCGCCGATATTTTTGGTTCACTACTATTTTTGGTTTGTCCGAATTTTGGTTCCTTTTCGGTTCATCAATATTTTTGGTTCACTATTATTTTTGGTTCACCGATATTTTTGGTTCACTATTATTTTTGGTTCACATATCAACCGATATTTTTGGTTCACCGATATTTCACTATTTTTTGGTTCACTGGTATTTTCGGTTCACTACTACTTTCCTTTCATCCAAATTTTGGTTCCTTTTCGGTTCACTATTATTTTCCGTTTACCAACTTTTTTGGTTTACTATTATTTTTGGTTTACCGAAATTTTTGTTTCACTATTATTTTTGGTTCACTTGTATTTTCGGTTCACTACTATTTTCGGTTCATCCAAAAAAATCCTTTTTTCTATATTTTAAAAATGTTAAGTTTTAAAAAAATCAAATTTAAAATTTTCATTCATAAAATGTTCGCATATGAAGAATGTTCAAACTAGAAAAATGTTCAGATTTGAAAATGGTTCATTTTGTGAAAAATATTTCATATTTCGAAAATGTTCATTTTAAAAATGGTTCAGTTTTGAAAAATCAAATTGAAAAAATATTAATATTTCGAAAATAGGGTGAACATTCTCCTATAATGTTTTGAAATCTATTTGTTAGAACAATTCCGAAAATAAACAGAAAAATCGGAAGGAAAAAGAACAATACGGAACGTACATTTCTTTCTTGAGCACGTAACATACCGTGAGCAATCTGTCGAGTGCTTTTGTTTTTTTGTCGAGTGTTGTGCTTTCAGTGCTCGCTTTAAGCCATATTTCAACGGTTTTTTTTCCATGGGCCTTCCGATGGGAGCTACTAGTACGGGCGAGCGAGCGATACAACTCGCTTTAAGCGTGAAATAGGAGGACCCCTGCAGGCTCATCAGAACTCACTGCGCCCGCTTTAAGCCCATGGACCGTACCCGGAAGTAACTGGGCCGCATCCCTTGTGGCCGTGCACCTCATCTTCGGCTCTTCGCCGTGGCTAGGCGGCGGACCCCCTCGTCAGCCAGCGACGAACCGAACCGACCGCCGAGCAGAGCAGTCGAGCCAACCATAATGGCGGCGGCGCTATCCGCGCTCCTCCCGCGCGCCGCGGCCGTCCGCCTCGCCGCGCCCCTTGGCCCCGCGGCGGCGTCCCGCCTCCTCTGCTCCGCGGCGTCCGCGGAAACGCCTCCAGCGCCGCGGAGGCTGGTGCTCTACACGAAGCCCGGGTGCTGCCTCTGCGACGGCCTCAAGGAGAAGCTCCACGCCGCCGTCCTGCTCGCTGGCACCCCCTACTCCCTCGCCTCCCTCGAGCTCCAGGCAAGCAAAGCCAGAACCAGTTCATAACTAGTGCGCCTTCTCTTTCTCGCCCTCACATGGACGCTTAACATTGGGTGCTGGCATTCGACCAGGAGCGGGACATCACGACGGATCCGGAGTGGGAGCGGCTGTACCAGTACGAGATCCCGGTGCTCGCCAAGGTTCTTCCCGATGGCACCGAGGTATCTATTGATTCGCTTGCTGTTAGCCTGTTACCTTCTGTCAATGTTTTTTTGCTTCTCGTTTGATGATAACACATGTGCCTATCGCAGTATCCAAAATTGACCATCGTTGGTATGTAAACAAAATGTTATGAATAGTACACATTCGATACATATTTACCTCGCATGTGTGCCTTGACCTGCAGCAAAATTATGTAAGACTATAATAACGTTGCAGGTTGCTTAAAGACTTGGTATCTGATAATTCCATTATCCTGATGATGCATTATTTTGTGAGAGCTACCCCCTCAATGTTTTTACTCTTCTACTCTTATTGTTTCGATGACGAAACTATACTCATATTTCAGGAAATACTTCCCAGGCTGTCTCCCCGGCTAAGTGTGGAGCTCATACAAAAGAAAGTGTCGAGCGTGTTTGATCAGTAAGGTTATACTTTTACATACAAAGTTCAATGGTTAGCTCTTCAACGGTGTAACTTTCCTTGGTTGTAACAATGTAACCCATTTTTGCTATAAATTTATTTGGTTTTATGTGTGGATTTGAAGTATAATTCAGATAGAGATCTGCAAATACTTGTTTTGCTTCTCGAGAATATATACATGTTAATACTCAATAGTCAGCCATGAATTTTCTCTCATGAAGAAGTTGAAACCCTGTGCCTTATTGCCAGAAGCATTTAAAGAAAAATCAATGTAAAGCTATACGCAAGGTGCTCATGTTTATAGACAATGTACATCGTACACTAATGCATGAGCTGCCTGGTGGACTGGGC
This sequence comes from Puccinellia tenuiflora, assembly GCA_012064385.1. NCBI lineage: Eukaryota > Viridiplantae > Streptophyta > Magnoliopsida > Poales > Poaceae > Puccinellia > Puccinellia tenuiflora. The sequence goes on from QRDG01000268.1 coordinate 232,338, forward strand.
AAAATTTACTATCGGGATGGTTAAACAACCGAGAACGTATCTATAGGAACACATGGCGGACAGCCACTTTTGTAGCTGTAACCTGCTACTTCTATTACACATGGACCTTAGGGTTTATACACCTTTCTTGTGAACATCATTTTGTATTTACACTTGACTGTGGTTATGAAGACGTTAGTTTAAGCGCTGAATCACCACATCCCAACATTGGTGCAACCAGCGAAATGTCATTGAAGCCTTGCACTGCCATATGAGCTGCAAAACAGTCCTAACATGCAAATTCTGTTCTGCCTGAGGGGGCATGGTTCGTAGAGTTACAATTGGAACTTGAAAGTTTGACTATAAGTACCTGGAGAAAATTCAGCAAAGAAAAAGATTCAGACCAGTATACACCAAGAAGAATTTATCTGAATTCCTTTATTAGTGTCATACAGTCTTTCTAATTTTATGTTTTTTTATCAGCAGAGGTAAGTGCATTCTTTATAACTAACACTGTTAAGGTAAGAGATGTATTGGTGTATTCTTATTATTGGCAAGACAAGATACATATTAGCCTCATAAAAAGATCGAACGAATTTTAAGGGCTGCGCTGATGAATCCAAAAGCAACTTACCTTACTATGGCTGGGATGATGGCGCATTGAAAGTTGGTGCTATCACTGCATTGCTATTTTTCTCGCTCCCAGGCGCGTTCCCGCTTTGAAGCTGTGTTGGTAGTTGAAGAGAGATATCCATGGGAGCAAGTCGCATTAACTTGCGATGTGGAATGGTTGCATTTTGTATTGTCACACAATTAGGGCATGGACAATATCCACAAAGATAGGGTATTGTTGGCTGTGAATTTGTAGGCGTAGAAGGGGATGGCAATGGCGTTGGAGATGGGCTAGGAGCAAATGATGGAACAAAGCCTTGTAAGCACGGAGCCAACTTGAGATCCTTAATTTTACCGAAAACTGAAGTGTTTAGGCCCAGGTTCCTTGAATTTGATTCTGTGATGATTTCAGCTAGTTGTTTCAGTCTCGGAGGGTCTTGATAAATGCTGTGATCATTTGGGGACAGGAAAACTTGGACTGTAACTGGTGGGGCAATCGTCGAGCCATTCTTGTTTGTTAGCTCTATGTATATATCCTGCGCAGATACCATGTTGTCACTTTATGTCAAGTTCTGTTGGAAAAATATATTTATGGTACTCGACAAAATATGCACATTAGATGTAGAGGGGTTGTCCTTATATGGTACCTGCTCCAATATTTGTCCGAAACACTTCTTCAACTCCACAATAAATCCCCTTAACTGGCGAATGCTCATCTCAAGAGTGATGCTGAAAATAGGCTGTGCAGGATCTACGGTAGAATTCTGTTGTGGGTGTTCGACTTCCATGGTGATCCCTCCTGGGAACCCCAGCACCTCTACGCAGAACGGATCTCCGAAAACTGATGGTGTCAGAGATAAATTTAGCTGCTGGAGTGTAAGTCGTATCAGGTTTTTCCTCAATACTTGCATGGATTGGTCACTTATGGAGGTGTTCATCGTGTCAGGAAGAATGCCAAATTCTACGTAAGTGACGTCCTTGGGTAAGAATGCCTGCATAGAAACGGAAACCTGCAGAATTCTCAGTCATTATTCAGGATGTCCTGAGTGCTTGAACTGGGGGTAGCAGTATTGTAGGTAGTACCATTACCTTAGTATTGGGGACCCCTATTTGATGATATATCTCTTCTTCTAGCATGGTGGCATGTGAAGCCAGTTGCGCGGGTGGCTTCGACAGGATGAAACTAGCCTGAATTCCACCTGGAGAAGTGGATGATTTATCATCAGAAGACTGGAATTCTAGTAGCTGACTGTCGACTATGGTTGATTACTGAACGAGCTTTTCATATTCTACTGTCCAGATTCATGATATATTCCCTATAGTTGGATACTGAGATAATTGATCATTCCTGAAACCTGCTGCTGAAGAAGCTGGTCTTACCGACGAGAGTGCCGGGGTCATCAGAGATGCTCCCTGGTGCCCGGAGATGAAGGAGCAGGAACAAGGCCGAGAGGAAGACGCCAACGCCCAGGAACAGCACGGCGACACACTTGGCGCTGAGAGCTTCGCTGACCGCGGCAGCGCATCGATGGAGAAAGGTGGAGCCGTGGCTGGTTGCCGGCCCAGGGCGGCGTCCTCCAGCCTGCTCTGCGTCACCAGCCTTGCCCATGGCGATCGCATCTGGTGGCACAGGGTCTCTCTGGCTTTGAGGGAGGCTATACTGTGGTGATCGTCAGAACTGGAGGCGACCGCGGCTGCGTTGCGTCCGGGGGCAGTTGGAAAGCTGGCGCTGGTGCTCGCCGTTGCTGCAACGGTGACGTGAACAGGGCGGCAATAGTAAAACTACCATCCGATTACCGTGAGTAGGGGCCGGTGGGTGGGTATTAGGAACGGCGGATGGGAAGAAAGGGCCACGACATAGGCCGGCCGGCTGTTCTGACTTTTGATCGTATATTTAGAGCTTATTTTATCACTATTTGGTAACCCTTTTCGACAGTACATTTTGTTAGTACTAGCTAGTGAGTAGTGACCTTGTCGTGGCAAAACAACGCTGTCAATGCCTGGGTAAGCCGAACGTAATTTTACAGTATTTTGACTAATCTCAGCAACTCTTAGGTGAAGAAATCATGGACGCATTTTGGTTATGCGATCTTGAAGGACCGGATTATGAAACGTGGACACTGGCAATTTCATGCCCAGAAAGTTTCAACTACTAGTTTTATTGCCATATATTTGCACCATATAATACAGAGTGGGAAATAAACTACTCTATTTAGCAACTTCAGGATAAAAGAATATCCTTGTTCTCTTGATCTGGACGAGTTTGCTCTCATCTATATCAGCTTTGTTTTTTGTTGGATTTTACTTTGCTCTCATTGTTTTTTCTGTTTCAACGATGCTTTTCTGTCTGAAGCCAAGGTCTGTGAGAACTAAAAACAGAACGAGACAAAGGAAGCTAGAAAAGTCGCCATAGACGTATCATCACACGTCACCAGAACAATAACATAACAGGTTTAGGATGCTTCCCCGTTATTTGACCGGTTGTTACGAGGCTGGCAATCTGATTTCTTTAGACAAGTGCTCGCGGCATCACCACTTAGACAGACCCTCAAGACAGAATGATGTTAGTACAAGATTACAAAACTGTTTGTAACTCGTCATTATCGTGAGGAAATGCGGAAGATGGTACAAAAGACCATAGTGAAGGTAACAAGAACACAAGTAGCCAAGATATAGAGATCTCGGCAAAGATATTCTCCAACCATGTGGCACAACACATCCAGATAGAATCATGGTTAAACTACACATAGTACAAGTTGCTCGTCACTAGTGTTAAGTGTTCAAACTGAACATGACGAACATATCCTTTTCACATGTTCGAGCTACAGCGCAACATCAAATGGGTTCAATCTAGATAAGCTTCTTTTTCGCGAAGTACCCTTGAAGGTGCCACAGCTGCAACACTGAAACAACGATGCAGACACCTAGCGACAAAATACTGAACCAAGCAACCCTGCCATTTGTTTTCTCGCTCACTTCTCGCATCTCTGCCTCCCTGCATAGATATATTAAAACGATCAGTGGCTGTACTGCTGATTTAAAATTTTGTTGTAGAACAAGTGCTAAATGTTTTCCATGTCACATTACTATCACGGAAAACAAAACAGGTGAAAGAATCAAGTCATCTTCGACTATAACTAAACTAGATCATCTGTGGGCAGCACATCGAAAGTTCCAGCAACAGTTGTGGCATCTAGAACAAATTTGGGATCGAGGCTTGATAACCGCATAACTATTTGGACTATGTGACCAACTGAACTACTTTCTAGAAACAATTATGTGCCAAGTTTTAGAAAGTTAAGTCACAGTTCCAGTAACAGATGGTATTTTGCCAGATTGATGTCTGTGTATGTAGAATAGAAGAGTTACCTTGCTTTTAGAAATATCATGTTCTGATGAATGGAATCTACTGCCACCTCAAGCTTCCTAAGTTCAAGTTCTACGCCCTGCACAGAAGATATTCAGATTGAATGTAATCAGAAACAGGAAGCAATGACTTGAGCTCCGTGAGACTTGAATGGCCAGTGGTTTTGTAATTCATAGCCCCACCTCAATTTTTTCCTTCTTAGCAATAGCATCCCAGTCCTTCGTTGCAATCCCAATTTTCCAATCAAGATTTACAGATATTCCTGATCCTTTCTCTGCACTATCGATCCAGAAGCAGGCGAGGTAGTTTCCAGCTTCTGTGGTTGTGAATGCGAATCGACCAACTGTAGCATTTCCACTTTCATGTAAGGTGTTCCCATATGGTGAAGTAACCTGCAGAAAGCACAAGCATTTTCAGAACCGTAACAACAAGAGGAGAGTTTAGTAATACATATTATCATGAACAAGCACATTGCTGAGCTTGACACTTGATGATCTGAGTAGCATTATTTATTTCACTGTTATTTCAGCACCGTAACAACAAAAGGAGAGTATAATAATCCATATTATCGTGAACAAGCAAATTGCTAAGCTTGACACTTGATGTTTATTTCACTCTTATATTGCAGATTGTCTTGCAAAGTTACAAATATAAAATTCTAGCCAAGATTGTTAACCAAAAGCGTGTATACTTCTTCACAAGATGCAAAATAGCAATAAGAATTGTTCAGCATGTACCAAAGACAAATCCAAGTGCAAATGGCAAAATCGGAAAGATGGATAAAACTATCTGATTATGTTAGTTGATAATTTGGGAAATTGTTAGCATCAATGGTTCATGAACGAAATAGATCTGTCCACCAAATAAATATTTCTTAACATAAATAGAGTTATAAGGATTAAGGAGTAGATAAGTTCATATCACAAAGTAGCATCAGAATATCTACTTGTTCGCAAGCTTAGACAACAAGTTTGTCCCTTGGTTTATTCTGCTTTCTCAATTTTTTTGCAATGGTGCAATTCTTACTCACCTTTTACTTATCACACCTATGGCGTGTTTCAATAAAGATGTCAGTAGAAAAGGAAATGTGGAATCCTGAAAGATGAATCACCTAGTTTATATGCTGTCAAGAGTGGCATCCTGGAAGGAAACCACCATGACTTAAGACAGAAGGAATCGGCATGGTTCAATTAACCCGATAAGTCTAGCGATCGTCACCGAGCACCGCCACGTCTGCGTCAGCAACGTGGGTCATACAACAAATCTAGTTAAAAGCAAAACCCAGATATTCTACAACATCACTCTGCTTTCGTCATATCGCACAATGCAAAATAAATCCAGACAGACTGAATGAGATGAGCACAGCTGAGCGGCATCACTCAGCACGCGCTCCAGTTCATATTAACCGCAAATCTGCGTTCAGCGGCAGGCCCTAGCGAAACGAGAACTTCTATAGTGCCGCATAATCAACTGAATTCGCCCGAAATTATCGATCCAAACGGAAGGAAGTCAGTCATTGCACGGTAGAATCTGGAGCAGGAGAGGATAGATTACCTTGACGGCGAGGGTAGGGTGGGAGGAGGGGTGAGACTCGTACATGAGGGAGTAGTCGGCGAGCACCACCACGTTCGCCTGGATCTCCTCCGACACGCACTTGGTCCCCGTCGGCGGCAAATCGAGCCACACCGCCTCAGCGGGGAGAGATGCGACGGCGAGCATCAGAGCCGCCGCCAGCGTTAGCGCCGCCGAGGGTGTCATCTCTGCCGATGTGGATATCCGCCTTGAGACTTGAGAGGGGTGGGGGAGGGAGCTGCAGAGTGCACACCTGCGGTGTAGTGTGAGGGGAGAGACGGCGTGGGTAGGCGGGTTTCCGGCCGGCGAGGTTAGGGGCAATTTTAGAATTAGTTACTTCTCCTGAGGGGTGCACGTGACGAAATCTTGTTTTTATTGTTTGGTGACTCTTAGGCAAGTGGGCCCGACCCTTAATTTTGAGCACTGCTATGCATACGATGTTTTCTGTAAGATTTTTGTACGACGCTGCATGCCAGCATTCGATCAATCGGGCCAAATCAAGTGAAGCCACTCGATACATCATCGTACGAGCAAGTGTTGTACGCGAAGTACTTCCGCTTAACTTTTATGTCACTATTCCGTCGGTGGGAGACGATGTTTTTCTCAACAGCGAGATGTTTATGGTGACTTATCTATATTATAATCGATATTTCTTTATATATTTGTCCATTTTTTTTTTGTCAAGAGTTGTCACAAGTTAGGTATTTTTGGCAATTCTAGTGAGGCTAGGTGGGTCCCCCAAGCCCTTCAACTTCTCCACCTCAAATAACATACTTTCAAAATGAGCATTGTAATGAAAATCAAATCAGAACTGATCGTAAGAATGTTTAGCTCATTCGACATTTGTAAACTATTGATCTCGTACACTTATGGATTCAGTTTGTTGGAATACAATATGTGCACGACCAGTGGTGGGTTCAGTTTGTTGGAATACAATATGTGCACGCGCAGGCGCTATATCTCGCTCTTTGCGAGTCAGAGTTACAACTCGCCTGCGTACGATTTCTTAGCGGGCCGGCCCATTAGCTTTTCTTTACAGAGAAAAAATACTAAAAACATGCTAGTGTGTGCGGAGGGATTCGAACTGCCGATCTCTAACGACATGGACGGACAGCACAGCCACCGGGCTACATCCGCGTTAGTGCTATACTTCCTTTTATTTATCAAACTATTCTTTCCTTCTTTCTATTTTCGTTTTATTTCTTTTCCCTTTTTCTTTTCTGTTTTCTGTTTTTTGTTTTCCGTTTTATTCTTTCTTTTTCCTCTTTTATTATTATTTTTAAGTTTTCTTTTCCTTTATTTGAAAATATTTGTTTTTCATATTTTCTAAATCTGAACCGTTTTCGTTTCTTTTTTTATTTCTCCAAAATGGTTCTTTTGTTAAAATGGTTTGATTTAAAAAACAGTTCCAATTTTTCAAAATGGTTCCTTTTTTTGAAAATGTTTCGATTTAAAAAAATTGTTCCGCTTTTTTGAAAATGGTTCAGATTTTTGGAAAATGGTTCCACTTTTTTGAAAATGGTTCCGTTTTAAAAAGTATTCCGCTTTTTTGAAAATGGTTCATTATTACTTTCGGTTCGCTGATATTTTTGCTCCACTATTATTTCAGTTTACCACTATTTTTGGTTCACTATTGTTTTCGGTTCATCCAAATAATTCTAAGTACTTAAAAATTCTAATACTAATTTTCTAGTGTTTCTATTTACTTAAATTTATATATAACAATATTGAAACATTTGTAAATAAGTAAAAATAACAATAACCACTAAGAAAAAAAACAAAAAAAACTAGTACCTGCCTCTATCGAGGTCACCGAAGTGGAGGCGCGTGGAGACGGCCGGAGGCGGAGGCGGAGGCGGAGGCGCGTGGTGGAGGCGAGGTGGTGGAGGCGGAGGCGCGTGGTGGAGGCGGAGGCGCGTGGTGGAGCAGGGGCAGGGGCCGGAAGGTGGAGGAGGGGCAGGGGCCGGCGGCGCACGGAGGTGGAGGGGCAGGGGCCGGCGGCGCACGGAGGTGGAGGCGTTCGGGGCCGGCGGCGCACCGAGGTGGAGGCGCAGGGGCGTGCAGGCGGCGGCGCAGGCGTGCAGGCGGCTGCGCAGGGGCGATGCAGGCGGCGGCGCAGGGCGCGAGGGAGCGATTCCCGGCGGCGGCAGCCTGACGGCGTATCGTCGGCGATCAGGAGCCCGGAGGCGCGTCAGTTCGTCTGCGGTGATTTGGCCAAGAATGGCCAAGTCCCGCGCTCTTCGAGCCTTACGTCTGACCTTTGGTACCGGTTGGTGCCACCAACCGGTACCAAAGATACATTGGTACCGGTTGTAGCTACCAACCGGTACCAAAGATCCACCGAAAATTGGGCGCGAACCGCTCGACCTTTGGTACCGGTTTTTCTCACCAACCGGTACCAAAGGGTTTTCTCTCTTTTTTTTTCTTATTTTATTAAAACAACTATAACTTTTGAAAGAAAAGTCCAAATGACATGAAACTAATTTCTAAAATTTTGTAAAATTAAAAAATATCAACCCATAATAATTTTGTGATGTTTTGTAACATTTTCAAATTTTTAAATTTCAAAATGGAATTAAATATTTCTAGAAACTATAATTAAGTCTAGAAATTTGTCCCGTTTCCAACAGAATCGGCAGAAATTTGTGATTTTTAAAAGAGGTGGATGGAAATGTTTTCTTAGAAAACAAATTGATTATTTGTGCATATAACATGTTCTAGCATATTAAAAAAATGAATCACCCAAGTTTTGCAACATATTTCTAGTAGGTCCTTCAAAAAAAACCATTTCTGACACTCGGAAAATGGAAAATGGTTTTTTTATTCAATAAAAAAAAACTTCGTCGCCCCTCTGGTCCAACATGGACATCGTCGCCGAGAACACCTAAGTCAAAAATGCCTAAGTCAAAATTTTGTTACAATGGAAGAGTGATGAGGTTGCAGATATGAGTTTAGATGTGATATGGCAATGGAGGCCAAGCCTACATATATAGAGTGATCAGGGCCTTTAGTACCGGTTCGTGTTACCAACCGGGACTAAAGAAGCACACGGATCGTGTATTTCTTTCAAGCGCTTGTGAGCCGTTGGATCAGGGGTGTGTTTCTTTAGAGCGCTTGTGAGCCGTTGGATCAGAAGCACACGGATCGTGTGTTTCCTTCGAGCGCTTGTGAGCTGTTGGATCAGGGCCTTTAGTACCGGTTCGTGTTACCAACCGGGACTAAAGAAGCACACGGATCGTGTGTTTCTTTCAAGCTCTTGTGAGCCGTTGGATCAGAAGCACACGGATCGTGTGTTTCCTTCGAGCGCTTGTGAGCTGTTGGATCAGGGCCTTTAGTACCGGTTCGTGTTACCAACCGGGACTAAAGAAGCACTTGTACACCTTCTAATCGCCTATAAATAGCGACGTCCCTGCAGCGAAATGGCACACAACGAGCGTCTACCTTTGCCACCGAACCCAATGGTTGGATTTAGCCTACCCGCTGGCATGTTCCCTAACACAAGCCCTCGGGTAGGTTGAATCCAACCACTGGATTAGGGTGACACAATGATGAATTGTCGAGGTGGTGGGAGTGGCTGCAAGGCTCTTTGATGATCTACAACATTCCCAACACTTTTTGGGACGGTCGTTAGATCATCAAAGAAGTCTTGCGGCTGCTTGGATCGAAGGTCGATTTGCTGCTCACTTCAGTTCATCGACCGAATACAAATCATTCGGATTCCCGTCATACAGCCCAACGGTGCATTTGATATGCAGGCACTCACGAGCCACCGTTGGGCTGTATGACGGGGAAACCGTGTGCATTTGATAAAAGGTTTAATACATTGTCCGTGCTTCCAAGATGCATGTTTGTGTGGAATATGGACCCATTCAAACAAACTATGCCAAGTTTATTATTACACATCACCAACACATCCCTATCTAGTCTTCTGAGTTTTCTTCGTGTGTTTCCCTTTCTTCTGATTGCGACGCAACCATGGACAATCTTCGTTATTTAACACGATGCTTGGGTCAGTTTTCACCTTGAAGGGTGCAATATAATCAAACTTATTATAATCTTCTAATGACATGTCTGTCTTGTCCTCCACTCCCACGATGTTTCTTTTTCCTGAAAGAACTATGTGGCGCTTTGGCTCATCATATGATGTGTCCTCTTGCCTTTCTTTTCTTTTTTTCGGTTTGGTAGACATGTCCTTCACATAGAAAACCTGGGCCACTTCACTGGCAAGCACGAATGGTTCGGTCTCGTATGCTAGATTCTTGAGATCCACTGTAGTCATTCCGTACTGTGGGTCTACCTGCACCCCGTCTTTCAGGTTGAACCATTTTCACCGGAACAAAGGGATCTTGAAAGTAGGTCCATAGTCAAGTTCCCATATCTCCTCTATGTACCCATAATATGTGACCTTCTTCCCATTGTCGTCTGCTGCATCAAAGCGGACACCACTGTTTTGGTTGGTGCTCTTTTGATCTTGGGCGATCGTGTAAAATGTATTCCCATTTATCTCGTACCCTTGAAAAGTCGATATACAAAAAGATGGTTGCTTGGCCAACAAGTATAGTTGTTCTTCAATAGTGGTGTCATTAATGAGATGTCTTTGCAACCAACCGCCGAAAGTCGTCTGGTGTTCTCCATCAATCCAATCTTCACCTTGCTCCGGATATTTTGAGCGTAAAATATCCTTGTGTTCCAATATATACGGAGCTACCATGCTGGAATTATGTAGGACTGTGTAGTGTGCTTTAGTGAAAGAATGTCCGTCCATATTTATTTTTGCTCTCTTTCCTAGCGTGCCTTTTCCACGCAGTCTCCCCTCATAGCGTGATTCAGGAACACCGATCGGCTTAAGGTCAGGAATAAAGTCAACACAAAACTCAATGACCTCCTCTGTTCCATAGCCCTTGGAGATGCTTCCTTCTGGCCTAGCACGGTTATGAACGTATTTCTTTAAGACTCCCATGAATCTCTCAAAGGGGAACATGTTGTGTAGAAATATAGGACCGAGAACGTGAATCTCTTCGACTAGGTGAACTATGAGGTGCGTCATAATATTGAAGAAGGATGGTGGAAACACCAACTCGAAGCTGACAAGACATTGCACCACATCCTTCTGTAAATTTGATAGAGTTAGTGGATTGATCACCTTCTGAGAAATTGCATTGAGGAATGCACATAGCTTCACAATGGGTACTCGAACATTTTCTGGCCGAAGCCCCCTCAATGCAATCGGAAGTAATTGTGTCATAATGACGTGGCAGTCATTAGACTTTAGGTTTTGAAACTTTTTCTCTGTCATGTTTATTATTCCCTTTATATTCGACGAGAAGCCAGACGGGACCTTGATGCTGCTCAGGACTTCAAAAAAGATCTCCTTCTCTTCTTTTGTAAAAGCGTAGCTGGCAGGACCTTGATACTTCTTTGGATTCAGGTTGTCTCGTTCGTGCATATGTTGCTGGTCCTGCCGTGCATCCGGTGTATCTTTTGTCTTCCCGTACACGCCCAAGCAGTTTAGCAGGTTCACGCAAAGATTTTTCGTCACGTGCATCACGTCGATTGAAGAGTGAACCTATAGGATTTTCCAATAGGGTAGCTCCCAAAATATAGACATCTTCTTCCACATGGGTACGTGTCCGGCACTGTCATTCGGAACAGATTGTCCGCCAGGACCCTTTCCAAAGATCACTTTTAAATCCTTCACCATATCATATATAACATCCCCAGTAGGGCGGGTAGGCTTCGTCCGGCTATCTGCCTCACCTCTGAAATGCTTGCCTCCTCCCATTCTTACGACATGTTGTCTTGGAAGAAATCGACGATGCCCCAAGTACACATTCTTGTTTCCCAAATATATACTGTCAGTCTCACATAAACAGTGTGTGCATGCATTATATCCCTTGTTTGATTGTCCTGAAATGTTACTAAGAGCAGGCCAATCATTGATGGTTACGAACAACAACCCTCGTAGGTTAAATTCCTTTTGTTCGTGCTCATCCCACACAGGTACATCTTCTTCATCCCACAACTATAAAAGTTCTTCAACTAATGGCCTCAGGTACACATCAATGTCGTTGCCGGGTTGCCTCAGGCCTTGGATGAGCACTGGCATCATAATGAACTTCCGCTTCATGCACAAACAAGGAGGAAGGTTATAGATACATAGAGTCACTGACTAGGTGCTATGACTGGAGCTCTGCTCTCCAAAAGGATTAAAGCCATCTGTACTTAGACCAAATCTTAAGTTCCTCGCGTCATCTGCAAATGTCTTGAACTCTTTGTCGATTTTTCTCCACTGCGACCCGTCAGCGGGGTGTCTCAGCATCACGTCTTTCTTACGGTCTTCTTTGTGCCATCGCAACAACTTGGCATGCTCTTTGTTTTGAAACAAATGTTTCAACCGTGGTATTATAGGAGCATACCACATCACCTTGACAGGAACCCTCTTCCCGGGGCGCGGCTCGCCCTCAACATCACCAGGGTCATCTCGCCTGATCTTATACCGCAATGCACCGCATACCGGGCATGCATTCAAATTCTCGTACTTCTCACCGCGGTAGAGGATGCAGTCATTGATGCATGCATGTATCTTCTGCACCTCTAATCCTAGAGGGCAGACAACCTTCTTTGCTTCGTACATACTAGAGGGCAATACATTCTCCCCTGGAAGCATCTTCTTTATTATTTTCAGCAACTTTTCAAAACCCTTGTCAGAAGTACCATTCTCTGCCTTCCACTGCAGCAATTCTAATGTGGTACCCAGCTTTTTCTGGCCATCTTCGCAATTTGGGTACAACAATTTGTTGTGATCCTCTAACATTCTCTCCAACTTCAACTTCTCGTTTTCACTTCCGCAGTTAATCTTTGCATCATGAATGGCCCGACCTAAATCGTCATCGGGGTCATAAAAAATGAGCTCTTATGCGTCTTCGTCTCCCCCCATTGTCATATCATCGTGTTCAGTGAACATAGGATAGTTGTCGTTATCCTATTCTTCTTCGTTGTCTTCCATTATAACCCCTATTTCTCCGTGCTTTGTCCAACAATTATAGTCGGGCATGAAACCGTTCTCTAACAGGTGGGCGTGAATGGTTCTTGAGGTAGAGTAATCCTTCATATTCTTACAGGAACTACATGGACAACACATGAAACCATTCGACCACTTGCTTGCCTCAGCCACGTGGAGAAAATTATGCATGTCATTAAGAAACTCGGGACAACGTCGGTCACCGTACATCCATTGTCGGTTCATCTGCATTATATAAGTATATCAATAACCGTTAATTACACTACTTCATAAATAGATGAGTGACAAAATTAATTAATATTCAAGTTCATCACATTAAAAGCAAATTAGAGTACTTACCAAATGTAATACATAGTTCTCATAAAACATACACTCAAACTAACATACAACTATCTAAAAAAATTAAAACCAACAAAAAATGCGATGAAAATCGCAACTAAGGTAACTACTGAACCAACAGCATAATGATACCAAGCCTCTTGATTAATGGCATATTTTCTAATCTTTTTAATATTCAAGCGCATTGCATCCATCTTGATCTGGTGATCATCGACGACGTCGGCAAACTTCAAGTCCAATTTCATCTTCTCTTCTAGGCATTGCAGACGAAGATCTTCACTTCTTTTCAATTTTTCTTTCAAATCATTATTTTCTTTCTCAAATAAATTGAGCATCTCGACAAGAGGGTCGGTTGTAATTTCTGGTTCAACTACCTCCTAGATAAAATATCTATGTCAAGTTGGTCGGCATAATTGTCATATGACAAAATGAAACAAATAGTTATAAAAGTATACCACATCCGAATCATAGACCGGACGAGGGCCGACGGGGACGGATATCAAAACCATGGCACTATACATAAAAAAAACAATCATACAAGTAAGAAATTATAAAGTAAAACTATGCATCTATCACATAAAACTAAGTTTTTTTATAAAACATAAAACAAGTAGGCTCACCGAGGTGGTGCCGCCTAGGGACGGTGCTGGCGATCGACGGCGGTGAGGACGGGGAAGATACTAAAACCAACAAAGCATACTTTAATTTGAGCTCAAATTGCATATAAAACGAATGAAATCACTAACTTAGACATTTCATCAAACACCTTGCTAGCACTAAAAAAGTGAAACGAGTTAAACTATAGGAAATGAGCTAAATTAGGAACGTCGGAAGAAAGGATCATGTTGCTAACCCTTGGATAGATCGTTGCAGCCAATCTTAACAAAATGGTGCAGAAAATGGAGATTTCTTTGGAGTGTGAGAGGAGAAATTTTTTTAGAAATGTGTTGGAGATGGAGAGCTAGCATGGCTCGGGTTGAATAAATAGGAGCCGGCAACCTTTAGTACTGGTTCGTGATACGAACCGGTACTAAAGGTGCAGCTTCGGCCCCGCGGCGCAGCACGAACCGGTACTAAAGGTCCAGCACAAACCGGTACTAGAGATTCCCGACGCACTGGGCTCTGGAGCCGGTACTAGTGCTAGCTTTAGTACCGGTTTGTAACCAAACCGGTACTAAGGGTAAAATCCTTTGGCTGTTTTTCCACTAGTGTGTGCTTTGTAACACACGCATCCTCTCTAGGACCGGTAGTTTGTACATATGGCAACTCTCTAGGATCTAGATTGTCGGCAGTAGACCAATACAAGTCTTTCCAACGTTCTCACGTGTGCGCACCACGGAAACCTTCCAAGGAGGTAACCCATCGTAAATTGCTTCTAGATAAGAACACCTAACTAAGAGGTTATTTGTTGATGAATCTTCATAAAAAGATGCACCTTGTTAGTATCACTAGTGGAAAACGGGGCACTAGTCCCGGTTCCAGAGGGGCTCTAGTTCCGGTTGGGCAACCGGGACTAGCCAATCGGGACTAGAGCCCCCCCCCCCCCCCCTCTAGTCCCGGTTATCCACGAACCGGGATAAGAGGCCCTCCCACGTGGCCACGGAGGAGCCCGCGGGGCTGGAGACCTTTAGTCCCGGTACGTACCACGAACCGGGACTAACTTTGGGCCTTTTTTTTCTTTTCGAATATTTTTCAGGGTTTGAGGTTTAGGGGTTTCGGATGGTTTCCATCGTACGGGAATCACGTCGATACGCCAAAAACGCGGAGGTTTGAGGTATATATAAATTATATTACTACACAAAGATCACGTTGATGCATATATATAACACATATAAATTAAGTAGTACATGAAGATCATGTTTCCGTACGAACTATTTAATTACATGGAGATCATCACTAGTACATGGAGATCACTTATGTCGGTAGTAGTACTCTCCGTTTTCAGGTATGACCTCCGCAAGAATAAATCCTGCCAATTACTCTGCAATTGCTTTTATGCGGTCATTTGGTAGGAGGGCGTTCCGCTTCCTTGCAATCTTTAAAAGGAGAAAAACAATTATGAATGAAACTCAACACAATTGATGGTAACAAAATAAAATTGTGAATAATGTTTACGTACCTCTTTATTTCTTCGATTATTGAATTTCTCAGTGGTCCTCATTTGAATGAACTCGCAAACGTAGTATCCACATAAGTGGGTCCCGGTTGGCTGTTCCAGACACCACTGTTCGAGAATAGAATTCAATCAAATCAAGCTTGATAATGGTATTGAAACTAGAATTAAAGAGATACGCGGATCTAGGTAGTACTACTTACCTTGTTCAGAGACCATATCAGCTTCGGTTTCCATTGACCGGGTTCTTCTTTGATGAACGTTTCCCAAACTCTGCCCGGCAAAGAAAATGAATAAAAGAGTTTTATTAATTACTTGATATCACGAAATGAACGAAAGAGGCCGATATAGTGCGATAAGAATTTAAATTACCCTTTGATCATATCAAAGCAGCTCTTGTATTCTTTAGGATGTCTCCTTAATGAGTCTAGGACCTCAATTTCTCCAATGTCAATTTTAATGACCATAAGAACATAGTGGAAACTTCACGTTTATACACGTAGTCATGCATAACTCATCAATTACACTTAAGATCGGGTGAGCAAAAATAGAATGTGTACAAGTAAGGAAGAAGTATTTCATTTTTGTTACGGTGTCGCTTGAAACACCTTAGCAATGTCTCCTTTACTTCCTCGGGTTTGTCTTGTATGTTCACTTCATGAATTTATCCGGGTCAATGAACCTAACGTCCGAGATCACTCCTGCCCTTTTGTAGTCGAGCATCTTCATTCTGCATAAATAGCGTACGAAAGATTATAGAACGAGAGCTGAGCTAAAGACGTACTTAAATTACCGAAATAAATTACTTACAGACAAAAGCAACTGATGATAGCTTTATCGAGGGCGCGTTGATTGTATAGCTGAAAAAGTTCGCTAAAATCAACTTGCACACCGTATTCTTGGAAGTAATGCTCTTCCTTAACTCTCGCCATGACACCGATTATATCTTTCATTGCGGCTTTCAAGTACCATTCATTCAACTGGCGCATCTTTGTTGGTAGATACTGGACCAGCTCAGGTCTGACCAAAGGCTGGCCGTGAACATATTCATATACTACGGCCTCAGCTATGTGGACATCTTTGTCGGGAAATACCTTGAGTGGGGGGACCGATTGTACATCCTGTTCTCCGAGATGGGCTATTTGTTTCCCTCTTTTCCGCTTCTCCATCTCTGAGCTATATGACTTGGATATTTGGCGCTCATAGTCTGATGTCGGCTTTGGTGGAGGGTCATATAAGTTTTGCAAGCAGCGCTTAACGGCTTCCGGATCTAGTATTTGCCTTGGTGGGGGCTTTTTCGGTGCAAAATGGGCTTCCACCTCGGCCTTCGAGATGGCACAGTTTTCCTCGTAAGTCCTTTCGGCCGGTAACTTCTCAGGAGTCTTGACTTTTGCCTTATTTCTCTTTGTCCTCTTAGGAGGCGAACCGGTGGGCTTTTGCCTATTTAGCAGCTTAGTGGGCTGAGTCGACTGGACTCGCGCCGGAGATGGAGACGGACTCGAGCTGGGGTCCCTCTAGAGTAGGGATGGACTTAGAGGTGTTGGACTGCTACTCGGAGGAGTTGGTGGCCTTGGTGCCGAGTCTGGAAACACGATGTGTTTCTTGTTCCATAGAACGAAACCATGCTTGACTTCTCCTAGTGTCTTCTCGTCTTCACCTCCAAGAAATTCAAGCTCCAGTGTCTCAAATCCCGGCAGAATTTCATCCACGATGACACGAGCATAGCCAGCTGGAATCTGACCAAGATGGTAGCTTGCTCCAGATTGATTTGGTAAAGCATAGCCGACCGCCACCTTGAAGGATATGTTCTTCATTAACATATGTAGCTCACAATCTTTCTTCTCCGTGATATCATCCACAGGGTAGTGAGCCGCCAGCTGTTCTAATGCGGGATATGCTTCTAGTTGCGTGGAACCCACGCTGCTTTTCCGCTGATCAGATGGGACGACATCGACTTCAGGACATTCTAGCTGCTGCTGATGAGATGCCCTATGCTGACTGATTGAGTCCAGTTGCTCCTGCTGCCGCTGCACCATGCATTCCAATTCCAATAACCGGTCTGACTCCTTCTTCTTCTTTCTCCCACGGCTTCTATAACTGTCAGCGCACTCCGGAAACCCTTCCTTCAAGGTGACACCGCCGGGATAGCCTCGTAATCGTCCATAGTGTTCAGGATTCCCCAGGGCGAGTGTCAGCTCGTCATTCTCTCTCTCGGGATGGTACTCTCCCTTTCGAACTTTATTTATTGCGTCTATAAGCAACGGAGTGATTGTTTCAAATTTTTTCTTCCATTTTCCCTTTGCAACAATCAGCCCTGTCACTGGGTCCAACACTGCCCCATGCGCGAACAACCAGAACTTGGACCTCTCGGTCCAGTCCGCTGTCTGTGGAGTGATCCCTTTAGCAAGCAGTTCTGCTTCAAAGGCTAACCACTTAGGAATGGCAGTCTTGTAGCCACCTGTCCCCAACCTATGGTGATATTCCTTCTTCGCAGCATTTATCTTATTTATGGCCGATCGGGCCACAGCGGTAGACGATTTCTTATATGCCACAAATGCGGGCCAATAATGTTTTATCTTCTCGAGTAGATCTTCATTTTCATATTTTCTCCATAATGTTTTCTTCCAGGTCTGGAATTGTGTGGCCATCTTCTTAAGAGTCCACTCCTTCACTTTCTCCTTCTTGCCTTCTGGTACGTTGAAATGTACCATGAGCGTATCGTAAAGCAAATCTTTTGTATGTTCGCGGACATAACTAGCTTCATCGTCCGCGTCCTTCGGCTTATGCCAATCTGTAATGGTGATCGGGAGCATGTCCCTAACAATGACTCCAGCTTGATTTACAAATTTACGGCAGTTCGGTATGGGTGCCAGCGGTTCGCCACTATCAGCAACTTCCTCGATCATTAACCTCGGAACCTCGCTCGACATCCTTTTCGTCCGGCCTCGAGGAGCTTGCTTATTAGCAGATTTGCTTGATCCGGAGGGCTAAAAAAATGATTCGTTAATACGTGCAATACAAATCAATTAATGCATCTATATACAGATCAACACAGCCTTAATATATATATACCTCGCCAGAGTTTGTTAAGGGCACTTCGTCTTCTCTTCTTTCTTCAAGTCCCTCACCGGAGTCGTTCAGAAATTGTGAGATGAAATCATCTTCTCCTCCGGAATCATCTTCTCCACGGGCACTCGCATATATTATTTGTTGCATTTGGTCTTCATTATTGTCGTCTCTGAAGGGAGCGTCCATAGCTCAATGTACCTGCAATCAATTATATATGCTTTTAATTTTGTTTCACATAAAATTACAGCCGAAATTAGGGCCAGCAGTATGCAATATGGCACATAAAATCACAACCCAAATTAGGGCCAGCGTTGGGTCCTACCTGCCAGCTGCCAGCCCAAATTAGGGCCAGCATTCCAGCCCCGTGGTCCTAATGCATCGGGCCAGCATGCATCGGGCCGACGCGCCGCGTCCACCCCCTGGCCACGAGCGCGTGGTCAATGCTCCCTCCTCATCTCCCCACCCCGCTGGCCCACCTGCCAGTGACCCCGCCGCCCAACCTAAAAGGCACTAATTGGCCTTTAGTCCCGGTTCCAGCCACAAACCGGGACCAACGGCCACTTTAGTCCCGGTTGCAGCCACGAACCGGGACTACATGTCCAATTCTTTTGGGCCTCTGCCAAATTAGCGCGCCAAAGCAGACCTTTAGTCCCGGTTGCAGCCACCAACCGGGACTAAAGGGTCGTTTGTATTTTTTGTATTTTTCTTTTTCCTGATTTATGTTATTCTATTAATTTAATTGTTCAAATTTGACAAACTTTATATCAAACTTAAGCTATGGACATATAGAATCATTTGGTACTGGTTATTTTCAAATTTAACTATGTTGAATGTATTCAAATTTCAAATGGATGAGTTGAGTAAATTTGACATAGATTTCAAACCGTGACACTAAAAAAATAAAAAATGGGTTTTTTTATTCAATGAAAATCCTAAACTCCTTAGTCAACACTATTTTACCGATTATTACACATAGAACCAGGATAAAAAAAAGCGTTTCATACATTATTACACATCACCATCAACATCCGTCTCTAGTGTTGTGCTATAAACTTCTTCGTGTGTGTCCTTTTCTTCTTATCACGCCGTAACCATGGACAATCTTCATCATTCAACACGATGCTTGGGTCAGTTTTCACTGTGAAGGGGAGAATTTCATCAAACTTATTGTAATCTTCTGACATGTCTTGTCCTCCACTCCCACGATGTTTCTTTTCCCTGAAAGAACTATGTGGCGTTTTGGCTCGTCGTATGATGTATTCGCTTGCTTATATTTTCTTTTCTTCGGTCTACTAGACATGTCCTTCACATAGAAAACCTGAGCCACTTCACTGGCTAGGACGAATGGTTCGGTGTCGTACCCAAGATTCTTGAGATCCACTGTAGTTATTCCGTACTTCAGGTCTACATGTACCCCGCCTGTCAGGTTGAACCATTTGCACCAGAACAAAGGGACCTTAAAAGAAGGTCCATAGTCAAGTTCCCATATCTGCTCTATGTAACCATAATATGTGTCCTTTTGCCCATTGTTGTTAGTTGCATCAAAGCGGACACCATTGTTTTGGTTGGTGCTCTTTTTATCTTGGTCGGCCGTGTAAAATGTATTCCCATTTATCTCGTACCCTTGAAAAGTCAATATAGTCGAAGATGGTGCCTTGGCCAACAAGTATAGCTGTTCTCCAACAGTGGTGTCATTAATTAGACGTGTTTGCAACCAAGCTCCGAAATTTTTCACGTGTTCTCCATCAATCCAATCTTTAGGTTGCTCCGGGTATTTCAAGCGTACACTATTCTTGTGTTCCTCGATATACGGAGCCACCAAGCTGGAATTATGTAGAACCGTGCAGTGTGCTTTACTGAAAGAATGCCCGTCCATACATATTGTTGCTTTCTTTCCTAGCGTGCCTTTTCCCCGCAGTCTCCCCTCATGGCACGATTGAGGAACACCGATTGGCTTGAGGTCAGGAATGAAGTCAACACAAAACTCAATGACCTCCTTTATTCCATAGCCCTTGGAGATGCTTCCTTCTGGTCTAGCACAGTTATGAACATATTTCTTTAAGACTCCCATGAACCTCTCAAAGGGGAACATGTTGTGTAGAAATACAGGACCGAGAACGGAAATCTCTTCGACTATGTGAACTATGAGGTGCGTCATAATATTGAAGAAGGATGGTGGGAACACCAACTCGAAGCTGACAAGACATTGGACCACATCCTTCTGTAAACTTGGTAGAGTTACTGGATTGATGACCTTCTGAGAAATTACATTGAGAAATGCAGCTTCACAATGGGTACTTGAACATTTTCCGGTAGAAGCCCCCTCAATGCAACCGGAAGTAATTGTGTCATAGTCACGTGGCAGTCATGATACTTTAGGTTTTGGAACTTTAACTCTGTCATGTTTATTATTCCCTTTATATTCGACGAGAAGCCCGACGGGACCTTGATACTGCTAAGGACTTCGAAAAAGATCTTCTTCTCTTCTTTGGTAAGAGCGTAGCTGGCAGGACCTTGATAGTTCTCTGGATTCAGGTTGTCTCGTTCGTGCATATGTTGCTGGTCCTGCCGTGATTCCGGTGTATCTTTCGTCTTCCCATACACGCCCAATAAGTTTAGCAGGTTCACGCAGAGATTTTTCGTCACGTGCATCACGTCAATTGCTGACTGAACCTATAAGATTTTCCAATAGGGTAACTTCCAAAATATAGATTTTTTCTTCCACATCGGTACGTGTCCGTCAGCGTCATTCGGAACAGATTGTCCGCCAACACCCTTTACAAAGATTACTTTTAAATCCTTGACCATATCATATATAACATCCCCAGTAGGACGGGTAGGCTTCGTCCGGTGATCTGGCTCACCTTTGAAATGCTTGCCTTTCTTTCTTACGGGATGTTGTTTTGGAAGAAATTGGCGATGCCCCGGGTACACATTCTTGTTTACCAAATATATACTTTCAGTCTCAGCTGAACAGTGTGTGCATGCATTGTATCCCTTGTTTGACTGTCCTGAAATGTTTCTAAGAGCAGGCCAATCATTGATGGTTACAAACAACAACGCTCGTACGTTAAATTCATTTTGTTTGTGCTCATCCCACACACGTACACCTTCTTCACGCCACAACTCTAAAAGTTCTTCAACCAATGGCCTCAGGTACACATCAATGTCGTTGCCGGGTTGCTTCGGGCCTTGGATGAGCACTAGCATCATAATGAACTTCCGCTTCATGCACAACCAAGGAGGAAGGTTATAGATACATAAAGTCACAGGCCAGGTGCTATGACTTGAGCTCTGCTCCCCAAAAGGATTAAAGCCATCTGTACTTAGACCAAATCTTAAGTTCCTTGCGTCATCTGAAAATGTCGGGAACTCTCTGTCGATTTTTCTCCACTGCGACCCATCAGCGGGGTGTCTCAGCATCACGTCTTTCTTACGGTCTTCTTTGTGCCATCGCAACAACTTGGCATGCTCTTTGTTTTGGAACAAACGTTTCAACCGTGGTATTATAGGAGCATACCACATCACCTTCGCAGGAACCCTCTTCTTGGGGCACGGCTCGTCCTCAACTTCACCAGGGTCATCTCGCCTGATCTTATACCGCAATGCACCACATACTGGGCATGCATTCAAATTCTCGTACTCCTCACCGCGGTAGAGGATGCAGTCATTGATGCACGCATGTATCTTCTGCACCTCTAATCCTAGAGGGCAGACAACCTTCTTTGCTTCGTACGTACTGGGGGCAATATGTTATCCCTTGGAAGCATCTTCTTTATTATTTTCAGCAAATTTTCAAATCCCTTGTCAGAAGTACTATTCTCTGCCTTCCATTGCAGCAATTCCAGTGTGGTAACCATCTTTTTCTGGCCATCTTCGCAATTTGGGTACAACAATTTGTTGTGATACTCTAACATTCTCTCCAATTTCAACCTCTCGTTTTTACTTCCGCATTTTATCTTCGCTTCAAGAATGGCACGACGAAGATCGTCATCGGGCTCATCAACAATGGACTCTTCTTCAGCTCCGTCTTCCCCATTGTAGTACCACCGTGTTCAGTGAACATAGGATAGTTGTCATTATCCTCTTCTTCTTCATTGTCTTCCATTATAACCCCTCTTTCTCCGTGTTTGGTCCAACAATTATAACCGGACATGAAACCGAACTTCAACAGGTGGACGTGAATGGTTTCTGAGGTAGAGTAATCTTGAGTATTCTTACAGACACTACTTGGACAAGAAATAAAACCATTCGGCGGCTTGTTTGTCTCAGCCACACGGAGAAAATAATGCATGCCATTAATAAAGTCGGGATAACGTCGGTCACCATACATCCATTGCCGGCTCATCTGTATTATATAAATATATCAAAAACCATTACACTACATCATGAATATATAATTGTGACCAAATTAATTAATATAAGTTCATCACATTAAAACTAAAGTAGAGTAGTGATCAAATGTAATACGTAGTCTCATAAAACATACATTAATTGAAACTAACATACAACTATCTAAAGAATTTAAACCCAACAACAAATACGATCAAAATCACAACTAAGGTAATTATTAACCAACAGCATAATGATACCAAGCCTCTTTATGAATGGCATATTTTCTAATCTTTCTAATCTTAAAGCGCATTGCATCCATCTTGATCTTGTGTTTATCGACGATGTCGACAAGATCAAGCTCCAATTTCATCTTCTCTTCTAGGCATTGAAGACGAAGATTTTCACTTCTTTTTAATTTTGCTTTCAAATTATTATTTTCTTTTTCAAAAAACTCGACAATAGGGTCGGTTGGAATTTCCGGTTCAACCACATCCGAATCATAGACCGGACGAGGGCCAACGGGGACGGATATCAAAACCATGGCACTATACATATAAAAAACGTAAGAAAATTATACAAGTAATAACTATGCATCTAAATCATATAAATAAGTTTTTTAAACAAAAGAGAAAAACAAGAGGCTCACCGAGGTGGTGCCGGTGACGGGACGGCGCGGACGATCGACGGCGGTGAGGACGGGGACCGGACGACACTAAAACCCACACATTATACTTTAATTTGAGCTCAAATTGCATATAAAACAAATGAAATTCCTAACTTAGGCATTTTATCAAACACCTAGCTAGCACTAGAAAAATGAAATGAGCTAAGTAGCAACGAAATGAGCTTAAGTAGCAACGTCGGAAGTGCTAACCCTCGGATAGATGAGGCGCCGTCAATCTTGACAAATGGTGGGAAAAAATAGGGACGAACTCGAGCTCGGAAGAGGAAATAGATGAGAAAATGGTGATGAACTCGAGCTCAAAAATGGCCATGGCCGGGTCGGGGGGTGGGGGATGATATAGGGGAAACATTAGTCCCGGTTCGTGTTATGAACCGGTACTAAAGGTCAGTCTCTAGTCCCGGTCCGTATGACAAACCGGGACTATAGGTTGCTTGCGCTGGCCCCACCCCTGCGGCCGCCTGCTGCGACCCTTTAGCGCCGGTTCGTATCACGAACCGGGACTGGCCCTGGCCGGCGCCCTGGGAATTCGAACCGGGACTAGTGTCCCCATTGGTACCGGTTCGTAAGGGAACCGGGACGAAAGGGCCAAACCGATGGCCCTGTTTCCACTAGTGTATGGTTAGTCCATCATTCCTTTAAAGCACTTTGCCGGGGTGTCACATGCTTGAACGACATTAAATCGCCTACCATTCAAGTCATGCGTGACATAACACAAATCGAGACATTTGGTCGGCATCACAATGACATTGTCTTCAACGGGCTAGTGCCCTCGCCGAAGCCCGTCATCCGTAAGATCCGGGAGGAGGTGGCACTCCGGTGCACGATCGGCCTTCTCAAAGGTAGATTGCTCGAGGTGGAACGACGAATGGTAGGAGATTATAATGTAATCAGGTCATTTGGCTACTTTGTAGTGTGGGTTGCGATCTAGGTGTCTGTACTTACATGTGTTGTAATGATCACTTCGACTCCTACCCTATATATGAACCCGATACGTCTCAAGTACCTTTCCTAGCAAAAAGTTTTTACACATGATTGGTTAGTACCATTATCCCACGATCTTGTGTAAGAATTTTATGTTAGCTATTCTCTCTTTTCCTTAATTATTACATCACAACTGTAAAATAGTTATGAATTAAGAAACCTGCATTCAGAGAGGCCCAAGCAACTGGGGTGCTCTCTCTCGCTTTCCATAAAGACGTGTTCTCTCGAGCATTCCTGAAAAAGAGAGCTTTGGCAAAAGAGAAGGAATCGGACAAAATAATGTTGTTATGTTATGTTCCTGAAAATGCGAGGCCCGTCACCGGTAGGATTGGACCGACGCTAGTAGGCTTGGACTGGCCTTCTCAGTATCGATCTAGTTCACCACCTCTTTATATACTGCTTGTAAGTGACCTTATGGGAAACGTCGAATCGTTGTAAATCCTGACGCGTTTGTAACCTCATTTGATATAGTGAAAGTTTCTTACTAGCGCCCGTACTTTTTTACCCTTTTTCTTGAATAGATTTTTTCACGTTAACATCCTTGTGTCCCCTATGTTGATCTTGTTTTTCTACATCATGTTTATTGCTTGTCGTAACAAATAAAATGTTGGGAAACCATTGTCGATCGATCCACCATTTTCTCCTCGAAAGAGATTCCTAATAATCTTCACACACACACAACACACGCAAAGGAGATATGATAGTGAGTGTGACATGCACAAAGAAGGAGATCGATTGAACTAGCTTTGCTTGAAGGCTGCAGGCAGTTCCGACGATCCGGGGGGATCGATGCTGGCATATATGGTGGTCACTTACTTTCCGAGTGACTGACTGATTGATTGATCGATCTTTCAGTCCCGGTTATGAATCTGCGTGTACGCGCAACACAACACTTCGTTGTCATGGATCGATGGCCACTCTCCAAGTTGGAGCGAGATTTATGAGGCAGGAGTTGACAGAGGTTGACTGTTCAGTGTTTGGGATAAGGACCGGTTAAGAGGAGCCTAGCTGTGCAAGAACTACTAGTACTGGCTACTACTCTCCTCTCTCCTTTACGGCAGTCACGTTTCGATGACACGATCTGTTTCTTTTCCAAGAGAGAGGGAAGAAAAGAAAAGATAGATGTAGGACCAGTGTCATCGATCCAAATAGACAGTCACCAGGCTAGCTAGGGACACAATTAGGCAGCATATCAGAAAAGCAAGGTGCAGATCATGACATGCAATGCTTGCGTGTGCATGCATGATGTACGAGATTCTCTCAAACCTAAATGGTTCATTCTTATTTTTAGCATCATTTGGATCCATTCCATGCCGTAGCAACGATAAGAGCATCTCTAGCGGTGCTCCCAATGGGCTTACCGGAGCATCGGACACATTAAACCCCGCCCATGCACGGTCCCAAAAGCGATAAATTTGCCGACGCGCCCTAATAAACTTTCCGACACTTTCACGCCGGGTCCGGTCCACAGGATGTGGCATGAGAGTGTTGGACACAGCCTGCAAACGTCGCCACGTCGGATACTGACATGCGGCTTGTCCTATCAGCGACACCGACACATAGATCGGCAAAACAAATTTAATGCGAGCAACAACGCCGGCCAGCTTAGTTTGAGTTGAGCAACGGTTCTCCGAGGGGGCGCAGATGCGTCTTCCTTCCGACACGTCGTCGGCGTTAATGCACGACCTACTGAGCTACCTACCCGGCCGTTTTATATGTACGACACGTACCTGCGCCTCTCCCACACTTCCCCTACTCACCGTTCTCGTCCTCCTAGCTAAACGTCGTCCTCTCTCCCACCTTCACCTCCGCTGGTATGCCTCACCACCGACACGGAACCGCGCGTCCACCAATGCATGTGAGGAACAACCCAAGGCGAGCTCGTCTTGCGCCCCTCCTCCGGTCCCACCCGCGCTTGACGCAAGCCATCTTCTGACGCAGGGGGAGGCGCGCGATCAAATGCGCAACAAATGGTAGTTCTCGGCCGATTGTCCCTGCATGGGCGGTTGACGGAAGAACTCCTTGGAGTTCCGATAGCACTGCCGCTCAGCGGCGAGGCCCATCTCTCCCTCATCCGTAGGACACAGACGGCCTTGCCACCGGCGGAATGATTCTCTTCCTGAGAATGTCGAGGACACGCCCATTTTGGACCGACACGCTGAGCTGGAGTATGAGTAGCGGCTCTGCACCTCCTTCCCCATTCACTCTGACTACGAGCCGTTGAACGATTTGTCAGGCGACGACCTCTCCCTCGTGACTCAGCCGACAACACCGATGAGATGTACGTGCAGCAGCCGGGTGGCCCGCCTCTAAAGGAGAACGAGGCCGGTTGCTCGCAGCATGCCGGCAATGTCGTGATCATCATGGATTTCGTTGAATATTGGGGTTAATTAGAAACTCTAGATTTAGTTTTATTTAAGTTTTATATATTTGTGTAATGTTGACTGTGTCGGTGGAATTTATTGTAAGCTTAAGTTTCAGATTGAATAAAATGTTGTCGGTTTTGTTGTGTTTCTAAGTTTTTTTTTAATCTATTGAGAACGCCCCTGGACAACCGGCCTCAAAACGTCGACAATGCGCGTCGACGCTCCCAATAGCGCTCATCCGGCACAGCTGCCGAACCGGCAGTGGAGGGCTGCCATAGATGAACTACTCACAACTCACAACTAAGGTATATGCATCTCGATGGAGCAAGCAGGGGATTCCTCACTAGTTAAGGCAAATCAGATCTTATTAAATTAAGCAAGCAAGCCACCCGGCGGACACGTCATGGTCCCATCCGTTACACTTGCTAATTAAAACAACACTCACTCAGTCTGATCTCACGAGGATCTTAATCAGGAGAAGCTGCGTGCTGAAAAGAAGAAAATGATGATGAAAAAATCGCCTCCATGCGTGGTCGATCGATGGCCGAACATGACTGCCAGGAAAATAGCTAGAGTGCTATAGACAGACTGGCTGATGGACGATGGATAGTGGTACGTAGCAGCAGCTTCGATCCCTTTGACTGGTCCTCAGAGTCAGTGTCCGTTGGCTACGGCCGGCGTCTCGACGTCGAAGACTTGGCCGCTGCCGTTGCCGAGCTCGTACTGCTTGCCGCTGCCGCTGCCGTGGCCGTTGGTCGCCGAGGTCAACGGCAGCTCGCCGGCGCCCTTGCTGCCGCCGGAGGCTTGGCTGACGTCGTCCTTGCTCTTCCCCCAGATGAGGAAGTAGAGCCCTAGCACGATGATGGCCGCACCAATCACACTGAAAGCAGAACGAAAATGACATGCATGATCGTCAATTAGGATCCCACGTCGATCGATCTTAATATGGTAGGAGTACTAGCTAGCGAGCGTCCGTACCTTCCACGAGTGATCTCCTCCTTGAGGATGATGGAGCCCAGGACGGCGGTGATGATCATGCAGAGCGGGTTGAAGGCCGTCACGAACACGGGGCCCCTCTGCCTGGACACGATGCCCTGCACGTAGTACGCCACTCCGGAGCACACGATACCCTACATATATGCAAGTCGATCCTACGTGTCAGCCACTGACAAACACAATGAACCAAGCAACATCATCCATGCAATAGAAGAGACTCACGGCGTAGACGACGGTGAAGAGGTGGATGTCGAAGCCGATGGCCCAGGCCTGCGCGTTCCCTCGCTCGGCGACGAGCGCGACGGAGCCGCTCATCAGCGAGCCCACGCCGCAGATGAGCACGGTGAGGGACAGCTCCGCCGGGTACACCCTCAGCGTGCTGGACTGGAGAATGAAGAAGCAGGCCCAGGCGAGGCAGGCGGCGATGGTCATGATGGTGCCCTTCAGCCACCCCGCGCCGCCCTGGCCGTCGGCGCCGCTGCTGGCGGCGGCGTGGTGCTGGCCCTTGGTCCACGGGAACTGCACGGCGGGGCCGTGGTACAGAACCATCAGCACCGCCCCCGCCACCGTGAGCACCGTGCCGGCGATCTTGGCCTGGCTGTGGAGGCTGCGCATCCGCACCTTCTCCATCCGGAGGATGAGGGCCAGCACGAAGGTGACGGCGGGCAGGATGTTGATCAGCGCCGACGCGAAGCCCGCCGAGGTGAGTTCCGCGCCCATGAAGTAGAGGTTCTGGTCAAGCACAGGCTCTAGAAACGCGAGCCCCATGACCTTGATGAAGATGTTGAGGGTCATCTTCGGCCTCACTCCCCTGTACATGTCAGGTTGGAGCAGGTCGATGTGCAAGGACACGTCAGTCATCTTCCATGAATCAAGGTCCAGGTAAAAAATCAAAATAATATGTTGTACTCTTATGAATAATTAACGGCCGGTTTTCAGTCATCACCAGCTGACACGTGGGGTCAGCTGACACGTGGAGTAGCTAGCTATAGCTAACTAACTGGTAAGTCCATCAGTGGCCAGTGGCCAATTAATCAGGGCACACTGCCGAGTGGACTGGAGGTCGTCCAAGTGCGTTTACACGTACGTAAACACACCACCGCACAGGCCCGCTAACCAGCTTTGCAGCCAGATTATATTCCTGGTTGTCTCTCATTTTCTAGCTACTTCTGCTATTGCACTCTTTCTGATATTCTGATGGAGATCTATATATATGTACATGTATATGTGTGTAGGTACGTACAAAGACATGCTGATTTATATGGTGTGACAATGAAAGCCGGCCGGGAAAGCCAGCCTGCCGGTACAAAATAGAATAAGGCATCAAGATATGCCTTTTTCTGGATTAGGATCCAC
The DNA here is from genome assembly GCA_012064385.1 of Puccinellia tenuiflora. Classification (NCBI taxonomy): domain Eukaryota; kingdom Viridiplantae; phylum Streptophyta; class Magnoliopsida; order Poales; family Poaceae; genus Puccinellia; species Puccinellia tenuiflora. The sequence goes on from QRDG01000268.1 coordinate 261,129, forward strand.
CAGTGCTGCTCGTGCAGTTGCACCATCTAAATGAGACAAAAATCGAAAGAACTGAAACAAAGTGCATGTGCAGTGTGTGTTTGCTCGATCGTGGAGCGTGCATGCAGCAGCACGATTGGCAAGTTGCCGTTTTGTTTAATTTCCCAATCTTCGTTTTTCTGTTTGTCCCTTCATCACCCTAGCTCGAAATTTTGTCTAACTAAAAGAGGGTTGCTAGAATATTATCGTGGGAACATATTTGTCAACAGCGGCAAACATGCGAACTGTCACAGGTGCCATCCGCAGCATGCATGAGTGTGCGAGCGAGCCATGGTGCACGTACTGTCGTACAAGCGAGAGCGGTGCATGCAACATGTGTGTATGTGTGCGTGTGAGAGAGAGAGACGACGACAGCGGTGGCGACGATGTTAATTACCTCTCGAAGTAGAGGGCGAAGGGCGTCATGACGACGGTGGCGACGATGTTCCGGTAGGCGACGAGGACGAAGTGGCTCATCCCGCCCTTGAGGGACGAGACGGCGACGACGTACATCCCGGCGAACCCCACCTGAAGCAGCACCATCGCCAGGTACGGCTTCGCGTCGTTCAGAACTTTCCACCCCATACCCATCTTCTTCCTCCTCTCGATCTAGCTAGCTGACCTCGATGATCTAGGTCACACTAGCTTGATTAAATCCTCACTCAGGATCTTGTCTCTCTTGTAGCTAGCTAGCTCGAGCTCGATGTCAATGGCTGTGATGAATGGAATGAGGTGATGAGCTCACACCGAGGCCGGTCTCGTTTATATAGCCGCCGCTGTGTGCAGTGCAGGGTGCAGGAGTTGGAGTTGGATCGATGCAAAGTGCAGTTGATTGCTACAACTGTAGCTAGCCATGGGTGGATCCGAGTCATGGATGCGCCCGCCCGCCTCAGGCGCCTATGTGTTCCAGTGCTGGCTTAGCGAGATGTTCCATTCCCAGTTTAATATTCCACTTCCGGGCAAAGTTAGAAAGAAGAAAGTAATTAGCGTTAGCCCATCTCTCTCTCTCACACACACATCGCCTTCTTTCTCTGTCTACTTTAGTTTTCCCAGGGAAAATGCAGGGAGCACGTCCGACCTATGGCCGAGGGTTTCAGAAATGACTTTCTACCTAGCACCGTAAGATACCGTGTGTACCGTAGATGCTCGGAGATGCGTGCAGTTTTTCCTCTGAAATATATAGATACAAAATGCCGCGCGAAACTTCAAGCAGAATAAACATAGAAAATCCGTGTTCGTGAGGTTTTGCATATCTTTCTAGGCAACTAACTAAACTTGATGCAAATGTGCTACAATGCTTAACATCTACTACTTGTGGAATCCATGAGGTAGTAAGAAGATGATTGTTTACTACACCCTAAGAAGACAAAATGTGACTACAACAAATATACTTTTATATCTTGGGACAAGGGACTTTACATGGGTAGAAAGGGGCATGCCAAGAGAGAGGAAAAACTAACTATAAAAGCATAATATTGAAAGCTTTAGCACCTGCTTCATGTATTTAGAACGGATTACAGAAATGTCTTAGCTAGCACCAACCCTTCCGATGTATTAGAACCATATCTAACCAAAAAAATCTTTATGTACTTATAAAATCAAGGATGAAAACAAGAACTAGATCTTGGCGGTGGTAAACAGTCGGAGGAAATCAATCCCTAGCTTCCCTATTATGGGTTTTTCTGTTATACGCGATAGGCAAATAAACGATGAACAAAAGAAATCAAACCAACGGGGACACGAGATTTTAACGTGGAAAACTCTTCAAACAAAGAAAGGAAAAACCACGGGCGTCAGCCAGCAAAACTTCACTATATCGGGGTGAGGATACAAACACCGGGGATTTACAGCAATGAACTTATCCCGTGCGGCGGTTTACAAGATGTATTTATAGTGGTCCTGACCTAATCCAGGTCTGTATCTCTAATCCAAATCGGTAACAAGTCGTACCGTACCGTGGGGGCCGCACCCTCGGCAGGCCTCCTGCCTCAGGGTAGCCTGATGGGCTAAGTTCTGCCTTGGTACCGCTTCGCTTCGGCCCAGCCTCCCGACGAGGCCTCGCTCGCTCCGTCAGAACTTAGCTGTCATTTATATGAATTTGGATCACCACAAAGATAAACATTTTCTTTTCTTTCTTCCGTTGGTCTAGCTATTCATGTTTGCTTATTTTATATCAATATAAAAAGTAAAGATTTTAACTCGTTTAAAAAAGTCTTAGCACCAATTATTTTTTTACCAAATTGTGCACGCTCTAAGAGGAGAAATAATGCATGCTTAGGACATGAATGAATGAACGACCGGAGCCGTCAGAGTCAAAGCCTGTGGGGGTTGTGTTAATTAAGTGGACACCTGAACGTAAACCTTTTCACTTTGCCCCTAGCTTGAGCTATAGCTAGTGATCTTGTGCCGACAACCGTCGATGTTCATGCGTACATGCATGCATGATCTATAGACTAGGTATCACAGTATTAAGATCGATGCAGCATCGATACTATGCTACTTACTGAATGTTATTCTCCCCAGCCGACTTGTGAATATATCAAGATATTCTTCCAAAAGAAGATCGGAACCATATATCCTCTTTTTTGCTAATAAAATTATGATATACTGTACTCCACTAGATATATTATGGTCGGCGAGTTGATCTCATTACATTTATGGGATATGGTGTTAACCGCTGACCGGGATAAGCCAAAATCTACCGTGTGCATCCTAGGAGGAGAAACCACATTAAGTTGCACTTGTTTTTAAGACTAGATTCCATCGTGGATTTGGTGTTCAGGGGATGGATCCAGATATGGTGGCGCACATGCGTCATTGGTTTCTTGGAGTCAATGTTTTGGAGAACCAATTTCGTAATCCGGGTGTTGTCCAAGGCGAGAAACAAAGTTGGAGATTGTTGTTGCATGCCGATGCTCGCTACAACATGACAATGGATGAGTAAATTTATATAGAACCACCACAACTGGAACTAGGATTTAAGATTGGCACTTATTTTGACCCTTTTTATAAAACAAACACTACTAGGAAAAGGCTTATAAAAAAAAAGTTACCGCCGGCGCACCACATTTTGGGTGCGCCGGCGCCCACCATAGCCGCGCGCCGGCGCTACCAGGTTACCCCCGGCGCACCGATTCTTGCGCGCGCCGGCGGTAATACTTGGGCCAGACCCGCCCCCCACCCGAGCATACCCCCGGCGCGTCGCCCACACGCGCGCCGGCGCTAAGCTGGTTAGTGCCGGCGCGTCCCCCGTCCCGCGCGCCGGCGGTACGTTATCCCAACAACGAAACTTATCCCCGGCGCAGTGGTGAAAGAGTGCGCCGGCGGTAACCGCAGCATTTTTTCACTCCACGCACCCCCCCCCCCCCCCTTGGTGGATCGCCTTTTCAGTTTTGCACCAAGTGAAAGAAAATGATTAAAAAATTAAAAAATAAAATCCTTTTAGATATAGGGAAGGTTTAGGGTCTAGTTATTAGGAAAAATTAAAAATACACATTTTGACTTCTTTTCCAAAAGTAGGTGAAAAAATATTAAAACGGCCATAACTTTTGCATACGATGTCGAAAAAATGCGTTCAATATCTCAAAAAAAAAACTAGAGAAAATGTCGGACTCGATTTCACCCGGGTTTACCCGGTTGGACTTTTCTCAGATTCTTAAAATTCCAAAAGGAAAAAAAAGTTATTTTAGAAAGAAGAAATTTTCCTACAAAATCAAAAAATTGAGAAAAAAAATCCAAACCCGGATGAAAATCCCCAACTATATATACCCCACTTCTCCCTTTCCCCTCTCATTTCTTCTTCTTCCTTCCTCTCTCTCCCTTTCTCTCTTCTCCCTTCTTCTTCCTTCCTTCCTTCTTCCCTTCTCCCTACTCCCTCTCCCTTCCTTCCTCTCCTCCACCTCCACGGCCACCTCCACGCAGTCCGCCTCCTCCCCACGCCGGCCACCTCCACGCCGCCGGCCACCTTCTCCAAGGCCACCTCCACGTCGTCGGCCACCTCCTCCCCACGCCGGCCACCTCCTCCCCAAGCCGTCCACCTCCTCTCCGGCCACCTCCACGGCCACCTCCATGCCGGCCACCTCCTCTCTGGCCACCTCCACGGCCACCTCCACGCCGGCCACCTCCACGACCACCTCCACACCAGCCACCTCCTCTCCGGCCACCTCCTCCAAGGGCACCTCCACGCCGGACAGTTACAAATTCGTCCACCTTTTTCAACTTACCACCGGCGCGTGTGGTCGGTGCGCCGGGGCTACTATACCGTCGGCGCATGTGCATGATGCGCTGGCGCTAATTTTTTTACCCCCCCCCCCCTGTGCGCCGGCGGTAAGATATTACCACCGGCGTGATGATCGCCGGCGCAGCCCCGTGCGCCGGCGGTAAGCCTTTTTGGTGCGCCGACGGTAAGGTTTTCCCTAGTAGTGAAATCACCGGTTTTGCGGTGCTGATACTGCTAATGACGTGTGATGCCGCCTTAAAAACATTTCTAACTAGTGGAACCCATCTATAAGAGTTGCATGGTAGCACATGTGGACTTCATGCTTTTATCACTCCTCGTTTTCCTTCTCTCTCTATCATCTATCTACCTACCTACATATCAATGTACTCCCTCCATCACGGTTACAGGGCGCACTTTCAAAATCATGCATTTCCAGATGGGGAGGGAATTAAAGCGCAATGCATTAACTGCTCGCATAATTAGGGGGCTGAGAAATGGAAAAGCAACCGCAGACTCCTCTCCTTTCTATTCTTTCATTGGTGTAAATGCGGGTGGGAAGCAACATCCAGCGCCATCGTGCTATAATTAAGGCGCAATGCATTAACTAACGATGCTAATTTTGAGCCAATTAACGATTGCCTTGGTCCTAGAGATTGTGCATGCACGCTCAGTAAACCGTGATGGAGGGAGTATATATATCCTACGCTCTGCCCCGCCAACTCTTCCATGTGCTTCAAGCCACTCTAGCGCACCTTCACACCGGCCCTCCTCTAGGCTAGGTTGCTGATGGCCTTTGACGTAGTTACCTGCGTCAAATGAATATGGTTCGGTTGAGACTCCAAGTGCAGAGTGTATAGTATAGGAAAGACAGTTTTCCCCACGAGGGGTGACTCGAGGATTTAATATCGAACTCTCGGGGAATCAGTAGTGAAAGATTTATCTTCTTATCCTTCTCTTGAAAACCTACAAACAAAGTAAATTGTTTTGTGCCCTCAACCTCACCAAGTGGTTGTCAAGCACAAGGTGTGAGAATGATATCAAAATAAAACAAATACAAAACAATAAATAAATATGCAATGATGATAAATAAATATGCAAGGATGGTGGGAACAATGATGGATGATATTTTTGGGTTTTGTATTGTGAATGCAAGATATAAAAGTATTTTTGTATTTTCGGATTTTTAAATGGCAGAAAATGGAAAATGGATAAAAGTTGTTGGAAAGGTGTTTCTTATGATTAAAAATGGACCGGGGTTCATGGTTTCACAAATGCACTCTCTCTTTAATAAAGTGGTAGACAATGGAACACTAGAATTAACATATGAGATTGCAACAAAAAGGTTTCATGACAAGTTACTAATTATATGGGCATCACGTCCTAACATAGAGATCTTTTATTTATTAATCTCTCTTACACTCCACCAAGATGGGAACTAAATCTTAGCACCTCGGTAATTAAGATAAATCAGAGTATAGCTTTAAGTCTTATGACATGAAGTTAAAATAAGAACATGCTAGATCTAGTCATGGAAAAGTGGCAATGGTCACACCCACACATCCGGTAGCATGGTATTTTTCTTTATCCCTGGTGATGCAACAAAGTAAGGTAAAAATACCCAAGTGGATCGCGGATCTTCTCTCACTTTCACCGCACTAGCCACCCCCTCATTACTCCAACTAATGCACACGTTCCCCCACACAAGCTCTCATAAACATGCTTGATCAAAACAAGTAGACAAGAACAGGGTACATAATATGCATCTACTTTCATAACTGAAACAAAACAATTGCAATCTCAAACATATATTAACTCATAAAGAGATCCACCACAAAGGAATTACATAGATGACCGTAATCATGTTCGGCAGCTCATACGGTGCTAATTAGTGAAGCTCAAAGAGAGGAGAGATACATAAGTTACTTCCACAAACCCATAGTCCAGGGGTGGACTACTCACTCTTCATCATGGAGACGGTGGAGATGACGTTGGGGGAGATGGAGACCACACCGGCAGCGCCCCGCCGGAGTTTTCTCCCTCCAATCTGCAACTCCAGGTCTCTGTTTCGGTGTTTCTGTGTTTTGGCGGCGCTCTCCTCTGGAAAACGTCGGGTGACTATTTTATTGTCTGTTTTAGGTAAGACGAAGCTTCTGAAAGAAAGATCGACGGCAACGGAGCCACGAGGGCCAAGTTGGTGGGCCCCACGCGGCCAAGGAATCTGGCCGCGTGGGCCCCCCTCTTTTGTCCTTCGGGCTTCCACTTTTTCGCTTCCTTCGCCCCTACGCTTTGTTCCTTCCAAAAACTGATGCTCGTAAATTTTCAGGTCATTTGGACGTCGTTTGGGTCCCTGAAACATCAAAATATATAAAATAGGATTTTCTGCCAGTGCAGGGTTAATTCCAGAAAAATAGGAAAACTGTGAAATCTTCCCGAAATCATTATAAAACAATGATATAACCCTTATATGATGCAAATATGATTGAAATATAAGTGATATAATGCAAAGTTCATGTATGCATTTTACATGCATTAGTTGCGAGCTAGTCTCTTCCGCCAGAACCTATCATGTGAACCCCATGCTTGTCTCTTTGATTCCAGCATGGCCTCGACCATCATCATTGGACAATCTCCACGATGTCGCCATGAAGGTCTAGCAGCTAGAGAAGCCCACCCCATAAATATTAGAAGAAGGGATGTAGATGAGACAGGGAGGAGCACGCCATGTTGGCCAACCTCGAGAGCTCAAGCGCCTCATCACCGATGTAGATGATGATGCTCTGCGAGTAGATTGGCTCTTTGGTCTGGCGGTTGTGTAAGCGGTAGGCATGAGCGTGTGCTCAAACGAGATACTGCCAGAAGAACAAGCATAATTGGTATGTGTATAGTGGTTAGGAGTAGGCGCCTACTTCCACTTCCACCCCATCTCCTTTCAAGCTACCACATCCCAACAAACACATCACAAGATTACATCAGATGGATCTCAATTGTGTAGGGTGAAAGACCATGGGGCCCCAATGTGTCGTTTTGGTAATTAATGACAATTCCTATGGACTAATGGTTGCATTGAGTTATAGTTGTAGTGTTTGTCCATAGGAAATGTTTGAATACCATATGTTGGTTTCAAGGTTGAAAGAAAAATATTATGTGATGACCAAGATGTTCAAGGTATTATCCGAAGAATGGTCATGATGGTGTTGAGCATATTGCAAGTATATGTCTTGAAGAATAAGATTGTGTGAACATTAATGTTTATCTTCAAGACATCATCAGATTGAATAGAGAAGAAAAGATACAAGGTTGATTAAGATCTTGATCAACACACAAAACTAGGAGATGTATCTAATGGGATCATGTGATCTCATGGTACGGTAATCAATTGTCCATACAACTTTGTAAACTAACCCATATATGTGTGTGTGTGTGGTATTTCTGTGTGTGGTTAGGTATCTTTCCATGAGCTTTCGTTAAAAGGAAGCTTTCATATAGCCCATGGAGAATGACGTCAAGTGGTGATAACCATCATGATTAAAGTGCAAGTTCAAGATGAGAATCTCAAGGAGATCATATGCTTGAAACCAGCCACCCATTTGGAGATACTGGCCAAGTGAAGTGGTGCCTAAGAGAGAGTTTCTCCTGTAGTGGCGTATGGGAGCAATCTACGAGTCCACACTGAGCGGAGCGCAATCAAGAAAGGTGAACCAACTTGAGACGGTCAAGATTCATCATCTAGCTCAAGTGGAATGCGCAAGGCTAATGTATGTTCTTGATAGGGCTTCTATTTTGCCTGCCTTATGGTGCTGTTTGGAGACCGGGTTATAAGATAGATAACCGTACTACCAAGAGGGGCTCTCAAGTAAGTAACTAGATCGTATCAATCGTAGAGAGATCAAACCTTTACATACTTGGCATCATCTTTATTGGTTATTATTTGGATTTTCTCCATGTTTAGTTTTAGAGCTTGTCGTGATCTTCGATTGACGAGTAGTGGACTCGGCAAATCCCAAGGTTGTGCACCCTGGGTTGATTGAGGGGGAGAGAGTATAATCGTTGGTGGCTAAGACGGCTAACAGGGGGCGAGTTTTACCCAGGTTCGGCCCTCGAGGTGAGGTAAAGACCTACTCCTGCTTGTCTGATATTATCAAGGTGGCTACAATGGCGAGATGCAATCTCGCTAGGGTTTGTGTGCTGCCTGCTTGACCTAGATGACGCACCCTCCTGGCCTTTATATCACAGGCCAGGTCTCGGGTGGACGGTGCGGATTGCACGTTACAGAATAAGGAAGATCATCACCGGCCTAACCAGCTACTTGGGCCACATGGTACACTTCATGGGCCTCTCTTGGCGTGACCCAGGTACTACCACCGTGGGGTACCCGAAAGGTAGCCCCACGACAGTAGCCCCCGAGTGCTTAGTCGAATCGCAGAGTCGAGTAAAGGACTCCTTCCTCCGGGCACGCCACCTGACTCCTTCACGAGCCAATCTTCGACTGCTACTGTCTTGAATAATCGAGTGCGCTTCATGATCTTCTTGACTCGCCAGCTTTCGACTGTCGTTGTCCTTGTCATCGGGTGCGCGAACAGCGCTCCCGATGGGAGTAGCCCCCGAGATTAAGCTGAATTGCTTGCAATTGAGGTTAAACTCAATTTTTCTTCAGTCGAAAAGCCCGCTCCCGATGGGAGTAAAAAGATGACTCGAAATGCCCAAGTCAAAACTGGCCTTGTTCAACTTACTTTGTACTCAGCCTTGATGGCCTACGGAATCGACTTAAACTCAGCTATGAAAGCTTACTGGTTGGAGTCCACTCGAATGACGAATTCGGGTGTCATCAGCTTGTAAAGCTTACTATGCACTTGTCTCACTCGAATGGATTATCTAGTCGACTCAGCTCTCAGAGCTTACTGTTCCTTGTTGCACTCGAAAAAAAAACTGTCCGGGTGCTCCATCAGCCCGTTAGCTTACTTGACACGCCTCCGCTGCTGACGTCAGGGCTGACGTTGTCGGCGTGCTCTGCATCCGATGGGACGTAACAGAGTGGTCCCGGTGTCAGTATTGACTGTTCTGACCGTTGGGCGCGAAATTTTTGTGGTATGATGATGGCGCCTCGATTCCCGCGCATAGTGGGCGGCGTGGCCGGCGACGGTTGCTATCTCCGCGCGACACGTGGACGGCCGGATGTTGCCTCGAATTTGCCGCGTCGTGGAGGACGGCCAGGATGAACTGACCCCGTGGTACATAGTTTTCACCGCGGTGGGGAATAGTTCACGCCTTCCTCATTTCGCCGCCATCTCCTCTACTTTCTCCTCCAGTGCTGTTCCTCCATTGCTGCCCTTGCGCCCAGTTCACCAGAAACTCTCTCCTCCCCCGCTAGCACCATGGGCCAGAAGAGGGTGAAGGGAGCGGAAGGCTCCGCCGCCGGCGACGACGCCGGCATGAAGAAGTGGAGGGCGACTGGGGGAAATCGTCCGTGAAGGCGGCGGAGCTGGACATCCTCCGCGAACAAGGATTACTGCCGCCGACGAGCACGGCGACGATACGCGCCCCCGGTAAGGATGTGATCCCCTCTCCTCGCGATGGGGAGCGCGTGTGCTTCGTGGAATTCCTTCCACGGGGCTTCGGGTTCCCATCCACGATTTTGTTCGTGGTCTTCTTTACGCCTATGGGATTCAGATCCATGATCTGAATCCCAACAGCGTATTGAACATCGCGAGCTTCATTGTGTTATGCGAGTGCTTTTTGGGGATCGCACCCAACTGGAACCTGTGGAAGTCGCTCTTCATGGTGCGACGGATGGTGGGGCGGTCGAAGCAGACGTTCCCCGTGGGCGGCTTCGGAATCCAGCTGCGCGGCGACACAAGCTTCTTCCAGCCGAAGAAATCCGACTCCGTCCAGAACTGGCGGAAAAAATGGTTCTACATCAAGTGGGACCAAGAAGGCCTTCCCGAGTTCGCCGCTGATCGACCTCTCCGAAGGACCAAGGCCTGGTCGCACCCTCTGTCAAAGGAGGACAAGGAGTCGACCAAGCCACTGCTGGCGCTGCTCCGCGGGTTGCTGACGACGCTCGGACGCGAGACAGGTGGCATTCACCTTATCGCAACATTCCACAAGCTGAAGGTGCAGCCGCTGAGTCGACGCGAGCCAATGTGGGAGCTTGCAGTCGACACCTCGCTTGATGACGCACAGATCGCGACTAAGGTGAAGAACATCACCAGCCTTCGGGCCGCCGATCCGTGCAACGTTAGCTGCCCGGTCGAACCATATGGGCCAAACAATCCCGTGCCTGAGGTAAGCACCTTGAATTCTCTTTGCTTTGCTTTAGTCGACTGTTTTTCTTGACTCGCTTTTCTCCTCGCTGCTCGTCAGGATCGAAGGGCTTATGTGAGCCTTCCTCCGCTGATGGAGAATGGACCTCACGACGAGGCCACAGTCGTCGAGCAGGACGATGATGAAGATGAACTCCCTTCTGCTCACTCGCCGAATGAGGAAGTGGAAGAGGATGATGAAGACGAAGAGCCGCTGCAGAAGCGGCTAAGACGAAGGAATGTCGACTCCACCTCGGGGTCGTCTCCTTTGAAGGAAGTGGTTGCGGAGGACAAGGAAGCCCGCGACTCATCCTCCGATGCGAGTGAGCCGGTAGATCCGCTGTTCGTGTCTCCACTGAATTCAGCGCCGCCCGCTGGGTTTGGGGGGATGGCATCTCCTCCCATGAGCAGCGAGGATGAAGATGTCAGCAGGTAAGCCTCTGCGAGTACGCCTTTTTGTCTTTGTTCTTCTTTCGACTCCTCGGACGCTTTTCTGAAGTTTTGCTTCTTTACACAGCCATCGCACTGGTGGAGATGGCTCTTCACCTCGAGAAGAGGAACATCAATCCGCGGCTGTCCCGGAGCGAACCACCGGGACACCCGAAGAGGCGCCTGAGGCCAATAATCCCTTGACGTTGAAGACGTCGACCTCCAAGGGGCCAGAGAGAGCTGCTGAGACGACTGCAGTGGATGCTGAGCTGCTTGGGCACGTAAGTATATTCTGTCTTAACCTTGCAGATTCTTGTGTCGGGTGCGCGAACAGCGCTCCCGATGGGAGTAGCCCCCGAAGATGTGCGTGACTAGGATAGTCGGGCGCAGATTGACACTTTTGCTCCTTTGCACAGCCTTTTTGTCGCCAGCTGCTGGAGGGAGCCAAGTCCTTCATGCGCATGGAGAAGGAGGAGGGTCGACTCCGCATTGCTCTGGAGCGAGCCAACAGTGAGTACAACCCGTTGCATCAGGAGGTGTGTCGACTATCTTTGTTTTTGACTTTGATCCGGTGATTCACAGGCGAAAAGTAGAGTCTGGCGAGGCGGGTCGCCGAGCTGGAGAAGAGTCCCTGGGTGCAGCTCAAGAGCGTGAGCAAACCCGGGGTGAACTAGAGAAGACCAGGTTGAACGCTTGCTCGGGCTCGCCCATGTAATCGGAGGTAAGTATCTCGGCTCACTGCCTACTTTGTCTTGTGTTGACTTCGGATGTGTCACAAGTGTATTCATCTTCGTTTGTTCAGAGCCGTGCGGAGGCGCTCCTCCAGAGGATTACTCCAGTGAGAATATCGACCTGGAGACGGCTGTTGGCTTCGTTGACCGCGCCCATGCGTATGCTTCGACTGCACTGCAGCAATCTTCAGCGGCGCTGCAGAAGTCGAAAGACGCCCTGGCGAGTGTGCATCGGGGCATCTTCCCCAACCAGGCGTTGCCGGCCGATGTTGATGGACTTGCGGCCCCGTTTTGAAGGCGAGGCGACCACCTTAGCGGACTACACACGTGCTCAGACGGTACGCGGCTCAGAGTTCACTTTCCGGCTTTTGCTTGGTCATGAGGTTGCAGGCGACTTCGAGGCAGTTGTCAGCGACTTCCCTCGAAAGCCCGATGGCAGACCAAGTCGCTAAACAGCGTCAAGGCGAAAGCGAGTCAGTTAGCTGTTAAGCTAATTGATACCTTTGAGAAGAAGCTTGCCAGGGCTGTCGAGTTAGCCTCCAAGAAGAGTCGCTCGCAGTCAGAGTCTGCAGTGTAGTCTGTGTAGTAGGGTTCCTTTTGATTCGCCTTTGTAGTGAACTTGATGAAGTCTTTTTATCAATGCATTTCCTGATTCCTTCATGTGAATGTACCTCGTCGAGTCTTTTGCTATAATGAATACGGCTTCTGTTTGACACCACATAACTTGGCAGCCAGATGAAAATGCTGCTCCTGAAGTCGCCGAGGCCACCTGTGTGAATGAGGGTGAGGGTACCTCTTCTGCTGTGCCACTCGCCAACAGCACCCAGCTGGTCCAACTCCACACGAAGCGTAAACGACCAGCGGGTGTGTTTAACTATATGAGGAACAAGATCGTTGAACTTGAGTCGAAGCTGCGGATAGCTGAAGTGGAGCTTGGACGCCTCAGGGCGCGTTCCGCTGGGCCGTTCAATCAGCGCGAACGGTTCCTTCTTGACCAAATTGATCTGATATGTCGACAGCTGCAAGGTGGACTCTAGCTGCTTCGCTTTGATTTCTTCATGCTTGTGTTGTTCTGCATCTTGACCCGTGAATTGCAGTTGTTAACCCCGACTGGCAAGCCGAAAACACTCGAGTGAACGAGCGCGTGGAGGTGGAAGCCACCGGTAGCTCGGTCGAAGCTCGTCAATTCTGGGTACATAAGGAAGAGGGCCGTGTACTCGCGCGGATGCTGGATCGCACCTGGCCGGCTGCGCTCATTCTTGAAGGTTGCAGGAAAGCACTCTGGCAAATCAACAGAGTGTTCTTCCCCCTTGATGAGCAACCGACTGGGTTGCCCGCGCTGTTGGAGAGGTTCCGCAGTAGTAGCAGGGCGTTTGAAGGGGGTCGTCTTCGGTCAGCTTGTTGCCGGGGCCAACACGGCATTTGCCTATGTTCGACTGCATCGACCTCATGTTCCCTTGGACAGAATACTTGATGGCTTGCCTAGAGATGTTGATTATGCTGAATCCCTTGAGGCCGCACGTCAGGTGATATGCAGCAGGTCCTGAACCATACAGAGCGACGTGTAGGGCCACTGGATTGCGCCAAAGGAAGAGCTTGTCGACTAAGAATAGCAGTTTGTTGTATGATGTTAGCTTGTAACATAAATATGCATGTATGCATGCCCATGTGATGTATACTGTGTGATTTTGCACTCGTAGACCTGTATGGCGCGAGCCCCCGAGTGAATCGAGTGGCAGGCCAGGGTTTTTGAGTTATGTCCTGTGCGGCGCAGCCCCCGAGTGATTCAAGTGGCGGCCAAGGCTGTACTTGACCTGTATGGCGCGAGCCCCCGAGTGGTTCGAGCGGCGGCCTAGGATTTTCGGGGTATATGCCTGTGCGGCGCAGGCCCCCGAGTGATTCGAGTGGCGGCCAAGCTGTACTTTGACCTGTATGGCGCAAGCCCCCGAGTGGTTCGAGCGGCGGCCTAGGATTTTAGGGTTATGCCTGTGTGGCGCATCCCCGAGTGATTCGAGTGGCGGCCAAGGCTTGTACTTTGACCTGTATGGCGCAAGCCCCCGAGTGGTTCGAGCGGCGGCCTAGGATTTGCGAGTTATGCCTGTGTGGCGCAAGCCCCCGAGTGATTCGAGTGGCGGCCTAGGCTGGACTTGGACCTGTATGGCGCAAGCCCCCAGAGTGGTTCGAGTGGCGGCCTAGGATTTTCGAGTTATGCCTGTGTGGCGCAGCCCCCGGAGTGATTCGAGTGGCGGCCTAGGCTGGACTTAGACCTGTATGGCGAAGCCCCCGAGTGGTTCGAGTGGCGGCCTAGGATTTCGAGTTATGCCTGTGCGGCGCAGCCCCCGAGTGATTCGAGTGGTGGGCCTAGGCTGTACTTAGACCTGTATGGCGCAAGAGCCCCCGAGTGGTTCGAGTGGCGGCCTAGGATTTTCGAGTTATGCCTGTGCGGCGCAGCCCCCGAGTGATTCGAGTGGCGGCCTAGGCTGACTTAGACCTGTATGGCGCGAGCCCCCGAGTGGTTCGAGTGGCGGCCTAGGATTTTTGAGTTATGCCTGTGCGGCGCAGCCCCCGAGTGATTCGAGTGGCGGCTTAGGCTAGACTTAGACCTGTATGGCGCGAGCCCCCGAGTGGTTCGAGTGGCGGCCTAGGATTTAGGTTGATTACTGCAAAGGAAGAAATGACAAGTCTTTTCCTTCAAATATCTTTATTGATTCTCGCAAACAGGCCGCCTCGTTAAAACCCTTCCAGTCCCCTTAGGTACCCTGGCGAGGGAAAGAGTGCGTAAGAAACCTGCTGCTACTTAACAAGGTGAAGCTTACAAGCTGGGGTTGATCAGGCGTAGAAGCGGCGTAACTGTGCCACGTTCCACGGATTGCTGCAGACTGTCCCTGTCTTCGAGTCCTTCAGGCGGTAAGATCCGTTGCCGATTGCCTCTGTCACAATGTATGGCCCCTCCCACGGGGAGGCGAGTTTGTGCACCTTCTTCTGCTTGAGCCGGAGAACCCGGTCCCCTGGGACGAATGCTCTAGGGCCGCAGTCGCCGACCGTGGTAGTTGCGCAGGTCTTGCTGGTACACGGCTGTGCGGCTGAGGGCGATGTCGCGTGCCTCATCCAGGACATCCACATCATCTTCAAGTGCTTCTTCAGCATCAGACTCGTCGTATGCACCACTCGTGGAGCGTCAAATTTGATGTCGCAGGGCAGGACTGCTTCGGCACCGTACACCATGAAGAATAGTGTATACTAGGTAGATCTGTTTGGCGTGGTGCGTAGGCTCCACAGCACGCTTGGTAACTCCTCACCCAGGCTCCTGCGGCTCGCTTCAATGGTACTCGCAGGCGCTTCTTGATGCCTTGCTGACTAGGCCGTTGGCTTCTCAACTTGCCATTTGGACTGCGGGTGCGAGACGGATGCATAGCTGAGCTGACACCTTGTTCAGAGCAGAAATCCCTGAATTCTTCGGCTGTGAAGTTTGTCCCGTTGTCGGTGATGATGCCGTGTGGCACCCGAACCTGAAGATGATTGACCTGATGAAGTTGACCGCTGAGGTTGCGGTTGAGCTTGTGATTGGGACCGCCTCGATCACTTCGTGAACTTGTCGACTGCCACCAGGAGGTGAGTGTGCCCGCCTGGGGAGGATTTCTTGAAGGGCCCTACCATGTCGAGTCCCCATTGCGCGAAGGGCCACGCGAGTGGTATTGTCTTCAACGCCGACGCTGGTTGCATGCGGCTTGTTGGCGAACTCCTGACAGCCAACGCACTTCTGACCAGCTCTTCTGCGTCTTGCATTGCGGTGGGCCAGTAGAACCCTGCTCGCAAGGCCTTGGCCACCAGTGCCCGACTGCTTGCGTGGTGCCCGCATATGCCGGCGTGGATGTCGAGTAAGATTGCTTGGCCGTCGGCTGCTGGATCGATGCACCTTTGGAGGACTCTGAGATGCTTCCTTGTAGAGCTCGCCATTGAATGAGGTTGAAGCCTTTGGAACGGCGGACGATGCGCTTGGCTTCGACTGGGTTCTCCGGCAGCCGCTGGTGCAGCATGTAGGCCAGATACGGGCTTGTCCACGTGGGCTCGACTAGCATTATCTCCATGACCTTCTCCGTGCTTGGCGGGTTGGCGGTGCTTGTTGTCGATGTAGAGGGTCCTGGCGGGGGCCGGACCTTGATTGAGCGCTGTGTGATGCACTCGAGGAAGACTCCGGGTGGCACCGGAGCTCGATCCGATCCTAGGTTGGCCAGGACGTCAGCTTCTTCGTTGCTTTCGCGGCCGATGTGCCGCAGTTCACAGCCGTCGAAGAGGCCTTCCAGTTGATTGTACAGCTCCCTGTAGGCTATCATGTTGTCAGCGATGGCATCACACTGCTTCATGGTTTGCTGCACAACCAGATAGGAGTCGCCGTAGATCATGAGGCGAGTGGCGCCGCAGTTCTGGGCCATCCGCATGCCGTGGATCAGGGCTTCGTACTCTGCTTCGTTGTTGGAAGGAGTTGGGAACTTCATCTGCAGCACGTACTTCAGCTTGTCGCCTTTAGGTGAAATGAGCACGACTCCTGCTCCGGCTGAGTTGAATTTTTGGATCCATCAAAATACATTGTCCATGCATTGGACAAGTCGGGCTCGTCGGGCAGTTGTGCTTCTATCCACTCTGTGGTGAACTCTGGGAGGACCTGGGCCTTGATTGCCTTCGGGTGTGCGTACTTCAGCCCCCACGGCCCTAACTCGACAACCCACTTGGCGACTCTTCCTGTCGCGGCTGGGTTAGTGAGGATGTCGGATAGGGCAGAGGAGCTTACCACCGTGATCGGGTGCTCGGAGAAATAGTGGACCACCTTCCTGGACGTCATGAAGACTCCGTATGCCAGCTTCTGGTAGTGCGGGTATCGCTGCTTGGAATCAGTTAGCACCTCGCTGAGGTAATACACAGGTCGCTGAATAGGGTGACTCTTTCCTTTTCCTCGCTCGACTACGAGTACGGTACTGACCACCCTGTTCGTGGCTGCCAATATAGGTACAGTGGCTCGTTCTCATGTGGTGCCACCAGCACTGGAGGGTTGTGAGGNATGAGGGAGTATTTATGCTAGATAGTGGGTTCATGCCTTTCTTTGTCTGAGCTCGGGTTGAGAGAAACGATTAAGACTAGAGATGTGTTGTTGCCACTAGGGAGAAAACAACGGTGTGATTTCCTTGGGTTATTTACATTGCTTACATTATGCACTTTGCTTATTGCAATGATATGTTGCTTACAACTTAATACTTTTGGGTGACATGCTGGATATAGCGATCCCGGGGTGGATTATTAGTCATAGATGCAGTTGGATAACGGTCTATGTATTTTGACGTAATGCCCATATTAGATGAAACGGTGAACTATATTGTTTTATGATAGCATTGCTGTGCGCCCACAATTCTGTCAATTGCCATGTTGTAATTTGTTTACCCATCATGTATATCTTTTGGAGAGACACCGCTAGTGATCTGTGGACCCCGGTCCTATTTTCCTACATTGTTTACAACCGTTTTAATAGCTTTTCATCATCATTTGCTCGCTAGTCATATTTCACCCTAATCATATTTTACATCTGCACAATTAATCCTTTGTGTTCGGCAAGACGGAGAGATTGACAACCTCTCTGTTTCATTGGGGCAAAGTACTTGTTTGTGATTGTGTGCAGGTCCACGTCAATTATCGTAAACGTCGTCGTTGACGCCTCACTAAGCCTTCTCCAAGTCCTACTGGATTCTATAAACTTGGTTTCGTAATCAAGGGAAACTACTGCCTTACTACATCATACCTTCCTCTTGGGGTTCCCCAGCGAACGTGTGATCAACGTCATCATGCGACTTTAGGGATGAGCAAGTATGACCTAACGAAGACTAAGCTCGTGTTACACCACCTCTCGGACAGGCTCAATTGCATGAATGAGCACCGTTTTGTACTAGCAAACACCTTCTTTCTTGAGTATCGAGGCTATTGGAGCTTGGAGACGTAACAAAAGGTTCTTAATACGTGTCAAACGTATCCATAATTTTTTATTGATCCATGCTAGTTTTGTGATGTTGTCACATGTTTCTACTATCATATTACATCATTTTTATGCATTTTGTCGGACTAACCTATTGACAAGAAGCCTGGTGCCAGTTTCCTGTTTTTGCTATCTTTTCGTTTTAGAAACTTACCACGGGAAATATTCTCGGAATGCGCTGAAAATTTACGAGGATTTTTTATTCGCCAAGGCGGAGTTTCGGTCCAGAGGGCAGCCCTGGGGGCCACCCACAGGGCAGGGACGACCCCCAGCCGCGGCCTGCCTTAGGGCAGCGGGTGGGACCCTCCCCTGCTCCTGGTGGGTCCCCTCGGTCCCCTCCGACAGCTATAAAATCAGATTAATCCCAAAAATGTCGGGGCAGCCATTATTTTCCAGAGAAGTCACCCCGAGGTGCCGTCACCATAAACCCTAGTTCGGGGGTGATTCTGAAGCTGATCCCGGCACCCTACCGGAGGGGAGATTGATCCCGGAGGGCTCTTCATCGCCATGCCTTCCTCCGGGATGATTTGTGAGTACTCCCACCTTGGACTACGGGTCCATGGCAGTAGCTAGATTGTAGTCTCTCTCCCTTGTGCTTCATGTATTATGATATTGT
Organism: Puccinellia tenuiflora; assembly: GCA_012064385.1. Classification (NCBI taxonomy): domain Eukaryota; kingdom Viridiplantae; phylum Streptophyta; class Magnoliopsida; order Poales; family Poaceae; genus Puccinellia; species Puccinellia tenuiflora. Next base: position 279,460 of record QRDG01000268.1, read on the forward strand.
GAGCTGCCAAACATGATCAAGATCGATTGTTGTAATGCTATGTGATGTGTTTGCTGGGATCTGATGGATTATGAAGTTATGATCAGATTGTGCATGATTCTTATATGTTGATTTATGTTCTTGCATGCTCTCCGATGTGCGTAGTTACTTTGGCCAAGTGATTGTGTGTATGTCCAAGAGGGAGTATTTATGCTAGATAGTGGGTTCATGCCCCCTTTTGTTCCTGGGCACAGTGACAGAAACGTCTAAGGGCGAGGGTGTGTTGTTGCTACTAAGGGTAAAACAGCGGTGTTAATGTCTCTTTTGATATTAGTATTGCTTACTTCATGAGCTTTATTAATGCAAATGTTTGTTGCTTGCAACTTAATACCGTTGGGTGACAGGCTGGATAGCGATCCCATGGTGGACTTTTTAGACAAAGATGCAGTTGGACTCAACGGTCTTTGTTCATTGTCGTGATGCCTACATAAATATTATCATGTTCTCTATGTCATAGCTAGATTAAGTTTGTGTTATAATCTTGTCAATTGCCTAGCAATTTGTTTACCCATCATATGAGTGTTTTATTAACTTGAGAGACTGCACTAGTGAACCCATGGCCCCCGGTCCATCTTTTTAGATTAATTGCAACCTTTATTCATCACTTTTCATCATCATTACTCCTCTGGTCCACTTTCATATTTTCATCTATTTCACTATACAATTAATCGCTTTGTTTTCTGCGAGACCGGAAAGATTGACAACCTTTCCGCTGTTGGGGGCAAGTGATTGGTTGAGTGTGTGCAAGTCCACGTATGTTGAAGATTAAGTGCCAGAGATCTTCAACATTCACTTTGTTGATGATTTCAATGTCCTACTGGTTCGATAAACCTCGGTTCGTTAACGAGGGAAAACTGCTACTTACTACATCCACGCCTTCGCATGGGGCACAACCCAACGCTACCATCACCGATCATCAAGCAGTTTTCTGGCGCCGTTGCCGGGGACTTTGGAGCTACAGCAAGGGGAGTCTCATACTCTCAATCACTTTACTTCGTTTTTGTCTTGCTTGCCTTATTTCTCGTTTAGTTTATTTTTCTTGTTGTAAAATTTTAAAACCCCAAAAAAATAGTGTAGTCTTTATTCCTGTCTTGTTATTTTATCTTATCATTATGTCTTCCACTGAAAAGACCAAGTTGTGTGACTTTACTAGCACTAATAACAATGATTTCATATGCTCTCCAATTGCTCCATCCGCTACTAAAGCGGAATCTTATGAAATTAAGCCTGCATTGCTAAATCTTGTTATGAAAGAGCATTTTTCTGGTGCTAGTACTGATGATGCCGCCTCTCATTTAAATAACTTTGTTGAGTTATGTGATATGCAAAAGTATAAAGAGGTGGAAAGGGACATCATAAAACTGAAGCTTTTCCCTTTCTCTTTGAGAGGGAGAGCAAAAGAATGGTTATTGTCTTTGCCTAGAAATAGCATTGATTCTTGGACTAAATGCAAAGATGCTTTTATTGGAAAATATTATCCACCTGCTAAAATCATACAATTAAGGAGTAACATTATGAACTTTAGAAAATTTTATAATGAACTTGTTGCTCAAGCTTGAGAGAGAATGAAATCTATGGTTAAAAATTGTCCCACGCATGGATTAACTACGTGGATGGTTATCCAAACTTTTTATGCACGTTTGAATTTTTCTTCAAGGAACCTCTTGGACTCGGCCACGGGAGGCACCTTTATGTCCACCACATTAGGTGCAGCAACTAAACTTTTGGATGAGATGATGACAAATTATTCACAATGGCATACCGAAAGAGCTCCAAGTGGTAAGAAGGTAAATCCTGTCGAGAAAATTTCCTCTTTGTGTGAGAAGGTTGATATGATTATGTCTATGCTTGCTACCAATCAGTCCTCTATTGATCCTAATAATGCCCCACTTGCTTCATTAATTTCCCAATAAAAGGATCAAGTTTATGTTAATTTTCTCAATAGAAATAACTTCAACAATAATGCTTATCGAAATAATTTTGGTAGTAACAACTATAAGCCTTATCCTCCCAATAATGGCAACTCGTATGGTAATTCTAATAATTCTAATAACAATGTGTCCTCTGATCTTGAAAATGTTTTAAAGGAATTTATCACTTCACAAAGAGCTTTCAACAAAACCATTGAAGAAAATCATGAAAAACTTGATAGTCTTGTCTCTAAAGTGGAAAATCTTGCTCATGATGTTGAAATTTTAAAAATTAGAACCACTCCTCTTCAAGGCAAGCCTACTGAATCTTTGAATGCTCTTTCTATCCAAATTAATAATAATGAGAGGATGTTAGCTCACTTGCATGCTAGATGGGCTAGAGAAGAAGAAGAAGCTAGAATTGCTGAAATGAATAGGAAAATTGATAAAGTTTATACTATCCAAACTACTAATGAGGATCCTCCTAGACTATTTAAAGATGATGAAATTGATTTTGATAATTGCAATCTTACTGAAGTCATAAAGTTCCTACAAAAACTTGCTAAGCCACCGGATGCAACTAAATTAAATATTGCCTTTACTAAACATATTACCGATGCTCTTATCAAGAGACTAGGGAAGAAAAACTTAAGCTAGAAACTTCTATTCCTAGAAAATTACAAGATGGATGGTAACCCACTATTAAGATGAGAATAAATGACTTTGATTGTAATGCTTTTGTGTGATTTTGGTGCTAGTATTTCTGTTATGCCTAAAAGTTTCTATGAAATGCTTAATTTAAATCCTTTGTAAGAATGCTATTTAAATGCTCATCTTGCTGATTCTTCTAAAAAGAAACCTTTGGGTAGAGTTTATTATATTCTTATTGTTGTTAATGATAACTATGTTCCCGTTGATTTTATTGTTATGGACATTGAGTGTAATGCTTCTTGTCCTATTATTTTGGGAAGGCCTTTTTGAGAACCATTGGTGCTATTATTGATATGAAAGAGGGAAATATAAGATTTCAGTTCCCCCTTAAAAGAGGGATGGAACACTTTCCTAGAAAGAGAAAGAAGCTTCATTTTGAATCAATCATAAGGTCAAGCTATGCTCTTGATGTTGCAAAGGCCTCCGAAAAAACTTGATATTTGGCATTGCGCCTAGCTAAAAGGCGTTAAAGAAAAGCGCTTGTTGGGAGACAACCCATCTTTTACTTTCAGTTTGTTTTTGCTTTTCTTGAGTCATGGAGTTGTTGCATCTATAGCAACTTCATTGTATCTTTTTGTTTTGGTTTTTTGTGCCAAGTTTAGCCTCTAATGCATTGAAAGTGCGAGGTATTGTTTTGCTGTCCAGAAACAGATTCTATGCGCCTATTGCAGACAATCTCGAACAATCCCTGAATTTTATCTTTTCTGATATTTTTAGACAGCAAACCTGATACTTTTATCTATCTTTCGTTAGTTTTGAGTTTTCTGATTTGAGCTACAGAAGTGTCTTGAAAAATTCGATCTTTACAGACTGTTAAGTTTTTGAAAGATTCTGCTTTTATTTTGTATTCGTCTCTTTTACTATCGTCAAATGTGATACTCTAGAGGTGGAGTGGCATATTGAGGCTTAGTAAAAAGTACCTACTGCCCAATAAAGTTGTTTGCAATTTGTCTTGAGTTGAACACATGTGCATTTTAATTTATGAGCACTAACCCTCTAATCAGTTTATGAGAAGTTTTGTGTGAAGGGAGTTTTTAAGTTCCAAAGGAGAGGATAATGAAGAAATTGAAGATGGATCAGAGCTCAAGCTTGGGGATGCCCCCATGGCACCCCCCTCTGAATATCAAGAACCATCAAGCGTCTAAGCTTGGGGATGCCCAAGGCATCCCCTCCTCTTCATCGACTATCATAAGGTCGTCTTCGTTGAACTACGTTTTTATCACTTTACATATTATGTGCTATGCTTGGAGCGTCTTTTTGATTTCAGTTTTGTTTTGTTTGTTTGTTGGCCATATCCTTGTTGGATCCTAGATTTATTTTTTGTGGGAGAGAGGCACGCTCCGCTTTTTCATTTGAATACTCCTTTGCTTCGCTTATATCTTGTTGAGTATTCTTAGCTACTGTTTGTTTGCTAGCAAGCTCTCGCTTTTAGCTTTTATCTTGTTTAGAGCTGCTAGTTGTTGATGTTAAACTCTCTTGTTCTTCACGTATACTTGTTTGAGAGTTGTTATTGATAAATTGCTTGAATTGTCAAAGTGACAAAATGCTATCCATGTGATATTGGAATGAAATGAAAGCCTGCATAGTCTTGTAGATCATTGTGTGGATACTTGATGCGTCTCAATTGTTTTGAGATATTAAGATGAATGCTTAAACTTGCTGGTTATTTGAGTGGAAATTGATTAGTAAAGAAATACAGTAAAAAGGTTGAAACTGTGTGGTGTTTCGTAGTTGTTAATTCATAAAGCTAATCTTTCCATCAAAAGAACTGTTTGGTCAACAAGGGAGACAGTGTGGAGTGTTTATGGTTATGATTGACTGATGTATTATGTTACTCTGTTACCGGTTAATGTTGGATGTTTCCTTCAAATACCATTTTTGCTAAGCCAAAAAACTCTGTACTGAGTGTGATGTCCACTCGTGCATCCAAATCCCAAAGCCAAAGTATCTTGCCAGCTGAGTCCACCATATCTACCTACGCATGGTATTTCCTGCCATTCCAAGTAAATTTGTCATGTGCTACCTTTAAAACCTTCAAAATATACTCGTTTTGGTGCCTCTGTTTTCAAGCTCATGAGGAAGTAAGGAGTGGGTTCGTTATAGCTTATGTCGAGCAAGGTTTTTCTTTTATTTTTCTTTTTTCCCCCTCTATTTCACCCGGTGTTGATGGTTTACGTCCTCACTTGAATCAACCCGAGAGCGGCTTAAGCAAAATATAAATATAACTCACCATTCTCCTCCGCACAATGAAAATCTGAGAAATCAGCTCAAACATTGTTTAGTGGTGAAACAAAGGATAAAGATGAATGTATTCGTTCCTCTAAAACCAGCCGCTCTCACAACTCTAAAGACCTTGCTTGACATAGAGGACTAATGGGCTTCTGAGCTATGCAATCGTTGATGGAATTATGCATCTCTCAAAATTGCTTTTATCTCTATTTTCAAAATCAAAAAGCTTTAGCACATGACTAATCCCTGCTTCCCTCTGCGAAGGACTGTTCTTTTATTTTTAAATGTTGAGTCAGTTTTCCTTTTCCTTCTATCTCTACCAAAGCAAACATACAACATTGACCCTGGGTATCATTGATCATATTGCATCGTCAGATTAATCGTGAATCTTTATATTGACTTTATCTATAAGATAAGCCATTGGAAGTTGAAGCTTTTTTCTAATACTTACATCTTCCTTTGTATTGATTCTCAAACACTTTTGTCGTGGAACCATTACCTTTGAGAATTAGTCAAATATGTGGGGCACATTGCTTTCATGTCTTTAACGTACTATTTATGAAAGGTTTTGCTTGAATGATTCAACTTGGTTATTTATTGCTTTCTTGCTATCAACTATAGACAATTGTTTTGTATCACTTCATTCACGTCATATGATTTACATTACTATCTTGATCAAGATCAATGTTCAAGAAATCAGCCGATTAATCAGTTAACGGGCCAGTTAATCACTACTCGGAGGGTGACCGATGCGAATAAGGGCTATTCGTTGTTTTAACTGTCCTAGGCGATTAATCCGTCTGACAAGCAGATTAATAGGTTGTCGGACCAAGTAACTTGCAATTTGGCAGTTAACTGGCCGTAGTTTGGGCTAATAGAGCCCAAAATTTCTGCTGCCTGTGGTCTTGTAGTTGCCCCACGTATTAGGGATGGGAATTTTTGGGTATTCTCCTTGATTCCGCTTGCTCAGGTGCTCGATCCCGTCCGCCGCCGGACAGGTCCTCGCCGCCGTCCCGTCGCCCACAACCAGCTAGCACGCGTAGCTCTTCCCGGTCAGGTCCCCGCCAGACCTCTGCTCTCTCCCTGCTCCTTTCCTGTTCCCTGGGACCATGCTGCCGGCGGTGCCGTCCCGCCAGATGCTCCTACCCGGTCGATCTGCCGTCCACCCAGCTCCTATCTCCTCCACCTCTGTGCATGCACTCCCCTCCAAGCAGCAAGTGCGCTATTATCTGTCCTCTGGTTCAACTTATTTTATTATGGTGAATTTTGTTATGCTCCTGTGCTGCTCTTCGTATGTTTGCCATGGCAAATTGGCAATTGATGCTGCTTGCCATGTTATTGCTCCAGCTGCTTGCCATGTTGGGAGCTTGGGATAATGGCATATTTTAATATGTTGCATTGCTGGGAGCTTGGGATAATGCTTAAAATCTAGCTGTATGTTGGAATAGCTGTATTTAACCTACAGATTAATGGTCAACCGATTAGTTCAGTTAATATGCCGATTCGCCGATTAATCCCTACTCACCAGCCGACTGAGCAGCTACCAGTTACCGATTTCCTTAACATTGATCAAGATTGTGTTGGTTGCATGTCTCATCAAAAATTATTTTGTTATCACTTACCTACTCGAGGACGAGTAAGACTTAAGCTTGGGGATGTTGATACGTGTCAAACATATCTATAATTTTTGATTGATCCATGCTAGTTTTATGATATTGTCATATGTTTCTACTATCATATTACATCATTTTTATGCATTTTGTCGGACTATCCTATTGACAAGATGCCTAGTGCCAGTTTCCTGTTTTTATTGTCTTTTCGTTTCAGAAACTTACCACAGGAAATATTCTCGGAATGCGCTGAAAATTTACGAGGATTTTTTATTCGCCAAGACGGAGTTTCAGTCCAGAGGGCAGCCCTGGGGGCCACCCACAGGGCAGGGACGACCCCCAGCCGCGACCTGCCCTAGGGCGGCGGGTGGGACCCGCCCCTGATCCTGGTGGGTCCCTTCGATCCCCTCTGACGCCTATGAAATCAGATTAATCCCAAAAACGTCGGGGCGGTGACGAGTAGTGGACTCGGCAAATCCCAAGGTTATGTACCCCGGGTTGATTGAGGGGGAGAGAGTATGAATCGTTGGTGGTTAAGACGGCTAACAGGGGGCGATTTTACCCAGGTTCGGCCCCTCGAGGTGAGGTAAAGACCTACTCCTGCTTGTCTGGAATTATCGAGGTGGCTACAATGGCGAGATGCAATCTCGCTAGGGTTTGCTTGCTGCTTGCTTGACCTAGACGACGCACCCTCCTGGCCTTTATATCACAGGCCAGGTCTCGGGTGGACGGTGCAGATTGCACGTTACAAGATAAGGAGAACTCTCACCGGCCTAACCGACTACTTGGGCCACACGGTACATTTCATGGGCTTCAATGGGCTTCTCTTGGCGTGACCCAGGTATCACCACCGTGGGGCACCCGAAAGGTAGCCCCACGACAGTAGCCCCCGAGTGCTTAGTCGAATCGCAGAGTCGAGTAAAGGACTCCTTCCTCCGGGCACGCCACCTGACTCCTTCGCGAGCCAATCTTCGGCTGCTACTGTCTTGAATAATCGAGTGCGCTTCATGATTTTCTTGACTCGCCAGCTTTCGACTGTCGTTGTCCTTAGTCATCGGGTGCGCGAACAGCGCTCCCGATGGGAGTAGCCCCCGAGATTAAGCTGACTTGCTTGCAATTGAGGTTAAACTCAATTTTTCTTCAGTCGAAAAGCCCGCTCCCGATGGGAGTAAAAGATGACTCGAAATGCCCAAGTCAAAACTGGCCTTGTTCGACGTACTTTGTACTCAGCCTTAATGGCCTACGGAATCAACTTAACTCAGCTATGAAAGCTTACTAGTTGGAGTCCACCCGAATGATGAATTCGGGTGTCATCAGCTTTGTAAAGCTTACTATGTATTTGTCTCACTCGAATGGATTATCGAGTCAACTCAGCTCTCAGAGCTTACTGTTCCTTGTTGCACTCGAAAAACTGTCCGGGTGCTCCATCAGCCCGTTGGCTTACTTTATACGCTTCCGCTGATGACGTCAGGGCTCGAAGGGCTTATGTGAGCCTTCCTCCGCTGAGGAGAATGGACCTCAGGATGAGGCCACAGTCGTCGAGCAGGACGACGATGAAGATGAACTCCCTTCTGCTCACTCGCCGAATGAGGAAGCAGAAGAGGATGACGAAGATGAAGAGCCGCTGCGGAAGCGGCTAAGACGAAGGAATGTCGACTCCACCTCGGGGTCGTCTCGTTGAAGGAGGTGGTTGCGGAGGACAAGGAAGCCCGCGACTCATCCTCCGATGCGGATGAGCCGGTTGATCCGCTGTTCGTGTCTCCACTGAATTCAGCGCCGCCCGCTGGGTTTGGGGGGATGGCATCTCCTCCCATGAGCAGCGAGGATGAAGATGTCACCAGGTAAGCCTTTGCGAGTACGCCTTTTTGTCTTTGTTCTTCTTTCGACTCCTCGGACGCTTGTCTGAAGTTTTGCTTCTTTACACAGCCATCACACTGGTGGGGATGGCTCTTCGCCTCGAGAAGAGGAACATCAATCTGCCGCTGTCCCGGAGCGAACCACTGGGGCACCCGAAGAGGCGCCTGAGGCCAACAATCCCTTGACGTTGAAGACGTCGACCTCCAAGGGGCCAGAAAAAACTGCTGCTACGACTGCAGTGGATGCTGAGCTGCTTGAGCATGTAAGTGTATTCTGTCTTAGCCTTGCAATTTCTTGTGTCGGGTGCGCGAACAGCGCTCCCGATGGAGTAGCCCCCGAAGATGTGCGTGACTAGGATAGTCGGGCACAGATTGACACTTTTGCTTCTTTGCACAGCCGTTTTGTCGTGAGCTGCTAGAGGGAGCCACAGCCTTCATGCGAATGNAATTCTCTTTGCTTTGCTTTAGTCGACTGTTTTTCTTGACTCGCTTTTCTCCTCGCTGCTCGTCAGGATCGAAGGGCTTATGTGAGCCTTCCTCCGCTGATGGAGAATGGACCTCACGACGAGGCCACGTCGTCGAGCAGGACGACGATGAAGACGAACTCCCTTCTGCTCACTCGCCGAACGAGGAAGTGGAAGAGGATGATGAAGACGAAGAGCCGCTGCGGAAGCGGCTAAGACGAAGAATGTCGACTCCACCTCGGGGTCGTCTCCTTTGAAGGAAGTGGTTGCGGAGGACAAGGAAGCCCGCGACTCATCCTCCGATGCGAGTGAGCCGGTTGATCCGCTGTCGTGCCTCCACTGAATTCAGCGCCGCCCGCTGGGTTTGGGGATGGCATCTCCTCCCATGAGCAGCGAGGATGAAGATGTCAACAGGTAAGCCTCTGCGAGTACGCCTTTTTGTCTTTGTTCTTCTTTCGACTCCTCGGACGCTTTTCTGAAGTTTTGCTTCTTTACACAGCCATCACACTGGTGGAGATGGCTCTTCACCTCGAGAAGAGGAACATCAATCCGCGGCTGTCCCGGAGCGACCACTGGGGCACCCGAAGAGGCGCCTGAGGCCAATAATCCCTTGACGTTGAAGACGTCAACCTCCAAGGGGCCAGAAAGAGCTGCTGATACGACTGCAGTGGATGCTGAGCTGCTTGGCACGTAAGTATATTCTGTCTTAGCCTTGCAATTCTTGTGTCGGGTGCGCGAACAGCGCTCCCGATGGGAGTAGCCCCCGAAGATGTGCGTGACTAGGATAGTCGGGCACAGATTGACACTTTTGCTTTTTGCACAGCCGTTTTGTCGCCAGCTGCTGGAGGGAGCCAAGTCCTTCATGCGCATGGAGAAGAGAGGGTCGACTCCGCATTGCTCTGGAGCAAGCCAACAGTGAGTACCAACCCGTGCATTCAGGAGGTGTGTCGACTATCTTTGTTTTTGACTTTGATCCGGTGATTCACAGGCGAAAGGAGAGTCTGGCGAAGCGGGTCGCCGAGCTGGAGAAGTCCCTGGGTGCAGCTCAAGCGTGAGCAAACCCGGGGTGATCTAGAGAAGACCCAGGTTGAACGCTTGCTCGGACTCGCCATGCAATCGGAGGTAAGTATCTCGGCTTGCCTACTTTGTCTTGTGTCGACTTCTGATGTGTCAAAGTGTGGTCATCTTGTTCAGAGCCGTGCGGAGGCGCTCCTCCAGAAGATCTTCCAGTGAGAATGTCGACCTGGAGACGGCTGTTGGCTTCGTTGACCGCGCCCATGCGTATGCTTCGACTGCACTGCAGCAATCTTCGGCGGAGCTGCAGAAGTCGAAGATGCTCTGGCGAGTGTGCATCGGAGCATCTTCCCCAACCAGCCGTTGCCGACCGATGTTGACGCGCTTGCGTCCCCGTTTGAAGGCGAGGCGACCACCCTGGCGGACTACACGCGTGCCAGACGGTACGCGGCTCAGAGTTCACTTTCCGGCTTTTGCTTGGTCATGAGGTTGCAGGCGACTTCGAGGCAGTTGTCAGCGACTTTCCCTCGAAGGCCCGATGGCAAGACCCAAGTCGCTAAACAGCGTAAGCAAGAGCAGTCAGTAGCTGTTAAGCTGATTGATACCTTTGAGAGGTAAGCTTGCCAGGGCTGCAGAGTTGGCCTCCAAGAAGAGTCGCTCGCAGTCGGATTCTGCAGTGTAGTCTGTGTAGTAGGGTTCCCTTTTGATTCGCCCTTTTGTAGTGAACATAATGAAGTCTATTTATCAATGCAATTACCGTGGATTCTTCATGTCAATGTACCTCTTCGAGTCTTTGCTATAATGAATATGGCTTCTGTTGGACACCACTTAATTGGCAGCCTGATGATGAAATGCTGCTCTTGAAGTTGCCGAGGCCACCCATGTAATGAGGGTGGAGTACCTCTTCTGCTGCGCCCACTCGTCAACAGGCCTAGCTGATCCAACTCCCAGACGGAGCGTGAACGACCAGCGGGTGTTTAACTATATGAGGAACAAGATCACTGAACTTGAGTCGAAGCTGCGGAGAACTGAAGTGGAGCTTGAACGCCTCAGGGCGCGTTCCGCTGGGCCGTTCAATCAGCGCGAACGGTTCCTTCTTGACCAAATTGATCTGATATGTCGACAGCTGCAAGGTTGGACTCTAACTGTTTGCTTTGATTTCTTCATGCTTGTGTTGTTCTGCACCTTGACCCGTTAATTGCAGTTGTTAACCCCGACTGGCAAGCCGAGAACGCTCGAGTGGACGAGCGCGTGGAGAGTGAGGCCACCGGTAATTCGGTCGAAGCTCGCCAATTCTGGGTACATAAGGGAGAGGGCCGTATACTCGCGCGGATGCTGGATCGCACCTGGCGAGCTGCGTTCGTTCTTGAAGGTTGCAGGAAAGCACTCTGGCAAATCAACAAAGTGTTCTTCCCCCTTGGTGAGCAGCCGACTGGGTTGCCCGCGCTGTTGGAGAGGTTCCGCAGTAGCAGGGCGTTGAAGCAGGCCGTCTTTCATCAACTTGTTGCCGGGGCCAACACGGCGTTTGCCTATGTTCGACTGCATCGACCTCATGTTCCCTTGGACAGAATACTTGATGGCTTGCCTATGGATGTTGATTACGCTGAATCCCTTGAAGCCGCACGACGGGTGATGCAACAGGTCATGAATCATACAGAGCGACGTGTAGGGCCACTGGATGCGCCAAAGGAAGAGCCTGTCGACTAAGAAAATCAGTTTGTTGTATGATGTTAGCTTGTAACATAAATATGCATGTATGTATGCCCATATGATGTTGTATGTGTGATTTTGCACTTGTAGACCTGTATGGCGCGAGCCCCGAGTGAATCGAGTGGCGGCCTAGGGTTTTGAGTTTATGCCTGTGCGGCGCAGCCCCCGAGTGATTCGAGTGGCGGCCTAGGCTGGACTTAGACCTGTATGGCGCGAGCCCCCGAGTGGTTCGAGTGGCGGCCTAGGATTTTCGAGTTATGCCTGTGTGGCGCAGCCCCGAGTGTTTCGAGTGGCGGCCTAGGCTAGATTTAGACCTGTATGGCGCGAGCCCCGAGTGGTTCAAGTGGCGGCCTAGGATTTTCGGGTTATGCCTGTGTGGCGCAGCCCCGAGTGTTTCGAGTGGTGGCCTAGGCTAGACTTAGACCTGTATGGCGCGAGCCCCCGAGTGGTTCGAGTGGCGGCCTAGGATTTTCGAGTTATGCCTGTGTGGCGCAGCCCCCGAGTGTTTCGAGTGGTGGCCTAGGCTAGACTTAGACCTGTATGGCGCGAGCCCCCGAGTGGTTCGAGTGGCGGCCTAGGATTTTCGAGTTATGCCTGTGTGGCGCAGCCCCCGAGTGATTCGAGTGGCGGCCCAGGCTAGACTTAGACCTGTATGGCGCGAGCCCCCGAGTGGTTCGAGTGGCGGCCTAGGATTTTCGAGTTATGCCTGTGTGGCGCAGCCCCCGAGTATTTCGAGTGGCGGCCTAGGCTGGACTTAGACCTGTATGGCGCGAGCCCCCGAGTGGTTCGAGCGGCGGCCTAGGATTTTCGAGTTATGCCTGTGTGGCGCAGCCCCCGAGTGTTTCGAGTGGCGGCCTAGGCTGGACTTAGACCTGTATGGCGCGAGCCCCCGAGTGGTTCGAGTGGCGGCCTAGGATTTTCGAGTTATGCCTGTGTGGCGCAGCCCCCGAGTATTTCGAGTGGCGGCCTAGGCTGGACTTAGACCTGTATGGCGCGAGCCCCCGAGTGGTTCGAGCGGCGGCCTAGGATTTTCGAGTTATGCCTGTGTGGCGCAGCCCCCGAGTGTTTCGAGTGGCGGCCTAGGCTGGACTTAGACCTGTATGGCGCGAGCCCCCGAGTGGTTCGAGTGGCGGCCTAGGATTTTCGAGTTATGCCTGTGTGGCGCAGCCCCCGAGTGATTCGAGTGGCGGCCTAGGCTGGACTTAGACCTGTATGGCGCGAGCCCCCGAGTGGTTCGAGTGGCGGCCTAGGATTTAGGTTGATTGCTTGCAAAGGAAGAAATGACAAGTCTTTTCCTTCAAATATCTTTATTGATTCTCGCAAACAGGCCGCCTCGTTAAAACCCTTCCAGTCCCCTTAGGTACCCTGGCGAGGGAAAGAGTGCGTAAGAAACCTGCTGCTACTTAACAAGGTGAAGCTTATAAGCTGGGGTTTATCAGGCGTAGAAGCGGCGTAACTGTGCCACGTTCCACGGATTGCTGCAGACTGTCCCTGTCTTCGAGTCCTTCAGGCGGTAAGCTCCGTTGCCGATTGCCTCTGTCACAATGTATGGCCCCTCCCATGGGGAGGCGAGTTTGTGCACCTTCTTCTGCTTGAGCCGGAGAACCAGGTCCCCTGGGACGAATGCTCTAGGCCGCAGTCGCCGACCGTGGTAGTTGCGCAAGTCTTGCTGGTACACAGCTGTGCGGCTGAGGGCGATGTCGCGTGCTTCATCCAGGACATCCACATCATCTTCAAGTGCTTCTTCAGCATCAGACTCGTCGTATGCCACTACTCGTGGAGCGTCAAATTTGATGTCGCAGGGCAGGACTGCTTCGACACCGTACACCATGAAGAATGGTGTATACTGGGTAGATCTGTTTGGCGTGGTGCGTAGGCTCCACAGCACGCTTGGTAACTCCTCCACCCAGGCTCCTGCGGCTCGCTTCAATGGTACTCGCAGACGCTTCTTGATGCCTTTGCTGACTAGGCCGTTGGCCTTCTCGACTTGCCCATTGGACTGCGGGTGCGAGACGGATGCATAGCTGAGCTTGACACCTTGTTCAGAGCAGAAATCCCTGAATTCTTCGGCTGTGAAGTTCGTCCCGTTGTCGGTGATGATGCCGTGTGGCACACCGAACCTGAAGATGATTGACCTGATGAAGTTGACCGCTGAGGTTGCGGTTGAGCTTGTGATTGGGACCGCCTCGATCCACTTCGTGAACTTGTCGACTGCCACCAGGAGGTGAGTGTGCCCGCCTGGGGAGGATTTCTTGAAGGGACCTACCATGTCGAGTCCCCATTGCGCGAAGGGCCACGCGAGTGGTATTGTCTTCAGTGCCGACGCTGGTGCATGCGGCTTGTTGGCGAACTCCTGACAGCCAATGCACTTTTTGACCAGCTCCTCTGCGTCTTGCATTGCGGTGGGCCAGTAGAACCCTGCTCGCAAGGCCTTGGCCACCAGTGCTCGACTGCTTGCGTGGTGCCCACATATGCCGGCGTGGATGTCGAGTAAGATTGCTTGACCGTCGGCTGGATCGATGCACCTTTGGAGGACTCCTGAGATGCTTCTCTTGTAGAGCTCGCCGTTAATGATGGTGAAGCCTTTGGAACGGCGAACGATGCGCTTGGCTTCGACTGGATTCTCCGGCAGCCGCTGGTGCAGCATGTAGGCCAGATACGGGCTTGTCCACGTGGGCTCGACCAGCATTATCTCCATGACCTCCTTCTCCGTGCTTGGCGGGTTGGCGGTGCTTGCTGCCGATGTAGAGGGTCCTGGCGGGGGCCGGACCTTGATTGAGCGCTGTGTGATGCACTCGAGGAAGACTCCGGGTGGCACCGGAGCTCGATCTGAACCTAGGTTGGCCAGGACGTCAGCTTCTTCGTTGCTTTCGCGGCCGATGTGCCGCAGTTCACAGCCGTCGAAGAGGCCTTCAAGTTGATTGTACAGTTCCCTGTAGGCTATCATGTTGTCAGCGATGGCATCACACTGCTTCATGGTTTGCTGCACGACCAGATAGGAGTCGCCGTAGATCATGAGGCGAGTGGCGCCGCAGTTCTGGGCCATCCGCATGCCGTGGATCAGGGCTTCGTACTCTGCTTCGTTGTTGGAAGGAGTTGGGAACTTCATCTGCAGCACGTACTTCAGCTTGTCGCCTTTAGGTGAAATGAGCACGACTCCTGCTCCGGCTGAGTTGAATTTCTTGGATCCATCAAAATACATTGTCCATGCATTGGACAAGTCGGGCTCGTCGGGCAGTTGTGCTTCTATCCACTCTGTGGTAAACTCTGGGAGGACCTGGGCCTTGATTGCCTTCGGGTGTGCGTACTTCAGCCCCCATGGCCCTAACTCGACAACCCACTTGGCGACTCTTCCTGTCGCGGCTGGGTTAGTGAGGATGTCGGATAGGGCAGAGGAGCTTACCACCGTGATCGGGTGCTCGGAGAAATAGTGGACCACCTTCCTGGACGTCATGAAGACTCCGTATGCCAGCTTCTGGTAGTGCGGGTATCGCTGCTTGGAATCAGTTAGCACCTCGCTGAGGTAATACACAGGTCGCTGAATAGGGTGACTCTTTCCTTCTTCCTCCCGCTCGACTACGAGTACGGTACTGACCACCCTGTTCGTGGCTGCCACATATAGGTACAGTGGCTCATTCTCATGTGGTGCCACTAGCACTGGAGGAGTTGTGAGGGTCTGCTTCAGTTTGTCGAATGCGTCTTGTGCCTCCTCTGTCCACTCGAATTTGTCTGCCTTTTTCATCAGTTGGTAGAAGGGCAGGGCCTTTTCTCCCAACTTACTAATAAACCGACTGAGCGCTGCGACTCTGCCGGCTAGGCGTTGTACTTCATGAAGCTTAGTCGGTGCAGGCATGTCGAGTATGTTCTGCACCTTCTCGGGGTTGGCTTCGATTCCTCTCGCAGAAACAAGATACCCCAGTAGTTCTCCGGCTGGGACGCCGAAGACGCACTTTTCTGGGTTTAACTTGATCTGGTACTCGTTGAGCGCGTCGAAGACCTTGTGGAGGTCGTCGATGAGGCTGTCCTCTGTGCGGGTGGTGACGACTATGTCGTCGACGTAGACTTGGACAGTCTGTCCTATGAGCTCCTTCAAGCAAGCCTGCATCGTGCGCTGGTACGTGGCTCCAGCGTTCTTCAACCCGAAGGGCATCATCTGGTAGCAGAATACATCGTGTGGTGTGATGAACGCCGTCTTCTCCTGATCCTCGACTTTCATCCTGATCTGCTGGTACCCAGAGTAGGCATCCAGGAAGGATAGGCGTGCACAGCCTGCAGTCGAATCGACGATCTGATCAATCCACGGGAGCGGAAAGTGATCCTTGGGGCAGCATTTGTTGATGGCGGTGAAGTCGACGCACATGCGGAGTTTCTTCGTCTTCTTCTTTTCCACCAGTACCGGGTTTGCTACCCACTCTGAATCCTTTATTTCTCGAATAAATCCGGCGTGAAGCAACCGGTCAATCTCCTTGCTGATGGCGTCTCTCTTGGGACCCGCGAAGCGCCTCATGGACTGCTTGACTGGTCTGGCGTCTTTGCGGACGCGTAAGGAGTGCTCGGCGAGTTCCCTTGGTATACCTGGCATGTCAGAAGGTTGCCAGGCGAATATCTTCCAGTTCTCGCGCAGGAACTCGACGAGCGCGCTTTCCTATGCATTAGTCAGGCTTGATGACACCCTGACCGTCTTGTCGGCATCCGTCGGGTGTACCTGGTGAGCCCTTGTGTCGTCGCTTGTGTTGAATGTCGACTCCTTGGATGATTTCTTCCGCGGCGGGAACAGAGTCTTGTCATTGTCGACTGCCATCGTCTCCAGGTGCTCGTCCATCCCGAAGAACTCAGAAATCCTGCTGAACTCGCGGTCGCAGCTATCAGACCGGTCGAAGTCGCCTTTCACCGTGATGACACCCTTTGGTCCCGGCATCTTGAGCAAGAGGTAGGCGTAGTGGGGCACTGCCATGAACCTGGCAAAGGCCGGACGACCCAGTATGGCATGATATTGTGATTTCCAGTCGACAACCTCGAAGTCGATCGCCTCTCGCTGGAAGTTTTCGGGTGTGCCGAATATAACATCGAGTGTAATGGTTCCCATGGGCGTGACTGCTTGCCCTGGTACTATACCGTGGAAGGTATTTGCTGATGGCGTTAGGTTGGATGTTGACCTGTTCATCCTTCTCAAGGTGTCGGCGAAGATGATATTTATACCGCTGCCTCCATCCATGAACACCTTCTTCAAGGTGTACTCCCCGATCTGAGCTTCGACTACCAGAGCAGCGTGCCCGGGTCGTGGTATTGCCGGCGGGTGGTCCGCTCTGGAGAAAGTGATCGCCGTTTCTGAGCCTCTCAGGTAATCGGGTACTGCAGGTGGATTGGTGAGTGCTTGGTAGACCTGGCGGGTGATGATTTTCTGGGTCCTGTTGGAAGGACGTCCCTTCTGTATCATGTTGATCTGCCCACGTGCTGCCGGGAACGCGTTAGCAGGATCCTGCGGCTGTGGCTGTGGCTGTTGTTGCTGTTGCGGGTAGAAGGCCAGCGCTGCTTGCGCTGGGTTGGCGACTGGAGGAGGAGGTGGCGCCTGGAGGGCCAGCTGTCCGGCTGGCTGTGCCACGGGTGCCGCTTGACTATCACGCTGTCCGTTCTGAGGGACTATTCGCGAAAACGCCCTGTATATCTTTTGTGCCTTTCTGCAATCCTTCAACAGGTGGCGGGATCCCCACTTGCCTGTTTCTGGGTCCCTGAACATGTGATGCTTGCAAGGTTGCTCTAACTCTTCTTCCTCAGTCAGTGGGCGTCTCCGCCACTCGCGCTTGCGACTTCCGTCTCTATGGTAGCTGCTGCCACCGTCCTGGTTGTACTGCCTTTCATTCTCACGGGGGGTTTCGAATCCCGCCGCTACTAACTCGATCGAGTCGTTGCTGACGTAACGCGGCTTCTTCTTCAGGCGCCCTTCTCGCCAGTTGCTGGGTCCTGCTTCTTGCCTCGGGGATCGTGGTGCGTCACGAACAGAGTCTTCTCCATCTGCCCACTGGTTGGCTATCTGCATGAGCTCGATCATGTTCCTCGGCCTAAGCCTACCGAACTCCTCACGGAGGTCGCGGCGGTAAACGCCGTGCATGAATGCATCCATCACCCTGTCCTCTGAGGTGGCTCCATCCATGGTGTTGCGAAGTAAGGTCCACCGCTGGATGTACGAACGGAGTGGCTCGTCTCGACCTTGCTTGCACGCCTGGAGCTCAATGAGGGTTGTTGGCCTTGCGTATGTCCCCAGAAAACTCTTCACGAAGGCGTTCCTGAACTCGTCCCAGGTGCTGAATGCGTCCCTGGGCTGAGTGTTGAGCCACCCGCGAGCAGATCCCGTGAGCATCAACTGGATGTACTGCATGGCAGTAGTCGAAGTACCACCTTGACAGCTGCACGCGATGAGGTAGTCTTCCAGCCAGTCCCTTGGGTCTTGCTTCCCATCATACTTGGGTGTCTCTGCTGTTAGCTTGAAGCCTTTGGGCATCTTCGTATCGCGGATGTTGAAGCTGAAACATGCGGCTCCGCGTGGCTCGAAGTCGTCGTCGTCGTAGTCGTTGGCTTGTGCACTCGCCGCTCGCAGCCGTCGACTGCGGTCCACCCTTCTCTGCGCGACGACGTTACGGACATCTTCGCCTGGCTGCGGCTGTCGCAGTCGAATTGGGGCTGGGTCTGCAAGTGGTGCGGGTTCACGATCGCGGCGGTCTCGATTCTCATGCACCCTTCCTGCTGGTGCTGACTTTGCCAAGACTTCCTCGACTTCCCTGAGGGATTGGATTTGTCGCCTGTGGAGGCGGGCGTGGGCGTCACCCTCCGGCGGCTGTGTTAGTCGCAGGTAGGTTTCGACCGCCATGAGGGCCGAAGCGGGTGTCTTGGGGACGGGGATTCCATCCGCATCTTCCGTCATGAATGACGACTCCAGATTGCGAGTGAGGTGGACGCGATCAGCTTCTGGCACCCGTGGCATGCGGGCCCTGTGACGTCCTCCTTGCGAGACTTCCTCCGATCCGGCCAAGAACGAGTGTGCTGCCCTCCTCGCACTCGACGCGTCGGCTAGTTCTTTGCGCCGAATCAGATCGGCCTTCTCTTGGCGGACTCGCTCGGACTCCTTCCAAAGCAAGTATTGGACCGCCAGTTGGTCTTCTCGAGGTTCATCTGGTGAAGGGAACGTGCCTTCGTCCACGTGCTTCATGGCCTGGATCGCCATCTCCCGAGTGATGGTGAGTCTTGTCACCCTGTCCGGCATGGTCACCTCCAGCGGGTATACGTGTTCCCCGCCGTTGGATCTTGCTGGGCTGGCCATATAGACTTGCGCGGGGTAAACCCGTCGAGTGGGGCTGATGCTCCCAGTCCTGCTTCCTTCGTCCGAGCTATGCTCAGAGTCGAAGATCACAGCAACGTGGCGGGTGCCACGATCACTGCTACTGGCGATTCCGCGACGCAGAGGCGCGGTTGGCGTAGGCGAAATTGGCGTAAATTTTGGCTTCGTCCGAGGCGCGGACAAGAAGGTTGGAGTAGACTTGTTCCGCGCCAAGGTTGCAGTAGATGCGATTTTTCTGGTAACTGCGGGTGTGGTCACCGCAGTCGCCTTTGACGCAGTCGTAGATGGTGCTGACGCAGTCGAAGTAGATGCGATCTTCACGGCAGTCGATGACATGATTGCCGTGGCCGCAGTAGGTGCGATCTTCGCGGCGGGTGAAGCCGCGGTCGGCGCAGTCGGTGTAGATGCTGGCGCGTCCGTCGCGCGCAACGTGGCCAGCGTGGGCCGGAGCGTTCCGCGACTGTCCACCAGATAGCGCAGACTACCGAAGGTAATCCACGTGCTCTGCTGCACCTCAGCGTACGCCGGGAGATCCGCCGGCGAGTGGTGGACGAACTCGAGGAAGCCGGTGTAGATCGACTCCCTGGCGCTGATGCCGTTCTTCGTTGTTGATGAGGCCGGCGCAACCATGACTCCAACGATCTGTTCTTCCCACAGACGGCGCCAATTGACGAGTAGTGGACTCGGCAAATCCCAAGGTTGTACACCCCGGGTTGATTGAGGGGGAGATAGTATGAACGTTGGTGGCTGTGACGGCTAACAGGGGCGAGTTTACCCAGGTTCGGCCCCTCGAGGTGAGGTAAAGACCTACTCCTGCTTGTCTGGAATTATTGAGGTGGCTACAATGGCGAGATGCGATCTCGCTAGGGTTTGCTTGCTGGTTGCTTGACCTAGACGACGCACCCTCCTGGCCTTTATATCACAGGCCAGGTCTCGGGTGGACGGTGCAGATTGCACGTTACAAGATAAGGAGAACCATCACCGGCCTAACCGACTACTTGGGCCACACGGTACACTTCATGGGCTTCAATGGGCTTCTCTTGGCGTGACCCAGGTACCACCACCGTGGGGCACCCGAAAGGTAGCCCCACGACAACGCGCCTGGTGCAGCGGAGGTAGCGGACGCGGGTGTTGGCGGCGGAGACGGCGACGGCAGGAAGTCTGCCGCGGCAGAGTTTTCTGCTTGTTCCGCTGCCGCGGCAGAGGTGGAAGCAGGAGAGGGCGCGGCAGGATCGGCTGCCGCGGCAGGAGCGACGGCAGGATTTGGCTGGTGAAGAAGGGAAAAGTATTGCGACGAGGGGGATTAGTAGACGGCGTGGATGAGTTAGGATCTAGAGGTTGACGCTCGAAAAAAGGAAAAATATTTTCAGCAAAAGTTACATGACAAGACACATGAACACGACCACTAACGAGATCTAGACAACGATATCCTTTGTGCTCGTCGGAAAAACCTAGATGGACACACGGGGTAGAACGAGGTGAAAGTTTGTTAGGAGAAGTAGAGTAGGAGTTAGGAAAACAAAGACAACCGAAGACACGAACGTCGGAGTAGTTCGGATGAGAGAGAAATAAAGAGAAGTAGGGTGTGGTGTGAGGATTAACTTTAGATGGTCGAATATTAAGTAGATATGTGGCCGTGTGGAGGGCTTCAGCCCAGAACTTCGGAGGCATAGAAGATTGAATAAGAAGAGTGCGAGTGATGTCATTAAGAGTGCGAAGAGAATGCTCGGCCTTGCCGTTTTGAGGGGAGGTATAAGGACAGGAGAAACGCAAGAGAATTCCATATTGAAGAAAGAAATTTTGATTTTTAAAGTTGTAAAATTCACGACCATTATCGCATTGAATAAATCTTATAGGAAGGAAAAAGTGGACCGAGACATAATGCTGAAAGTTAAGAAATATATTGTGAACGTCGGATTTGTTGCGTAAAGGAAAGGTCCAAACATAATGTGTAAAATCATCAAGAATAACAGGATAATACTTAAAACCAGAGACACTTTCTATTGGTGATGTCCAAAGATCACAATGAAGTAATTCAAAAGGAAAAGTACTAGAGGATTGAGAGGAGCTAAAGGGGAGACGAACATGTTTGCCTAATTGACACGACTGACACATAGAAGAATTGTGAGAATCTCTATTACAAGGTATTGAAAATTCACTAAGGAGTGTAGATAACACATTATTATTGGGATGGCCGAGACGTTGGTGCCACAGATCAACAGAGGCCACCATAGACGTTGGAGGGGCAGCGGCCGGAACACCATGGAGGGAATACAAATCACCAGAGCTATTGAATCGATCGATTTCGGCCTTGGTCCGGTAATCCTTCACAGACAAACCAAAGGGATCAAATTCGACAGAAACGTGATTATCATTGGTGAATTGGCGAACAGAAATCAGATTTTTAATTAGTGCAGGAGCTACAAGAACATCACGAAGAAGCAAAGGTTTGATTGGGGATTGGATTTGGGCTTGACCGACACAGTAAATAGGAATAGAGGATCCATCACCGAGAGTAATAGAGGGAAAAGGCGACGGTGTGCAAGAAGACAGCAAATTACTCGATGCAGACATATGACTAGAAGCACCAGAATCGAAAATCCAATCCGTACCTGAGTTCCCTTGTGCAGCAAAGTTGTTCATGGCTTGTAGAAAAGCAGCTTGGTCCCAGCTCGGAGTCGAAGTAGAGGCCGGTGTAGACATGGTAGCTGGCGGGTGTGGCGGCATCGGCAGTAGGGCCGGCATCGGCATAAAGAGAGAGCCACCATCATTGTACTGCGGCATGGAGGGGGCTGATGTAGCGCCATATGATGCATAAGGAGGGGCGTTGTAGATCGATGCCGCGTAGGCGGGGGCAGCGTGGTACGCGGCCGTCGGCTGTCGTGGCGCGAGGATGGGAGCGCCGGTGTGAGGACGGGTACCGGGCTGCCAGCCACCGGTGTAGGCAGGCGGGGCACCATAGGGCGTCGGGGCGGACCAGGGCATAGGCCACGCCTAGACTAGCCTGGTCCACGGATCAGGAGAGGGGCGCCATCCGGGCGGCGGTGGTGGTGCAGTCGGTGGTGCAGTCGGTGGAGCCGGAGCCGAGGGCGGAGGAGGAGCATGCACCGTGCGAAATTGCGGCGGTTTAGGGTTTCGGCCCCTGTAGTTGGGACTTGGACGCCAGCCCGATGGTTGAGGAGGAGCCATTGGTGGAGGTGGCGGTGGCGGCGGTGGCGCAGGCGGGCGAGGAGCAGCAGCGAAGACCTGAGGACGGGAGTCCTTGTTAGTTTGGGCACGATCGGCCCATTGGAGCATCGAGCGAACCTCGGCGAAGGAGGGGCGCGGACGCATCATAGGGATGAAGGAGGCCTGTTTCTCGAACCGCTCGCTGAGGCCGACGAGGAGGACGTTGATGAGCTGGCGATCGTCGATCGGATCACCAAGTTTGCGGAGTTCATCCGTGATCGCCTTGAGGCGTTGGCAGTAGACGCCGATGGGTGCATCACCTTGCACCGTGTTCTGAAGCTCGGTGTGGAGATTGTTGGCGCGAGCGTCGACGTTGTCCTGGAAGAGCTGACGAAGGGCTGCCCATAGATCGGCGGCGGAGGCACCATCACGGTGCACGAGATTGAAGATTTCCGTGGAGACTCGCATGTAGATCCATTGAATAATGGCGAGATCATCCTTGGCCCATTGCGGATCATGAAGTTGAGGGCGAGCGTCGTCGGCGACGTGAGAGCGCAGGTTGCATCGCCCGAGGTGGACGTCGAAGAGGTGACGCCAATGGTAGTAGTTGTGAGCAGCGAGGTCTAGGGTTACGGGGATGTAGGGGCTAATATCGGAGATGGTGTCGGTGAAAGAGATTGAAGGGGCTATTGGTGGAGGTAGAGCTAAAGTGGAGGTAGAGGTGGAGGAGGCCGCGGCCGCGGCGACCTTGGCGGCGACGATGGAGGCGCGCCGCTCGAAGTAGCCGGGCGGCGGCGGCGGGGTCGGCGGGTTGGCCATACCCTAGGATCGTAAGTCTGATACCATGTAGAATTGTATTGAATAATAATCGATAGCAATATTGTGCCGGTTACAAGAGGTATATATGAGGGGCATAGGCCACCGACCTAACCTAACACAAACCGAATAGGACTCTAAAATACAATTACAACTTGTATTCTAACAATATCATGTCAAACAGCAAGATCTAGTTTTGCAATCAGATCAACACGACAAGATCGGGACAGGATCCAAGATGACACCCAATGCGAGATGAGATCGACTGCGCAAGATTTGCCCTGGTTCCTTCCTGCCCTCCACGCCACATCCAACTAATCACACCCTCTCCTTGATGCATGATGCCCTCTTGACTAGAACGGTCCGCTGTGGCATTGACTTCTCCCCTTCCACAAAGCATCGTCCATGGAAACCTAATCTTAGGGCCGGAGTGACAGTGCAAATCTAGATAGTGACAGTGATACACGTATACTGGTGGGTGACGTGCATGCGTAATCGATTCTTGAGTGAAAGTTTTGGCATTTATCTCGTCGCCGGCCATGTGCACGTACGCTCCGCTACGCGGCTAGATCGAGGGGTGAAACAACACGTACGAGACGGGAATATTGCGGCAGATGGGCGAGAGTGAGTGGAGCGCCCAACATTTCCTGGCCGGTGAATGGGAGCTGGACAGCGCCGGAGGAAAAGCGGAGAGGCGCACAGGGCAGCTCTCACTGGCCACAGGACCGCCTGTCGAACCTACCTACCTACCGGGTGCGCTGCATTTGCATGGCCCTTCGTTGCGGTGAGGACGGATGAGCTCGTCGCCGGCCGGCCGGTCGGTCGACGGATCCACTGGCGGCCGGTGAAGTGCGCAACACTAGCTAGCCGCAAATGCATGAGGAGTAAGGATGCATATGCATTGCATGCAAGTCGTTTCCGATTTTAGTCCATACATGATCACCGGCTCACTGCAGCGATGCAAATTACCTGAGATTCCCTAAAAAAAAGAAAATTACTTGAGATTGTCGCTGCTCATGTCGAACTTCGCCGCTTTGCTCCTTACTGATATACGTAGCTAGCTGTAAAGACATGGGATTTCCTGCTAATCACTCCTCCTTCTGCTCTGCTCGCTGGCTGAATCCTGACTCCGTGTTTACTGCGCGAAATTCAGGTGCTAGTCTGCATTGGAGCTCTGCACTTCTTTTAAAAAAAATGGATGGAGCTCTCTTTTTTTTTTTTGAGGGCTAATGGATGGAGCTCTCTGCTTTGGTATCGGCATGCGATCTGCGTTGGTAGCCCGTGGAGTGGATTGGTCTGATCATCGCCAACACCACGGCATCCAAGCCCAGTGAGAGCTGCTACCCATGAGACAAAAGTGGCCATGCGTATCGAGTCCAAATTGTCCACCAGGTGGCAAACGGGCTGTCAAGTGCCTCTGACTCATACGTCTACGACTACGAGACCTAAAAAACGAAGTGCTTGCTGAGTTGCTGTATGGAATTGCTAACCGGATGTATGGAATGCAATAAGCTTTTGGATTGTTGTCGTACTGTTTGGTTACTGCTATCAACATTATTGACTGATACGAGTAGAAAGAATTGAGGTTGGCAATTCTTGGTTGAATTGCCGCTTAGCCTCAACCTCTAACTTGTGATTTTTGGAGTACATAACTTTAAAATTGACAAGTTTTCGATGATTTATGTGATATAGCATCAAGACGCTGAATTTTTATCTTGTTTAATTAGGAAAAGGTTATTACCATGCACATGAACAGTCAGCGAGTATGCAGCTACCATCTTGCTAGTTATCGCGTACAGAGTCATCCGTTTAGCAGCTTGTTTAGTAGAAGAAACAAGACACAGTTGCCACCATGTTTAGAAGTATATATGTGAGTCACTAGAGGAAATCGGCTCGTAGTCGATGGGTTTATGTATGCCGACGGCTTTTTATAATATATGTGAGACTCGGATCGATGGGCGAGACGTACCAAATATAAAGCCGTCTAGACTCTTGTTATTGATGAACTCGTAGATCAGCTTTCTCTCCTCGCCATGGACACAACAGCCCAGGAGCTTCACCAGTTTGCAATAATTTACGTGATGTAGCATCAAGCGGTTTGCAAACGGCTATGGCCTCAATAGACAAAACGGCGAGAAAGGTCATGAGTCTTACTGGCTAGCACATGAGGTGGTGAGCTAGCCAGCCAGGGTTTGAGCCTCACTTCTGCCTATTAAAAATCATGTCCCTAGTTCCTCCTAGGACAAGCTCATTTTTTCAATAGACAAAACGGCTATGTTTTTACAACTTTGTTGTTCCCTCCAATGTCTCAAATCTCACTAGTCTATCTAACCGTCTCACCTTGTTTGTCTCAAGAACACACACGATGTTAGGAACTCAACACATACTACACATTCTAAAGAAACACTATTAACTATCTCTCAAGAGGCAATTATCCTTGGTCATATTAGGGGCTACATATTTTTTCTTGACTTCACAATCTTCTTTGCTCATTGCAAATATTTATACAAATAATTGTCACCTATGCAATGACATAACCGACGACTTCACTTATACATGACTCATCCACCTCTAACAAACTAGATCATGCATATAGTTACAAAGTTGGTGCCAGCCTAATTCAGCTTTAATTAATATTGTTATGTGAGAATCTTTATTATTTATTTAAGAACTACATAATATGTGTTATGCCTAACAGTTTTTTTTGTAAATGAGTTATATTATTTGTTTATTTAGCTCAACATGGACTTGCACTTGATAGATTGCTTGTAAGTCTATTTTTTGTGTGTGAACCATCAGGTGGACACTTATTTCATACCACATTTGGTACTTTGTGTGTCAGGAGTATCGCCTCGTGTTTTTATGTGCAAAATAGGTTACAAATTTTTTTTTTGAGAAACACAGTATAACAAAGACGCTCACATACACACACGCACACTCGCCACTACAAACATACACACGCACATCCTACCCCTATAAGCACCTCCGAAATACTGCGTCCGGCATATCTTGAGGTTGACGAAGTCATCACGGGCGCCTCACTGTTGACGGGAACGTCACGTACCACTTAAAGAACATCGCCGGTTAAATCCTGGAATAATTCCAAGTAAAAGCGAGCACCCATGCCAAGTCTAGGACTTGAACCTGGGTGGGCTGGTTCCACCACACTGAACCTAACCATCAGAGCAGCTCAGTTCGCAATAGGTTACAAATTTATGTTGAGGTATTTCTAATTATGTTTCTTCCATGATCAGAATAGCAAACATGTGATTGTCTGTTTGTTGCATGCACAAACACTATTGTCTCAGGAAGAGCACCTCTTATGGAAGTGGGTTCATCGTTTTTTCTTCAGACAATTACATGTGTATGCATCATGGTCTAGGCATGTTTGCTTAATGAAAAACACAGTGCTTGATTTGCACTTGATGGATTTGCCCTGTAATTCTATTTCTAATGGTACATGTTCAACGCCTCACCTTATAGTGTACACCTTTTTATTGCTGCGATCAATGCCTCACCTTATACTGTATCCTTTTTGTTTCTATGATTTTTACCCCGTCAATTATTAAATTATACGAATAGATCGCACCCTAGCATCCCCGCCGCCGCACAGACCATGGTCGCCGCCGCCTATCAGAGGTAGCCTTACGCAGTCCGCGCCGCCCATGATCCTTGCTGCTCGGAGAACAGAGACTGGTGTCACTTCCATCCAAGGCGCAAACCGCCACTACACCGTCCGCCGCGCCGCTGCAACGAGACGTCGCCATGTCGTGATGCTCGACATCCGTATCACTCCCAAGCCCTAGTCGTCGCCCCCACACCGACTCCACGCGTGAAGGGACGAAGAGGCCCCGTCGTTGTCGGTGTCGATCGGGCTTCGGCCGGTCGCGCCCTAGGGCGGCGGCAAGGGAGGAGGAGGGGGAGGGTTTGGCGGTGGGGTTTGGATTTCCTCCCGCTCACCTCGCGGGGGCAACATGGGAGTGTGGAAAGGTACCTACCGCTCACGATCGCCTCCCTGCAATAATATGTTGCTTACATTATGCAAATAGATTAAGGAATCTCATCAATGTTTTGAAACTGGATTTTTCAGAATGCATTTGACAAGGTACAATGGGATGCAATCTTACGTAGCCTAGCAATGAGGGGTTTTCCTGAGAAATTAATCTCGTGGATTAGACACTTGGCAAGTACTTCCTTAATTTCTAAATATAAGATGTTTTAGATATTTCACTGCCAAGCCCACGTACGATTGGCTTTGTCAGGGTAGGATCAGGTTTGCAGCAGCTGCTTGCATGGAAGCGAGGGCACCTTTGAAATGCAATATATATATTCCAGTGGCTAGCGATCAAGCGACGATTATATGGACCACGGTGAGACTGAGACGAGCTAGGCATGGGCTGCAGCAGGAACCGACTGCCTGCTTCACCTGTCTACAGGAGTTGGATTGGGTTGATCACATGTCGAAGATCAAGGCCGGAGGAAGGCAGCCTGTGGCGCAAGGCCGGTGTTGGTGGGTGTTGAAATGTTCTGGCCTCGATAGCGTGTTGGGCCGTCTGGATTCCTCTGACCACCTTCCGTCCGGAGGCGGCCCTTTTCACTCTCGAGTCATACGGGCTCGCTTTGCACGACGAGCTCAACATTTTTTCTTCTGTCAACCTGCACCCACCGGAGTCTTCTTCTTTCTCCTGCTGTGCTTACAGAAAAGGGCGGACCTGGACCAGTTCATGGCTTCTCCGTGAGCTGAGCTCCGCACCGAATCTTGAAAACTGACTCGCATTCACATGTTTCTCCTCCGACTTTTTCCTGCTTACATATCCATCACGCCATAATACTCAGACCCTTTCTTTGTTTCACGGGAATATATCAATCCGTTGACTGCACACAAAGCCTAACGAGAAATTCAGATGCAACGTTACACACACCTCGATTGTTGTGGCGCACTGAATTTTTGCTAGCTTCATCGTGTTACAGCGATCAAACAGCTACAATCATTTCTGGTCAGTTCATGTGGCTGAGAGTTGAAACAATCTGTCAGGTTTTTGGTGCAATTAATCATACCGCACATCTTCAACCCTTCTACTGACCTCTGAGCATGGTTTGGTGACTTTGTGTTAATCCGTGGTCATACAAATTCCAACACTCCGATGAATACGCATGCAACATACTCCTGTAGTAAGTTACTTCCTTAATTTTATCTGAGCCTTGTTGGTTGGTGCCTGGAGTTCTTGTTGCCCCTTTTCAAGTCCTAGAGTGGCGGACTGTAGCGGCGATGGTCCAAGATGGCGATCCGGCGGACAGGTGTCGACCGTTTCAACGTGCTGTCTGAAAATTTTAAATTGACGACACAGCTGCTTGGAGTGAAGAACAAAAGAGGCAGATATATGCGTCATCCAGTCGGCGTTTCTTCCGTCCTCTTACGGAAGAATAATCAAGGGCGCAATGACAGTGATTAGCGTTCTCATTTGGGTGCTGTGTTCTGGTGTCACCTGCCACCGGGTAGAAGAATACGTGCGTTTTACTGAAATTTAGGTGACATATGTCCCAAATTCTTGAATTAGAAGCGGTAGGTGGTATATATGTTTGGCTGGATATATACGTGGACCTTAATTAAAACATTGTCATCGATCTCGAGAAGAAAAACACTGAATTCATACACCATCCCACCCAGAGCAGCAAGAGGAACATATATCCAGATCAGCGAAGCGTTGGAAGAGGCGATTAAGTTAGTCTTCTAAAGTAGGAAAGAACAAGTATGAAATAAAATACGAAGGATCAAAGTTAACCAACCAAATCTAGTCAAATTAATGAGGTTTTTTTGGTTTGGTGCCGATCGAGCTTGGTTCGCGGAAAAAGGGGCAGGTTCCTCCTCGTGTGCGGATTGAGACCATGGTCGACCTAACCGCTCAGTTCGTTGCCTCTGAAATGTTCTGCTAATCATCAGGATTCAGGACCCTGCCTGTCCCATTCTTATGACGCAGTCTCGTCACCAACAGGCACCATCAGCTTCTTCTGAAAAAAAAAACACGAGCAGCACTAATCATTCCATCCTCCCCTTACGTCCACAGATGAGCATCCATGTTTTCTTTTTGCCTGAACACATGAACATCGATCCATGTTAGCTTCTCACACCAAACAGAAAATAATTCTGAAGAAACTTAGACACATCAAATCGATCGGCAGAGATGAACCACCAAGAGATTCCCAAAGTCTTCCCGGCGACGCACAATTCATGCAACCATGTCCCCCGAATAATAATCAAAACAGGCGAGAGACGAAAGACCAGAAGTAGTAATTAAGCACAAGTTGGAATACATTTTGGTGCGCAGGCAGGCAGTGCTGTGGTTAGGTGGCGATCGATGCTCTTCAAGCAACATGTCCATGCACGGCTAATTAATTTACTACTGTACTTCTCCTTCAAACATATAACAAATCTTGATTGCAAAATTCAACTGGGCTTCATGCCGATCGAGTTGACTATACATGTTTTGCCGGTGCTTGAATTGAACTGCTCTGACCATGCATGTATCTACGTATATACACATGGTGATGGTGCATGCATCCCTTGACCTCGTATTTGAATGTGCGCTATGTCCCGTGCCTGTCATGCACTGTCTCAGACGTGCAGATGAGTAGAAACCAATGCTTCCTTCTCTCTTGGGTAAACTATTACAGCAGGGTTAGCGATACCAGTAAGAAAGAAACACAGTATCATCAGGTCCTATCTAATCTAAGAACCCCCCAAAACAGGGCGGAAAACCAGGAAGGTAGAAGAAGGAGAAGTTCAGAACACAAGCAAGCTAGGGTAACTCGCAAATTTGCTATGGTTTTCCCGGTATCCCTCATCCGTCAGGTTTCTCTGTTTTACTCCTCCACGCACGCTGCTGACATGAGATCCACAAAGCATGCATTCTTGAGTGGTATACTAAAACCAGGAAAGAATAGTGGATTGATTATACTGGCGTACCAAACACTGACAAAACCTGAACTGTATCTACAGGATCGATCCGGAATCCTGGCGACTGTACGTAGTGCACACGCAAAACACAAAACGGCAAAGACAAAATCGATGGAGCTGGAGTGCCGGCCGATCGATCTCACAAACCGTGCAAGCTTCCAATTAAGGCGAGTTGGCAGCTAGCCTAGCTTGGCTGGCTCTTCCTCCCCGTTAATTATGACGACGGGCGAGATAATGCAAAACAAACACAGCCGCGAGGAAGGAGGAGGAAGAAGACGACAGGAACCGGAGCTGTTCTTCTTCTCCGTGGACATGGACAGGATTGGATAGACGGCTGCTGGGCAAAATGGGCGTCACTCACGGGTAGGCGCTCCCGTGACTCCTGGGCTCTGTCGTCTGCCCTGTCACCAGGCTAATCCTCCATCCAAAACTCGCTTTGGAAGCTACGGAGCACATACTGTAGGATTTGTAAGGATATGCTAGTACTACGAGACAGCCATTGCGTGTCGGATTAGTGCGTGGGCGTGACGTGTCGTGTGTGTCATCTCGCATTCTCGCTCGTGGATGATGGCTCGCCTTCAACCGTAGTACGTCCAGTCCGATTTTTCTTTTTTCAAAAACTGAAACTGCAAAGTTCCATCAAAAGAACAGATAACACACAAGTGGTATTGAGTTGTTGCAGAGTCCGGATATACGTGGTATCTTCTTAATATTAATATATTATTGTTTATCGGGAAAAAAATCCTCGACCAACACGAGAGAAATGTCACCCTGCAAGAGGTAACTATAGCACTTTGACCACAGTTGTGAGAAATAGTAATAATAAGGGTCGAATGTACGGAAATAAGTATGAAATGTATCTTACATTTTTTATTACATGTAATTACTATTAAGTTTAATTATTTTTGACATTGTATATTTCAGTCGAAAGTCATGCTCACATTCTTTCCTCCCACTCCTAGACCGTGAAAAGTCAAATATGAAGTTTGTTTCTAAGATCCTCGGTTCATTTTTTCTTAAAGATCTTCCGCACATTAAAAATGGAGAATAATACTTAAGACATGATGGTGAATTAAACAGAAGTAATATTTTAGTTTCGATAATAAAATCGTCTTTTTTATTTTCCTAACAAGATCATCGACTCATATATACAGCCATATATTATTTAGAGCAACTGCAGCCGTTTGCCCCCCAGGCCGAATTGCCGGCGTTTTTTTGGCATGCTGGGGGGGCGCCGGCGGAAAAAAACGGCCTGGGGCGGGCCGATTTCTAGCCGCAGCCCCAAGGCCGATTGATAGAAGTATTTTACAGAAAAATGTGTTCGACGAACTTACGCGAAATTTATTCAAACACAGACGATATTTGTTCAAACTTAACGATATTTGTTCGAACAAGATTACAAAAAACAAAAAAAATAAAAAAAACGGCAGCGCGGCGTCTACATGCCGAAGTGGCGGTAGAACCGCGTGTAGTCCCCGCCGTCGGAGTCGTCGGAGTCGCCACCGGTCGGAGGAGGAGCAGGAGCACTGCACCCAGCGGCCGCCGGTGCCGGGCTCCTGCTTCGGCGTCAGCAGGCGGGAGGAGCTCCCGCCGGTGCCGGCGCCGGCGCCGGGCTCCTGATGACGATGCCGCGGGAGCCGCTCCTTCGCGGCGGCTCGTCCGCCGGCTCCTCCTTGACGCGGGCGAACGGCGTCGAGCGGGCGGCGTCCGAAGAGGAGCGGGCGGCGTCGGAGGAGGAGGACGACGAGAAGGACATCCTCCGCGGAGACCATCCTTGGCGCGCCGCCGACGGGCCCTGAAGGTGCGGCTCGTTGCCGTCACCGTCCTCGATGTAATCGAGGACGTACGCCAGCGAGCGGCCGGGCATGCCCCACCATTTCTTCCGGCCCTCGCTGTTGTTGCGCTTGGGCGCGTCGGCCGCCGGGCCGGGGTAGTCGTTGAGCTGGCGCTGGCGGCGGTCGGAGAAGAACGTGTTCCACGTCACGTTGTTCTCCGGATCCCAGACGGGATCCGCCTGCTCCTCCTCCGTCAGCCGCTCGCGGGCGGCGTAGATCTCCGCCAGCCGCTCATCGCCGGTGGGGTGGGGGGGACCGGGAACCCCATCTGGCTGAGCCGCCAGGCTCCGGGGAGCCTCATGCCGGGCGGGCATGGGTAGCCCGCCTCGTGCAGCAGGCGCGCCTCCCGGTCCTGGAGCTAGTTCCGGCCGAACCCGTTGGCCGCCGCGCTGCTTGCTGGATCCATTCCGGTGTGTGTGCGTGGGGTTTGGTTCGTGCTCGGCGAGGATGTGTTCGTGCTCGGCGGGGGTGTGCTCGCTGTGAGAGGAGGGGCAGTAAATAAATACCGGCAGGGAGAGGGCGGGGCAGTAACTGCGGCTCGCCTAACTCCGCCGTGTGGCCGATTTGACATGACGGCGGTTCGCCTGACCGGCGGGCAGAGCAGTAATGCGACGTGGAAGGCGAGGCGATGAGGACGACGAAGCGGTAGCCGCTGACAGGGCGGGCCCGCCGGAGCTTCGCGCGGTTTCCCTCGGTTCCGCGCCGTTTTCGCGCCATTTTCCCTTTCGCCGGCGTCCCCAGGCCAAACCCGGCGCGCTAGGTTCGGCCTGGGACGCCGGATAAAAATTGGGCCAAATCCGGCGAAAAAAGAGGCCTGGGGGGGGCGACTACGGGAAAAATGGGCCGCCGGCGTCAAAAAGGGGGTCCTGGGTCCTGGACTAAGGTTGGAGTTGCTCTAACTATTAAACAGAACAAAACAAAGTCAATCATGGATGCCGAATAAAAGCAACTTAAAGAAATAAAAAGGAAAATAATTCAAGGGAAATAAAGCGTCTTCTCAAACAACCCTAGGCCAAAGAGTCGTCTTCTCCGACATCTACAACATCCTCTCGTTAATGAAAACACATTGATAGGAAAGGACAATGACACAACTACAACATAGCATCGATGTTTTACAGGTCCAATTAAATATCAGACTTTGGATTGTCATCCTGGGAGCAGAAGTTTTGAGTTAAAACCTTTAACAAGGGCATGCCACACACACTTCGACATTATCTAATCTGGCAGCGAGATCATGGGTTTTCACCCCCAGGAATCTACATACTTGTTATCAAAATTGTCACTGCCAGCGACATTTCTACCTGCTAACATCATCGGGCAAGCTGAATCTCAACATCGGGAGATCCCAAGACCGTCAAGTTGCTAGAGAAAATGCTCGTAGAAGCTTGAGGACCTCCCCCCCACCCACCCACCCTCCCACCGCATTCGGCCAGTGTCAACCCCCTTCGATTCTTGTATGTATAACAGTGAATAGTTGACGTCGTATCTACCGTTGTAATCACCGCATCTATGTCTATGCCTAGATGTGCATGTTGACCGTAAGGCTTAGGGACATATTACCCTTGACGTCAGCCCTGGAACTGTACGATGAAACATCGTCCTTCCCCACCATGCATGTAAGGATCGTTGCCACTAGTTCAATCTGCACGAAGGCCGGCTCTCCGGGCTACAGTCGTCATTTCGTGTGACCCATGAGGTCAAAGTCCTCACTGGCCCGACCGCCGCAAAATGAGCTTTGCTCACCGACGTCATCTAGTGTAGGTGAGGCAGGAGAGGAGGACGTGGGAGGCAGCGGCGGTTACAATTTTACCCGTGCCACCGCCCTGGCGACGACCCACCAATAGTAATTAAGTTTTCTGGAAAAATAGTTAGCTGTTTTGCAACAATCTCACTCGAAGATCACTTTTGACGCGTTCATTTATACGGGGTATGAATCAATCAGTATAATAAATGGTTATCTCTCGAAAGTCGAAACTCGAATGCACACGTTGAGTACGTCCCAATTAAGCGTGTCGATTCCAGAAAACAAAAAGGGTCACAATGAAGCGTGTCAATGCAAGTTGCGGATTTCTTAATTTGCGAGTGCGTCGCACCGGCAGGATCCCATGAATTATGCGAGGTGCTTCCAATCTGGCTTTTCCTACGCTTCTCTTATATTATCCTTATCGCTGCTTTTGTTTGACCGTGCATGGAACACCGGCACACTTTGCTTTTATTTCTCTCACGATACTATACCTTTTGCATGCTAATGCATGCTGATCAGGTGATCATAGGATGGTTGCTAGCTAGTGGTAGTCTGGTGCATGCCCAATCCTGATATATCCTCAGTCAATTTGGCTACCTAATCATCATTCTGGAGGAAAACGATAATAAGAAATATATGTATGCATGGGTCAAGGATTCACCATGGAGTGTATGCCGATTGTCCTGTTTTCTTTTAAATATTGATAGATTTGTGCTGACTGGTTTTAGTCTGATCTAACTAGTTAGGTAAAGTTGTATACCAGTCGATTTGGCCTAACATATGTATGCTAGAGAGTCACGGAGACAGAGCGGGGTTAATTAGAATCTCTTGACTCATGGGTTCGTACACACCTTGACACGGTCGTGTCATCTCGACTCAAACCATGCGACCGAGCGGGTTCGCCTTTTTCACACATGCCCTGCGAGGAAATGTGAAGATGGCCATATATATATATATATATATATATATATATATATATATATATATATATATATATATATATATATATATATATATATATATATATATATATATATATATATATATATATATATATATATATATATATGCCCATATAACAGGAAAAAACATCATTAGTTAATGGCCAGAGCAGCACCCAACGTGCGTTAAATTTGGTCTAATTGTACATGTGTGGATTATGACCGAAGATCAGATAAACATGTGTGCAGCAAACTTAGTAGGGAGAGTCAGAAGACGTCATCTCCTCTCTGCGGTCAATAGCCTACCTGTGTTTGCCGGAAATCCGGAGGAACAAATGGTTAACTCGACCTCAGAAGTGACGCGCACGCTTGTCAGACTAATTAATTACCTCGGAAAACCCGGTGGTGTTTCAGCAAGTTTTCTTGCATATGGTTTGACCCGTCGTTTTTGTATGTACAAGTTAATAGGGTTTACGGCTAGTTCAACCAGGAGACTAAGCCAACGACACACAACACCGGGGATTCATATGGGTCGTCCTTGATTATGGGATTGGCAACTATATATCCAGGATATGGATTTTCATCCGTCATCGATCCGTCCCTATTTAGATGCGTGCGTACACGGTTTCGGTGACCAACAACTGTAACCATCGAAAACATGTGCTATGTGATACGAGAGTTGTATCATTCCAATTTGCATTAAACATGTGTCTAATGGTACGGTTTTTTTTATGACAATTATCTCGTTGTATTACTCCATTTGTTGGTCAAAGGTAAGTCACTGAAACACCTAACATAGAAGTCTTGTTTTTCAATACTCCCTCCTGTTCAGTTTATAAGTCCTACGTATATCCCTGTGTTGTCCGTCTGAGTAACGAAATGTAAGATGTATATTACAAAAATATTTCATTAGAAACTTTAGATGTTATACTTTCAAATGGTATAGCTTTTATATTATACAATTCATATTACATTGGAAAAATTAGCAATCTTGGGATACGCGACGCACTTGGGAGACTAAGCCAACGACACCCTAAGCGAAGATAACCTTATTCGTACCTTTTATTGAGTCCAAATTACTGATAACTCAAGTGAGTTTTACCTTGTAACACCGGGGATTCATGGGTTGTCCTTGATTATGGGATTGGCAACTATCCAGGATATGGATTTTCATCCATCATCCGTCCCTATTTACATGTACACGGTTTCGGTGACCAACAACTGTAACCATCCAAACATGTGCTATGTGATACGAGAGTTGTATCGTTCCAATTTGTATTAAACATGTGTCTAATGGTACTTTTTTTATATGACAAATATCTCGTGGTGGTCAAAGATAAGTCACTGAAGCACCTAACATAGGAGTCTTATTTTTTTTACTAAAATGGAAGCTCATATCATAAAAATCGGCATGTTGGCATTTCAGCATTTCTTCTCCTTTCAGGGCCTACAGGAATGGTGCTCTATGCCGACACCCAGCGGCTACGCCGACGGCTTTTTGTCGGGGCCGTCGGCGTAGAGCCCGCGGAGGCCAGCCCTCTGACTTGGCCGTCAGCGTAGAAAAAGCCCTCGGCGTAGCGCTACGCCGACAGCCACCCTAGACGTAGAAAAAGCCCTCGGCGTAGGCCTCTCCGGGCCGTCGGCGTAGAGCTATGTCGACGGCATTGCCCTCGGCATAGTTCTCTTTTTATCTATGCCTACTCACCGTTTTGATCATAACTTTTACATTTGAAGTCAGATTTTGATGTTCTTTAGCTCGTTTTAAAGAGGAGAAAGAGATCTACATCATCATACACATTTTTCAAGCTATATTCTTTAAAATATTACATGAGAAAGGACGGAACCAACAATAAGTTTTGAGCCAAATGATCAAGTTATGGCCATCCACGTGCCATAGTTTGTGATAAATTGCCCATATTTGACACATAGGTGTGTCTTGGTATTGCAAACATTTTCACAAAAAACAATTTGAAAATTAGTTTTATAAATATCATTTTCAATTTTCTAAGTGCCAAAAATGACTTTTTTTATGAAGCAAGTACCAAAAATATGTTGCAAAAAGGCACCCATATTGTTTTCACAAAGAGTAGTACATATTTTATGGATAATCCCCAAATATTAGGAATTTTCTCGATTTCTACCTAATTTCTCCTACTTAAATGACTTTATGCCGATTTTTCCAAAAGTAATTGAAACTTGAACTACAAGTGTGTGATAGTTTACTCTGAATTTTTTTCAAAAATTATTTTAAGATATACAAGTAGTGATATATCATAGAACCGTCGATAGTTTTAAAAAAATCGACCCCTTTCAACGTATAGGCATGACGGCAATTTTGACCATTTTTTTCAAAACAAAATAAAATAAAGTGAAAAATACTCAAAAAAAATGAAATCCTTTGGTATGGAGTCCTTTTATGTGTACTAGTTGCTTGAAAAATTATAAACTTGAGTTTTGACAAACCTTTCAAAAAATCTTCATAAAAATGTCTATCATTTATACACATGTATAATTTTCGAGTCAAATGACCAAGTTATGACCATCCCCGTGCCATAGTTTGTGATAAAGTGTCCATATTTGACACATATGTGTGTCTTTCTATGGCAAACTATGTTGCCAAAAATAATTTCCATATTATTTTTATAAATATCACTTTCCATTTTTAAGTGTCAAAAATGACTTTTTTATGAAGCAAGTACTTTGAGAAAGGTCTTATACATGATGAAAAAGAGGATATGGATGTCATATTTGGATTCCTCTCATTTTTCTGAACGATTTAGACATACTATTTGTCTAATTTCGATTTACGGATTTGTAGTTATGAATTATTCAATATTAAATGGAAAAGGGCAAAAATGAAATAAAATTCATTTTATTGTTATTTGAATTCAAGATAATTAGTACTTATTCATTTTTGTTTACTAAAATAATTGTTTAGAATTGTAAAATAAATATGTGTAATATTATGGTCCAAGGGTTAATATGATTGATAGGATACTATTGTTACCAAAGTATGAGTTCTTTCTATGTAGGTCATAGTGAAGGAACTAATAAATTAAGCGTGCTGGGATGGAGTAGTCTGATGATGGGTGACCGATCGTGAAGTATCAGTAGAAGTGTGAGAGATATAAACTTAAAGTAAGCATGCTTAGAAATAAAGATAAATATGTCTCTAGTGCGATTAAGCGGTTAAAAATTAAAATAATAATTTGGGAAACAAAATCTGGCCTAGGTCTATGCCGACTTGCCGAGGACAAAGCCATCAGCGCACCAAGCTACGACAACGGCTTTCCTACACTGATAGCATTGGAGGCTATGTCGAGGCCCTGCTACGCCAAGGGAGCTACGCTGACGGCTGCCGTCGGCATAGCCTATGCAGACGGCAGTCTGGACTATGTCGACGGCCAAAAGCCATCGGCGTAGCGCCTGCGTGATGTAGTGTACCCGAAAGATCTCTAGGCGATTAATGTGTTCCACTTATTGAACATGGTTTGTGCTCGACGTGTGGAGGATCTACGAATTCCCCTACAACATGTAAAATACATTTCAATGAATTTTTCTAAGGCCACGTTTAGAGCTCAGTCGAATGAGATTTAACTGAATCTCAATCGGGGTAACATCACCAAAGTTTGAGCTCAACTGTTAAATCTCAATTGCAACTCATGTGCAATTGGGGAAATCTCGGTTGCAATTGTTTGGTAATTCATATAGCAGCATGAATCACAAAACAATCTAATGGTGGGAGTCGGCTGAGATTATTTAATTCTCAGTCGACTGAGAAATAACTAAACCGCGTTCCTAATTATTTGGTCCTATGTCAAATCCGTGCTCGATGAGACTATGGTGGCGTATTAGGGTCCATAGTAGCAGTTCATCAGATATAGGACAAATGGCTCCCGAGCTCCATGAAGCTCGTTTAAAAAAATCAAAAATGACATTTTTTCATTTAAAAAGTCCGGAAAACAAAATCCTAGTTGTAGATAATATCAAGATCACACTATGCAAAAATTTAATGAAAAACTCGCCGTATTTTTACCTGGGCAAAGAAGACAAATTTCTAGATCTGGATCGGTGAACAGGTCCCGAATTCAAAATTTTGAAAGTTTACCAGATTTTTCATTTTTATGTAGCCTAATCTAATACGAATTTTTCACTTTAAACTTTCAGGGTGGTAAATCTCAACATTATCTACACCTAGGATTTTTTCAGTATTTTTTGAAACAAAATATCGATTTGATTTTTTTTTTGGAATACTAACCTCCATGGAACTCGCGCGGCCTCCAAATGCAGTTTCCACACTTCATCATGACAAATGTGCAGTACTTAATTAGTTCATTCCATCTATTTCCTTGTTGTATTTGCACCGACATATATACATACGCTCAAGACTAACAAAAGATGCTAAATTTGACATAAAGCAGGGATAAATTATTAAATATGTAAGCAATCTACCATATGATTTAATCCATAAAAATTGTAAATAATTCATGAATGTAATAACGAGTATAAGACTTTATGAGCTATTCCGCCTCAACTCTACTCGCCAAATTAAAGGCATTCTTCACAACAATTGTAACTTGTACATATATGTGGCATTTCGTTGAGCATGTCCAACTCGAAAATGCCCAATAACCAGGTGGTGTTTTTCTTAGCAAAAATGCCCA
The DNA here is from genome assembly GCA_012064385.1 of Puccinellia tenuiflora. NCBI lineage: Eukaryota > Viridiplantae > Streptophyta > Magnoliopsida > Poales > Poaceae > Puccinellia > Puccinellia tenuiflora. The sequence continues at coordinate 318,459 of QRDG01000268.1, forward strand.
GTAACCAGTTGGTGTCTTCGACGTGGCTCCTTTGTTGAAAACATAATTTTGGAGACGCGTTTTGGATAGCACATGGGTTCTTGTGATGTGTTGCTCTGGTGCTTGCTGCTGCTCAGGGTTGGCCTTCTGGGGTGCAATGTACGCCGTCGGTGACTCGGTGATGGTGTCTTCACTCGCCGATTCCTCAAGGTTGAAATGTACATTGATGTGTAAATTCCGAAGACCGGCGTTGGTCGATATGCAACCTTGACAATCGATTTTGTGCAAGGCGTGACTTTTGTGTTGTGTTTGTAGGGTGTGCGGTGGCTAGTTTTTGGATGGGCATTATTCTAACCGTTTGGCTACTTCTATAAGAAAAATGACATCCTTGTATGGTTATTTTGAGAGAGACAAAAGGTAGTGTTAGGACATCTCTTAGAGTTGATCTAGACGAGTTTTTTTCTCTTAGCATCTTATCTCTTACCATTTTACCAAAAGTTTTAAATTTAGCTGTGTGCCCTTTGGAGTGCGGAAACCGAAAGCTACCTTTCATCGAGTACATAACACAAAAAGAACTCTCAAATCTTCGGCATATTTTGGTTTTACGTTAGTCCTGTGGTGCTGTACTGAAAGCATATTCTATTGGACTCATTAAGCCCTGACTCCGTGAGCTTTATTTGGTTAACAGAGGCTGGGTTTGGAAATCATTGCAGTGCCCGTTTTCTTGCAGTTGACTTAAACTTATTTTGAAAAGCTAATAGCAATCCCAATGCTTGCTTTTACATCATTCGGCTCCCAACGAGATTGCACCAGATCTAGTGTTACATTATGACACAATCTCGAGATAAAAGTCGAATAAAGCGGATGATCATCGTTAGCACCGCGGTGGAGCCCTTCAGTTGTATCCGCTATCCAGCGTTATTCAGCGTACACATGATTCATGCATTTTGCATCAGTGGTTTGACATCATTCGCATTTCAACACACTCGAATAGATAAAAGTAGCGTGATGTATACATGGATCGATCACACGAAAAAGGTTGCATGCTCTACCCCGAAAGTAAAATAGAAAATGCTAAGAAATTAAAGATAAAGAGATGTGCGCAAAAAAGGAATTCGGATTTTGCTACAACGTGCGACATTAGATTTTCAACTAAAGCATGTGAACACCCGGAAAGTTTTTTTTCTTTTTGGCTTCAGGTACCCGTGCTCCCTCCATTTTAAATATTAAAAAATCATGTTTACAAGCTTGAGAAAATCCTGAAACAAATTCAGAGATATTGCCAATGGCATATCCTACAAGATTAAAATCACAACCCAAGATTATTTTTACTATGGACGACAAAAAAATGATAAAATCTGATACAATTTAGAGATCTGAAAATATACATACTCAGATCTGTGCTTTTGTCATTTTTTACAGCTCAGAATATAAAGTATTTGAAATTAATATTTTGCATGTTTGTAGGACACACTATTGGCTACATCTGAATTTTTTTCAATCATTTTAAAACTCGCTGTTCTTTAAAAAAAAACAGAATCACTCGAACTCGGGTGCGCGAAGTCTCCACATGTACTCCCTCCGTTCCAAATTAGTTGTCTTCTATTTGTCAAAAAGTGGATGTATTTAGACATGTTACATGTCTAAATACATCCACTTTTTGACAAATAGAAGACAACTAATTTGGAGTAACATGTCTAAATACATCCACTTTTTGACAAATAGAAGACAACTAATTTGGAACGGAGGGAGTACAAATTAAGGGAGCCTGTGTATTCTGAAAAACAGAATTGAAGGAGCATGGGAACACCGTATCTTATTTTTCAGTCGTAGTATAATAACAGTAGTAATCAACAGAGTAGAGATCTACATCTACTTAAGTACTCCAGACAACCTTTATAGCTCCCAGTTCTCTCTCGCTCGCTCCTCCAAGCTCACGTACGGTAACCCAACCTGCTCCCAGCTCCTCCCTCGCTAATCGTATCACACCCAAACCCTGCGCGCGCGCGCGGGGGCATCCACCATTCGTGAGAAGCTGTAAGCAAAGCAAGTCAGCCAGCAGCCAGGCTCAGCTCGCCGCGCGGCAGAGCACTGCGATGGGGAACGCTCTGGCCGGCAAGCGGCGCGTGGCGAAGGTGATGACGGTGGACGGCGCCACGTTCCGGCACAAGACGCCCGCGACGGCCGGCGCGGCGCTGCGCGGGCACCCGGGCCACCAGCTCCTGGAGTCGGACGAGGTGCGGCGGCTCGGCGTCCGCGCGCGCCCGCTCGAGCGCGACGCGGCCCTCAAGCCGGGGAAGCTCTACTTCCTGGTCCAGCTACCTCCGGGCGGCGGGCGCGACGAGGACGACCTGCGCGCGCCGCGCAAGACGTGGTCCGGCGCGCTCCACGTGGGCGCGAGGGAGCGGCTGGAGAGCCTGATGCTGTCGCGGCGCACCGTGTCGGACGTGGCGTCCCTGATGCCGAGGACGGCGGCGGGCGGGGCGAGTCGGTGGGGGTGGGGGCGGGGGTGGCTGCGCGGCGGTCGTCGTCGGTGGAGGCCGGCGCGGACGGGGCGGTGCGGCTGCGGATGCGGCTGCCCAAGGCGGAGGTGGCGCGGCTGATGAAGGAGAGCAGGGACCCCGCCGAGGCCGCCGAGCGGATCATGCAGCTCTGCGTCGCCAGGGACCAGCAGGGCGGCGGCGGCGGCAAGCCGGGGTCGGCGCAGACTGGCAACCGGCGCCGGTCTCCGCGCTGTCAAGCAACGACAAGACGGCCGTGATGAAGAAAGAGGTGAGCGTCTTCTTCCCGATGGACCCCTTGAGCTTTCGTTTCGTGCGTGGACAGAGTTGGCGGCCATGTTACTCCTCCGCATTTCCGAGCCCGTAGAGAAGACGATAATTTGGCGCCATGCTAACGAACTCCCGATCAGCTCTGCCGAGCTCGATTAGGCTTAGCCGACAAGGACGTCTCCTATAGCTACATGATCACGCTCACGATGAAATCTCCCAAATCGGCAGTAGAGTCCACCACCAGATTTGCTGTTCCGGTGTAGCCCAACAGAGAAGGCTGCACGCAAAATATTGACACAAAACCTACCGGCGGCAACCAAGAACTACAAGTAGCAATGTGCTAGCTATTCGAGTCTATGTCCAGATTCCATTTTTTGTTTCTTATTAACAAGGAAAGGAGATCACCAAACGGAAATGGATTATGCTTTTCCTTCTCGGGCTCTCTGTTCTTGGCCTAGTTTGAGATGTGTGAATGATCTGATCCGTGGCAACAACTTCGCGTGCAGTGCACCAACCATCGGCATATGCACGCACGTTGGGGGGCCTTTCTTTCCAAGCCCTTTTTGACCTCGATCTTCCTGCTCCATTTCGCTTTGTTGCTTAAGCTCTCTGCTCGATCACGTGGGTTGAAGCTTCTTCTTCCCTGTGCATCCATCCATGACCATCCCATCATTCTTTCCACTTCACCGGATCGGAGAGCATCTCGCGTCCCGTAGTAGCTTCACAGAGCAGGGCACGTGTCCCGGCAGCCATGTGAGGGGTGTCCTCTGTCTGGCGATATGGTTAGCTTAAACTTAATCCGATCCAATCCTAACAAGGACTACTACTAAATCAATGGGGATCGAGCCAGGTCAAGTCAATCTCGGCTTAGTTTAGCCTTGCGCCACGTCGAACGAGCCAGGACGGACGTACTGGTGGGATCGTCGTGCATGTGCAGAAAAGATTCCGGCCGAGGGCTTTGCTTGTTTGTTTAGTGCACTAACCACGACGGGTCATGTAACCATCGAGACGTACGGGGCGTGCTAATGATAGACGACGATTCGTGAATAGTATAGGTGATCTCGATCGTCGCCGACGTGTCCCCGTTTGGAAGGCTGTAGATATCAATATATCATCGTTTTCGTATTCAGAACCATGAATTAATTCCCAATTGGTTATTGGTTATTGGTTGTTGCTTGTTAGTCGGCCGGAGTACCTAAGTCGTTAGGCCAAGTTGGTGTTAGATTAGTCCCGCGGCTCCGGGCAACAATCATGAGCCTCGATCGTTGCTTTTAATTTCCTTTTTTGGTACGCGTACGAGACAAAGAGGGTTCATAGCATATTAGCATTTGCTTCCCTTTCAAGGAAAGCTAGCGCTCCATCGATTGTCAACCCTTGCCAAATGGAATGCTTACCGTATTCTTTCTATCACAGAATCGATTGATTGAGAAAAGGGGGCGTCTCCTAATGTTTCAGAAATTTTAACATCGTCTTGCTCTTTTGATTTTCCTGCAGAAGCGGACGAGGTTTATGGCCGTGCCGGACGAGATCATTGGATGACGAAACGGGAACGGCGTTTCTTCGTATCGCGCATTCTTGTTCTGTTTTTGGCGAGGATTAATTGCTGGGTTTGGAACACGAGAAGCTGCTGAGACATATACACGCATGGCTTCCTACCTCCCCAGCAGTTCTGAACTACTGTAGTACTGTAGTAGCAGCAGCAACAGCAGCAGCAGCAAAACTAGAAGAAAAAAAGAAATGAAAGTGTACTTGATCAGTTCGTGTAAATATTCCTCTGTTAAGTTAATCAGTGTGTGTGTGCATGTCGTCCCTTACTAGAATCGCCCTGAATCAGTCGTGTGTCTAATTGTGTGGCTACCAATCTGCACCCATTTTGAGCGGGTGATTTCCCCACGAGCTTAATTAACAGCGACGTGCACGAGCGTCCGCCGCCTATCACTGCAGAGCCATGTGAATGGAGACAACGAGCCCGGCGGCGCCTGGCGTTTACCCGGCGCCGTTTCCCGCAGTCGCCGCCTCTGCTTTTGATCGATCGTAAGCTTTTCCAGCAGCAACTTCTGCGGCGGCGCCGTACCTTCGGCGGTGAGCTCGAAAGTTTCGGATAAGAGGTGGCTTAGCTTGTCGCTTATAAAGTTTCGACAGTAACCGCTGCGTCGGCGTGCCTTCGTGATCCCAGAGAAAAAGCGGCGCCGCAGCTCGCGGCCCGCCGTGCCAAGGAAACTGAACAGAGTTCATGTGGTCAGCGGTCCACTTGTACACTGTACTTCGTTCGAAGTAACTCTGTCAGGTTTCGTTAGCAAACGGAACAAGCCGCCAGTTAATAGCTAACTAGAACAGAGTCTTGATCTAATCTTACTGACTGCTAATGGAATGAACAGGGTGAGGAATGAAATGTTAACAGAGATGTCATTTGACTTCCGGTAACTCGTCCAAGAACAGCAATTCAACAAAGCTTTTCTAGACATGGATCTTGAATTTTGTTTTATTCACCGCTGCCAACTGAATTAGTTGCCCTTCTCACTCCTGTCGGACTAACCGACCTTGAGGACTGGGTGCATGTTAAGCTTTCACAAAGGCTGCATCGGTTGGAGGTGAGGGGTCGCTAACCGTTAGTCAACTCAGGGTCAAGCAATTCGGCCAAGGTAAGATATTGGAGGAAAACAAACTAGGCCTTAAGACAGTTTATATTGAGAATTTCTCAAGACTACGCCTTCTTTATCAAACCATCTGAACCCTACACTTGAAGAGTGTACTACAAATCCACACTTTTTGGACTAGGTCGTATCATGTTTGCTTCTGCTATATCAATATAAAAGTCAAAGCTTTTGCCTCGTTTCAAAAAAAAAAAACCACACTTTTCTGACAAAATGTTTCACGAGACCGCACTTGTGGTAACTTACAGAGTGTGGTTTGGAGAAATATCCTGTCATATGAAGTTTCGTTTTGTTCTGAAATGCACTCCTACAAGCGTGGTTTCCTACTTTCCTGACGCTTTGTGGTGAGAGATGTCTGGTGTTTAAGAAACTTGAACCAGTTTATATCTGCCTCAGTTTGATTTCCTCTTGCCTAATGTACTTAGCTTTGCATACTTCCCATATCAATGGACCAGTCAAGATGAGATATTAGAGGAAACTGAACCATCATTCTATCTTTCCCATGGATGATTCGGTTGATAGGACTAGACTAGCAATTATCACAGGAAAATCAATTATCACAGGGATTTCTCACACAATCATCTCAATCAGCTGAATTCAGAGGGGCCAATTGGCTGAATTTAAGAGTTTACAAGCAAGAACTAGGCCAGCCAGAACATGGCGGCTAGGGTTTAGACCCAAAGGGGAAAAGATGAAAATTACAATCTCCAGATCGAGCAATATACGCGAGCTTGGCGACAAACGACAGAGCAGTTGGAAAGCGAGTAGTTCATAGTGTATTGTCGGATTTACCCTCGGCCGTCCAGATGGCTATCGACGATGCACACAGCGACTGGAACGAAGCGGTAAGGAGCGTGAGGATTCTTCAGAGTTCACTTCCTGACAACTCCCCCTTGTCAAGATCAGACTTGTCCTCAAGGCTGGAAGGAAGGAAAGACTTTTTGTATAAATGTTGAGTCCTCCCAGGTAGCTGCTTCGGGCGGTAAATTGATCCATTTGATGAGCCACTGCACCACTGGGACACTGATTTCACCCTGCTTCCTTGGTATTAGCTTACGGTCCAGTATTGCTTCAGGTCCCGTCTGAATGTTACCGTCGGTGTCGATCAATGGTAAGGATGGGGTAGGAATTGCTATGGGTCCGGTGTGTTTCTTTAGTTGACTCACATGGAATGTGTGGTGTAGCGTGCATCCCTCAGGTAAGAGCAGTTTATAAGCAGTGTTGCCAACCTTTGCTAGCACTCGGAATGGCCCGTAGAACTTTGAATGTAGTTTGATGCAGCGATGGATATCCAGAGAAGAATGCCTGTAGGGTTGTACCTTGAGGTAGACCATGTCCCCTACTTCCAATTGCCTCTCACTTCTATTCTTGTTAGCAAAGTGTGTCATTCTCTGCTGTGCCTGCTGCAGGTTTTCCTTGATGACAGTGTTTGCAGTTTCTCTGTTCATTAGCATTTCAGATGCTGTTTCCGTGTGATTGTCAGGAAGAAACATTTCAGCCACTTGAGGGGGTGGAAATCCATAGAGAGCTTGGAATGGTGTCATTTTTAGGGATGTGTGGAAGGAGGTGTTGTACCACCACTCTGCTGAAGCCAACCAAGAGTGCCATTTCTTCGGTTGGGCAAAAGCCATGCACCTGAGGTAATTCTCTAAGCATTGGTTAACCCTCTCTGTTTGCCCATCTGTTTGGGGGTGGTAGCTTGTGCTCATGTGTAGTTTAATTCCCAGAGCTTTGAACAATTCCTGCCAAAGGTTGCTGGTAAAAATTCTATCTCTGTCAGTGACCATAACAAGTGGCAGACCATGCAATTTGAATATGTTATCATGAAAGGCCTGAGCAACTGTCTTCACTGTAATTGGGTGCTTCATTGCCACAAAATGTGCAAATTTTGTGAATCGATCTACCACTACCAGAATCATGTCCTTGTTATTGGAAGTGGGTAGTCCTTCAACAAAATCCATGCTTATGTGTGTCCATGCCATGTCAGGAACAGGTAGAGGCTGCAGCAGACCTGGGTACTTAAGGTGTTCAGGCTTGTTAATTTGACAAATGGGGCATTCTTTGATGAATTGAGCAATATCTGTTCTCATCTTGGGCCAATAAAACACCAACTGTATTCTGTGGTAGGTTGCCCTTTCCCCTGAGTGTCCTCCCAGTTCTGATGCATGGAATGCTGTTATAATATCCTTTTTAATTTTTGCTACATTGCCCACCATCAATTTGTCCTTGAATCTGAGAAGGCCATTTTTCAATGTATAGTTAGGCACTGAATTTGGAGCAATCGCCAATTTGGTTAGCAGGGAATTGCATTGCTCATCATTTTCATAGCTGGAGATGACATCTGCTGCCCAAGCAGGGATAACAACAGAACCCAACAATTGCAATATTTTGTACTTGACCCTTGAGAGGGCTGTCAGCAACCTTATTTTCCTTCCCTTTTTGTACTCAATTGTATAGTTGTAGCCCAGCAACTTGACAAGCAGCTTGTGCTGGATACCTTCAGTTAACTTTTGGTCTTGTATGTATTTTAAACTTTGCTGGTCTGTCTTGATGACAATGGAGGAAGCAGCAAAATAATGCCTCCACTTTTTGAGGGCTTCTAGAATTGCTAGTGCTTCCTTGTCATAAGTAGACCAGGCAGCTGTTTTGGGCCCCAGAGACTTGCTGAGAAATGCAATAGGCCTGCCTTTCTGCATAAGAACAGCTCCAATTCCAGATCCTGAAGCATCAGCTTCCAGTGTGAATGGTAAGCTAAAATCTGGCAAGGCTAGGACAGGGGCTGTAGTCATGCATTGTTTCAGTTTGAGGAAAGCTTTGTCCTGGGCCTCTGTCCAACAGAATGAATTTTTCTTTAAGCAGTCAAACAATGGCCTGCAAATAATCCCATAGTCTCTGATATATCTCCTATAATATCCAGTCATTCCCAATACACTTCTGAGTTCAGTAATAGTTGTAGGAACTGGCCATTTTGCAATTGCTTCAATCTTAACTGGATCAGTTTCCACTCCCTTGCCTTGTATCACATGGCCCAAGTACTCAATTCTGCTTTGCCCAAAAGCACATTTTTCCATTTTTGCAACTAACTTGTTAGTTCTGAGAACTTGAAATATTTGAGTGAGATGGTGGACATGTTCCTGCTCAGTTTTGCTGTAGATGAGAATATCATCAAAGAATACTAGTGCAAACTTTCTTAGGAATGGAGCCAGTATGGAGTTCATGAGTGACTGAAATGTGGCAGGGGCATTGGTAAGCCCAAAAGGCATTACCAGGTATTCAAAGTGACCCATATGTGTATTAAAAGCAGTTTTGGGTATGTCTTCTTCTTTCATCCTTATCTGATGGTATCCACTTCTCAAGTCTATTTTTGAGAAAATCTTTGCTCCATTCAACTCATCCAACAAATCCTCAATTACAGGTATAGGGTATTTGTTTTTGACTGTTTGAGAGTTTAACTTCCTGAAATCATTTACCAATCTCCAAGATGTGTCCTTTTTCTTGACCAGCAAGGCTGGGGAAGAGTATGGGCTTGTGCTATCCCTTATAACATTTTGCTGGAGAAGTTTGGCAATTATCAGCTCCATGGCATTCTTCTGGTGATGGGGCAGCCTATAGGAGCGTTGGTTGACAATCTTAGCTTCAGGCACCAATGGGATAGCATGGTCACATGGCCTTGCAGGTGGAAGAGTAGTTGGTTCCAGGAATATATCAGAGAATTTCTCTAGTACTGGTAACAAGAAGGCTGGTGTCTTGGATAGCTGGTAGGGTGTTGGCTCCCTTGTCTCTGCTAGCCAGGAAGAATATAAAGGCTCCACAGATAGGATCCTCCTTTAAGAGGTTCAGTGTATCCACTTGAACAATGTCAGGCTCAACAGGGAGGGATTCATCCAGTAACTGTAACTGTTGGCCATTGTGATCAGTGATAGTGACAACCATCTGTTTGTAGTCCATTGTAACAGGGCTATGTGATTTAATCCAATCTGTTCCACATATCATGTCATAGCCTTTGAGGGGTAGTACTCTGAAGTTGTACATCAATTCAGCTCCCTGTAGTGAGTACTTGCAATCTTCAGTAGAAAATTCAGAGAAAAGGTTTTCACCATTAGCTACCATAACTTTGACTTTCTTGGAAGGCAGGAGTTTACACTTGGCCTTTGAAGCTAATTCAGGAGAAATAAAGGTACCAGTACTTCCAGAATCAATAAGAACTGTGGCCACTTGATTACCCACCATAGCTGTCAAGGTGAAGGTGTAATTTTCTTTGGTAGAACCAGTTACTGCATGCATTGACAATTTCAGGGGTGCATTAGGATCTGGTAGGGGTGTGTCTGTATCAGAATCATCCTCATACTCCACATAGACAACTTCAGCAGCATTGTCTGTTTGCTGTAGGGCTTGAATTTGTGCTATTTTGCTCATTTTACAGACCTGCTTGTGTCCAGGAAACCATGGTTCATGGCATTTGTAGCATACTTTATTCAGTTTTGCTTGTTGAATAATATTTGGGAGACTCTGGGCATTGTTGTTCTTAGGGGCTGGGTCAAATGTCACCTGCCTTTTGGCTGCTATTGGAACTTGCTGGAAGGCAGACCTTTTGGCTGGCTGTGCCAACTCAATACGCCTAGCATACCACATTGCTTCAGTCATGGTAGAAGGTTTCATGCACTGCACATGGCTTTGGATGTATACATTAAGGCCAGAGATAAAGCTGTTAATGTAGTAGTCGTTTGGCAAGGTGGGGTTGTCCCTTCTCATCAGGTTCAAGGCCTTTTCAAACTCATGGATATATTGGGCTACAGACCCCGTTTGTTGCAAGAGATGAAAGGATCTCACATTGTCACAAATGGAAGATTCAGAGAATCTGTCAGTGAGGTAGCGAGTGAACCTGTGCCATGGTGTTGCGTGGGATGCCAATCCTGTGCCACGC